>JAQJVL010000314.1:283509-828612 GCA_035578905.1 Stictocephala bisonia
TGAATCAGTACCAACCTAGGTAAAATTCCAGATGTTAATTATCATCAGTATTTATAGCTAAAGAAAACAGAAATAGTTATAAATACTAATGATAATCTGAACTGATTATCATTAGTATCAGCATTAAAATATGAATTGACAATAATTGTTGTGCAGAGTAAAAAAAGTAGGAAAGTTTATCTTGCCTACTTGGTATATTTTCAAAAGAAATTATTAGATAATAAATAAGGTACTACAGTGCATTATAAAGTTAGTGAGATAGTGAAAATACATTTTGTTAGTTGCTAGTATACAAGATAATTAGTAATAATACAATTGTCAATTACAATTGCACTCATAGAACAATTGGTCAGTTTGTATTACGGTTAGTGAGATGATATTTAATTACTAGTATCTGCTTAGTCAGTATTTGTTGGCTACTATGAATGCATTTGTTACTAGGTAAGACTACTTGATAATAAATATTATAATACACATCAGATCTAGAGATTAAGTAATATTAGAGATTTTGTAATCAAGAGGGAAACTACTTGCTAAAAAACAAAATACAACTCAGTAAATCAAACTAAATAATGACTTAACAATATAAAGTATCAATCTAACCTACCCAAACCTAAAAATAACTAAATAATCCGAAAAGTAGTTTACCCAGACAAAGTTACGTACCTACATAATTACTACCTATAATATTTTCATCATAATATACGTTAAATATTGATGGTGAGATCCTGTTGATGTATTTAGCAACTAGAACGGTACATATCAAACAATTTGTATCATACAGAATTTACATAATATAATACACCACTTAAAAGATGTTGATCTTATTCCGAAACACAGTCTACGTATGAAATCAGTACCACTGATGTAAGTGTATGGGTGGGTTAAACGATTTTACATTTCTATAACCGGGTGGGTTTCTAATACCACTTTTGGGGAGGGAAGGTCAGTACCACCGTTCATGTATGCTAGGGTGGGAGGTCAATACTGATGTACGTGTACGAGTGGGTGGGTTGGTCAATATTACTGTATTTATATGTTGGGGGGGAGGGGGTGAATACCACTGTATGTGTAAGGGTCGACGGTTGGGGCAGTACCACTTAACCGCTAACCACCCATGCACGAACGGTTCTACGTACGTGTATGCGTGGGTGGGTGGGTCAATCGCCCACCGTACGTGTATCGTTGACAAATATTATTAATTGTGATGGGCACGCCATTGAATTAATATTAGTATCAGGTAAAATCTATTATACGCTGACCCTAGACGTTATTTCACAACCCTTACGCTATGTACAGGGTGGAAAATATATTTAAACGCTTCAACAACTGTTGTATGACTTCACTTGTACACGTAAAATCTTGTACATGATCATGGTTACAAAGAACATACTTTTTGACGCCATTAGTGACATTCCATCTTTTCAGAGGGGCAGCCCACGAGGAGTTGAACGAAAATCTCCATCGTAAGCTTAAGCCGACTTTGGTATCTACTCAAGAGATTGCTGTAAACTGGACTTCGAAAGGTTTATCCTTTCAGGAGTAACATCCATTTTATTTTAAAGGAACTAATTTGAACAATATTATTTCCGGCAAATAAACAGTGTTAAGTAAATTATTCAGTTACAAAATTAAACTTTTTGAAAACAAATTTAATTATCAAATTAACTATCGAAAACAATAATGTTGTTGTGAAAGCGTTTCCATATTTTTTCTACACTGTATACAACATTCATTAAATGCACGCAAACCACCGTCTTTAAAAGAAAATTAACTGGGAAAATATTTTAACAAACTAACATCATTGTTTATTCGTAGAATGTGACGTGGATGTGGACTTCATTAAGTCATTCTTCCATCAAGTATGTAAAAATGCAATTCCAGCTCTTAAACACTCCAGGCATTTCACGTGCCTTTAATTAACACGTCGGAATAACGCGACGACATTCTGCGAGCTGAATGGAACAGGTGTAACGCGACCTGGGGAGAAGCCATTATAATTAGACAATTAAGAAGTATTCCTGCACACTTGCATTCGCCCTACATTGCATACCTTCCACTCATATAATTAAAGGCACAACTATTGTTATAGTTAGTATGTATTAATAATTATTCACAACGTGCTTTTTTTACTGTTGGGAAGTTTAGAGTTTTAAGCTATTTTACCTAATATAATCATAAATGTTATTAGTATAATATATTAATATGATAAATCAGTCCAATTTAAAGGTATGAGGTTTGTAGTAACCTTACTCTAGTAGATACTACTTTAATTGAGATTAGAATAAGGTATTTTTTAATTTCATGTTTAAAAAATCATATATGATTTTCATAGCAATGATTTAATAGCAACAATAATTAAATAATATGAAATAAATATATCATCCAACTATTTGTAGTTAAAGCCAGAGGTGATTGTATAATTCCGTAATATGAAATAAACTCAACTATTTATGACAACTATTTTTGTTTTTTTGTTTTGTTTTGTGAACATAATAAACACCTGTTTGGAAAATAATATATGCTTTGCTAAATTTGTAAATTTAATAATATATTATTCAAGAAATCTAAATGGACCCGTATTACTAAGAGTTTTTCTTCTTAGCTCTAATCTATTAGGACGACTATTTTCACTGTATCTCTGATTTTTAACTTGAATTGATTGAACAAATAAGTAAAACAAGTTTTATGTAATTATAGCAGTTCGTGTACTTTAAGCATTTTAAACTTTTACCTACAAACCTATAAAATACAAATTTTTGTTGAAATAAGAATACATTATTTTATTAAAATAATTGTAGGCCTACATAGTATTAAATATACAAATAACCTCATTACAACCAAAACGTAAGTAAACTATAAACTAAACAAACAATACTAATATAAATACACAACTATCAGCCAACTCACAATAACACTTTTCCACAAAAGAAAGAAAGTTAATTAAATAAATATAACTCCAAAACTATAAAGGAATAGTATGCTAAGGAACTAAATTGATAGTATTTATTACAATCGCTGGTTACTATCTGCGATTAAAAGGTAAAAAAATAAAAATGTGTTGTTTTTATAAAAAAATCATCTTTATCACTATCCGCTTACGTTTCCGTTTTGTTTGCAAATGTCACCTTTTAATACCAAACTTACACAGCTTCCTCCAATTTGTCTATTCATCCTTATTTTCACTTCTTCAACTGTGCATTCCCTTTCCCTCCACATTTCTCTGGGTCTTCCTCTTTGTCTTCTCCCTCTTCCTCAAGGGTTATCCTTTGTTATATACTATTTGCAATCTTCTTTACATGCCCCATCCACTGCTTCTTTCCATGGTCTCTTACAATCTTTCTTTAATTATTACGTTCCTTATTCTATCTCTTCTACTAATTAATTATATTCTTCTTAAAATCTCAATTCTAAAATATCTGCTTAAATCACCTTTAGCCCATGTCGGCTCCATATAATAAGATTGGTTAATAATACATAGTATATCATTATTTTCGGTTCCTTTCCAATACACAATATTATTGTTATAAGTAAGTAAACAAAATCAGTATTAATTTTAAATTAGTTTGCTGAGTTTTCGTTTTTAATATTTCTCTTTTAACTATAACAATAAATGGCACCATAAGTCTAATTATTTTAATCTATCTAATATCTAACAATAATTATTTTCATATTCACGTATAAGACCATTCCCTCTAAAATGACTAATTTAAATCAGACGTGCAAGCTGTATTGGCCTCTTAAGAAGTCAAGAGACAACGGAATTTATAATTAACACATTTGGGGGGGGGGGAGATAAGGCTTTATAATTACTTTTGAACAAAGCCCCTTAATTTACAAACTTCCGACAACAAAGCTCCAAAGTTGATAGTGTACCAGCATCAATCCTTCTTTAGCTAACGTTTAACTGTTTATTACTTTGCAGGGTTAAATTAATTGTGAACTAAGGGTGCCTCATCAATACAAAGAATAACATAGATATTATTAGAAAATAATGCTAATATATTTAGATGTATCCTTTTAAGTTGTAATAAATATTTCTAAATAATTGTATAACAATTATGAACAATCAGTCTTATCCAGAAAGGCAGTAATATGCTCCTAATAGATTAAATAATATTACAAAATATTTATATTTAGAAACGCTATCCATCACTATTTTTTAAAATTAAATTTTAATTTTTAATCCTTAGTTAAATAACTGTCTTTATACACATTTGACATAGGCGGTAACAAATAATTTATTCAACATTATATGAAATCTTTACTAAATTCTCTTGATTCTTTTAGTTAACAGATGATCTTATGTTATTAAAGCATCTTAGTTGAATAGTTTCTTAATTGTTGTATTATGGGTTGGTGTAAGATAATTGAATCTCATGCCACATAAGTTCAACAAAAGAACAAAAACGTTTTAAGAAACATTGATCGATTTCGGTAAGCCACATTTACCATCGTCAGACCAGAGGGCCTTACAAAGGAAATTTGTATAATTTTGAATTATTTGTGTTCATTTGAATGTATGATACCCTTAATGTGGACGTAAACTACTATGTACAGGCAAATCATTTACTGCACTCATAAAGTGTTCAGCCACATTCTAGAGGTAGCATGTTTTTGTTTATTGTATATGTGTATAACTGCTTTAGTATATTGCACAAAACAGGTGATGGTGTGAACACTATTGCTAAAGGAGTAAAACCTACCTATCCATCTAACAGCGATCAGCTGATTCGTCACTTACTCATCGCGATTAAAATATTTATTTACAGCATTTGAAAGAAAGTAAACTTCAATAGAAGTTGCACTTTTGTTTCTACAAAAGTCGATTGTTTCTACTGTTTTTGTATTTTCTCAAAAAATCATATAATAATAAACTAAAACTCGCTATTTATGTTTCCCCTCAACTTAAAAAATAAATAAATAAATAAACATAGAACTTTGTACACCCTTTCAAACGATATAAAATAATAATTTTCTGACATATTATTTACGTCACAGTGCTGTACCACATTTAACATTTCCTTGTGGGATATAATCCCAATATGCCGACCACCTCTGCAGACTCTTAACAATTTTTGAGCAAAGAAATTAACTAATAAACAAAAATAATTCGGTAAAAATGATTAATAAATTGTATTAACCTTTCAAATTACTGTAGAAAACCTGTATGCAAAATTATGAACAAAAAGCAAATTGTAGTAAATTATTCATAAATGGGCATTTATTCGTAGAATCCACAACTATTATGAAATATTAGTAGTCCCACAAATAAAATATAACTACTGGCTTCATGGAAATGTTGGATTATGACGTAGCGGCAGATTAAGAGACAGTGAAACAGCCCTTGTCATCTGTTTGTAAATGTGGCAACGCCGGGAAAACAACCGCTGATCATTGGCCGAGTGAGTTCTCAGGTAGCAGACGACAAGTACTAAAGTAGTCAAAAACAGGCTACAACAGGAATCTTCTAACGCATTTTCGATGTATCATGAACATTTACTCGTTGAAAGGGGGGGAGTAATGATATCAATGTGAATTATATTAAAAGAGAACAATTTTAGAAATTCCATTTGATCTTAAGTACACTAGTAAGTTATATGTTGTTGTAACCTTGAATTTGAAACACACATTTGATTCGAATTGCAAGTTTGCATCGAACTATTGTTTAAAACTGTATCATAGCAGGAAAACTATATTATAGTTATAAATTGTGTTTGTTATTCCTCCACAAAATGTACTGACTATTTGGGTCAATGCATTATTCGATATGAAATTGCAGTTATAATTTAATTCAAAGATGAACTAGCTGAATTTATTTTGTAGAAATGTTAATCAGTTTATTGAGCTAAAACTAAAGATTAAAATTCTACTACTGAAAATATGTTTTTACTGACCATAGTAGAAAAATTCAACATTTTTTAATATGGAGTGAACGTTAATAGGATAATGTGTTAGAAATTAACAGCCATATTTTCTGAAATCTATTATTAAATATGTCATGAATGTTGTTAGCAAAGTGAAGAAGAAGAGGAA
The DNA here is from genome assembly GCA_035578905.1 of Stictocephala bisonia. Taxonomy (NCBI): domain Eukaryota; kingdom Metazoa; phylum Arthropoda; class Insecta; order Hemiptera; family Membracidae; genus Stictocephala; species Stictocephala bisonia. The sequence goes on from JAQJVL010000314.1 coordinate 289,546, forward strand.
GAAAAATAAGATAATGACAAGATAAGAAGGGTGAAGAAATCTTTTCAAAAGCTACGAAAGAGACAATAACAATTTCGTATCAGATCTGAACAGTAATTCATTACATGAGCTCCATCTGACCGGTTAGGCGAGGTGAAAACCAACGGCCACTATCTTGTCTTTAGATAACAAGTGTTATTCGATGTAATGGCAGTCGATACATCGAGACAGCCGTTACAAGTATGTATTTTACACGATCATATCTGCCCAATGCCTTTATTAGATGTAATTTCCACCTGTTTTAAAGTAGTCTATTCTTTCAAGGAATGAAAATAATATAGCGGACGTGACCAAGTTGTGTTTGAAAAACTTGCCATCATAGAGTGAATATTAAGAAAAACTAAACAACCTACAAATTACTGTCTATTATTTATTATTCATTCCTAAAACGACGATCGAACTAGGGATTGAATCGATATATCGATATGTTTGTTTCAATAAATCTATATATTACTATCTATAATTTCTTTCAATATTATAGGCATATCGATATTTTTGTCCGAATTATCATTATATATTGGTTCTATTCTCCCCGCTCAAACCCATCACTATTACAAAACACACACATTTTTACTAGCTTTTTATGCCTAGAAAACATGCAATTGAAATTCAAAAAATTTTATTCCGTTTTTTTAAAGTGAGGTTAAAAAACTAAAATTAATTTATTGTAAACCAGTGGGGGGGGGGGACTCTAGGCCTTAAAACCAAGTGACGTTAATGATCACTATTGTATTAATTTATTTAATGTTTACATTGTATAAGTAGCTTTATTGTATTTTATGTATTAAAAAACAACAATAACTGTGTTATTACATAACTACATAATAAGTTAGAAAATATTAAAAAGTATGATTATTCTTATTTTAAATTTTTTCTTGAAGGTAAATTTATTGAATATTTACAAATAATTATTTAGTAGGCTACCCTAAAATAGTAGTGGCAAAACATGAGAGGGGCTTTTTTATGTACAGTTGGGTATTTATTGATCATTTTCTTTCAATGTTTTCGTTGAATCGATATTAGCCTTGCGATATAGTGATATTCCGATAAATAGATATACACTAAAAGGTAGACTATGTGAAATAATTCACAAATAAAACAAATTATGTGAAATAACCAAGGCGATTGCATTCTTAAAACCTTGTAAATGAAAAAAATGGTTGAAAATATCTTTTGTAATTTTTATCATCTAAACAGTTGACCCATAGTCTTAAGCTTCTCTAACAAACCAAAGTGTACAGTGTAACTAAACATAAACTGACATGGAGACAGCTCGACATTATGACAAGTTGGGACGCATTACGGTCAACTTCATATACGGAGACACTAGCGCTCCCAGCGGCCAAGTAGTGATCGAAATGCTATAATATTTTAGCATTAGCTTATTTGATCTGCGTCTACGGATAAAATACTTGCTATGCACTGTACCTAAAATCACAATTATAAAGTGTAAGTTGAACTATAGTAAGTGAATTTTTCGTAGCCTACATATGAGTTGTAAACTCACCTGTTTGTTACTTAACGATCAAGCGTTATTTTAATTATATCTGATTGATGTTAAACAAAGATGTTAACAGGAATAACAAATGTATTGGTATTACTTACATCTATTACATTTTTCATATAAAAAGCAATTTATATGTATTGTACCTAAAAATTTGTGTATCGTATTTGTGCATGTATTAATGATGTGCGCAAAAAAGTTAGGTTTCATGTAAAATCATAGCTTAAATAACAAACGTACAAAGATCATTTCTAAAAATTATTTGAATTACAATAAAGTGTAGACAATTAAATATATTTATAAACGAATAGTTTTTCAACAAATTCAACATGTAGTCCTTAATAATATTTCTGTATGTAACAATATACTAAGGTAGGCCACCCTAGTGCAATAGTGTACTACGATAAGGTTAAAAGGAAGCAAACAAGGAACACTGAAAAATATTTAAAATATCACTAAACTACATACAACCACCGTTAATTGATTGATAAAATAACATCTCACTATTGTTGTAGTTTATGGAAACTATGTTGAAACCTTACTTCTTTAGTCTAAATTATGATAAAGTACGATTCAAATAAAAATATTAAACTATGTTTGGTTCTCAAAGATAAAATGTTTAACAAACTTAGTTTAATAAAACGATGGATACAACTTGCATTACACACAAAGGAAGTATCGCAGAAGGCACGCATCGATTAATCAATTGTAGCGTGATTCTCATCATGCGATATGATACTAAATCATAAACATATTCATAACTGTCATTCCCGTGCCACCCTCTGTCATCCCTTATCTGTGGTCTTGTATCGTCTGTAATGAACTGGAGTCATGATTTCAACTTAACGATGTTCAGTACATAACTATATCTATATATCATATTAGTATATTTTATCATTCTTTAAATTATTTAAAATAAAGAAAATATAGTATCAATAATTGGTTAGTTAAATTAGGAATAAGTCTGTGGCTCGGTATTGATGGTAATGTTTCCTTCAGCAGTATTATTCCTAACGAGATGAATATCCTTTAGTATCGACAGTATTCTCAAATCTGAACTGATGAACATTTTTAGTTGAACAGTTGCCGTAACAGCTCATGTTAAGCTAAATCAATATATATTAATCCACATTCTACTCAGCGAGTGTTTAGAGTGAGGCTCCACCTAGACTGTCTCTGTCTCGAGGGTGATGGCCAATAAGAAAACGTTGTCCATGTGGATCCTTGATTCACTAGCATCACTATTCCCCAGTTAATCAGTCAGAGGTTTGGAGTCAGTTTGCTCATAAGGTTTGATTTGTATTGTGAATAATATATGAGTGTCTGAAAATCGACCTAACGTCTACGTTACACCTTGAGATTGACTGTCAACTATCGCTGAATAAAGTGTAATGTCGAAACAAAACATTGCCCGTAGGTACAAACAATTTAAGTCTATGCCAGCCATGATCTAGCAATTCATAAGATTGGAAAAACCCGTAGCTTTCTCCCAATATTTCTAGGATAGGGAAAAAAATCAAATCTGTAACTAAAAGTGACGCTAAAGTCTATCTCGAATGTAAGCGTTCCTGACATTCATACTCATAGGGCGATATATAGAAATATATAAAAATTAAGTATAGTACGGAAGTTTCGAGTTACCTGATGTACGAAACATAACGTTGTAATCAATTTTTATTATTTAATGCAATGAACTATTACAAGTACTAATACGTTCGTAATTAATTACTTCAATGAACACTTATAAATAAAATAAATAAAATTTTTTTTTTTTTAAAGATTCATGATTTATAACAATAAATTAAGTATTTAAAAATTACAAGTAAGGATTAAGACAACTATTATTTTATGTCGAATGATTATGAAACCAAATTTGAAGTTTGTTTATTAAGAAACTAAGAGGCCTATGCAAACTCCAATCACACCATTATTTTCCCCATTTTATTTTGCGTTATTAAAAATGCATTTTTCATTTTGTTATAAGTTTGAATAAATTGTTATCTTGGTTGAAACAAAAAAGTACCAGAATTTTAACTAGTACGTCAAATTTCACTGTACGTCAAGTTTACACGGTTATTACTAAAACCCCGTTAATGTATCGCATTTGTGTTTTAATACGTAGTTGATTGGAATGTTTTATATAAATTTTATAAATGTAAGAATTAAAATTTTTCAAGAAAAAAGTTTTTTACAAATCGCTGAAACATAGTTTTCTTGATTTTAATTACTTGGTTGTGTTAGAATCCTTTTGACATGTATTGTTACGTTACATTATAATTACACGCGTAAGTAAATTAAGTCTTTTCATATTGATAAAAATGTACTAAAATTTATCAATTTAAAGTAATTATAAATTGGTTTAATTCGATTTTCTTATGTATCGATCGTATATTAATAGACTTGTTTTAGCTCTAATACACAAACCCCTTATATACAATAAAAGTACAAAACTAGACTAAGTATATTAAAATGTTAAATAACGTTTATGAACTTTTAAATAATCTATTACTGGTTTCAAACAATATGAAACGCCTTTATTTTTAACGATTTTGAATCGTACAGTCGTATCTAATTAAAAAAAATTGTTATATACACTTTTTAGTGCTGTACTTTCATTTCCAATTTTCCTCGTGAAAGCCACAGTCACGAATGGCAAACAATAATATCCTGGAGTGAAGAGCAATTCATATATTGGCTAACTTTGAATGGAGTTAGTTACATCGAATACATATGAATTGTATAGTAGGCTACTGTAATTTTGGACGAAAATATTTGTATTAAGCTCTGATTGAGATTATTATTCTTCCTTCCTTTTCTTTTGGTACATAAAGCACAACACAAACGTTTAGTAATAGTTTAATACACGATATTTTATTTTCAGTAGCTTTTGAATACTTATGAAATTTTTTATGGCTTGAGTTGGGTGTTCAGAAGAGAATTAGAAAATCAGTTTGAAAAAATGTTAATTTTTATTTATTTATATATATAAAAAAAATGGACTTTAGACAAGACAAGTCCGTGTTAGAATATTATTTAAAACATTTAAAGACTAAATTCAACCTGGATTTTAAGTGTTTGATAGTTCTCTCCTTTTCAGTCCAAATTATATAATTTTTTATGGAATTACCTACTGGTGGTTATTATTTAAAAATTTAGTTACTTATAATATATTGTAGTTGTAACATAATGTACAGTCGAGTGAAAGGGAAGTAAGTTTCCTTGATATTGAAGCTTATACAAGGACAAATACTTCAATAGAGCGTATTATCTATGTAAAATATCGCACATATTTGAGGTTAGATTCAATATTTCTGAGTGGTTAAGATATATAAATATATATGGTTATATTTACTAAAAATTAGTTTCTTAGTCAGAATGGTCCACGTTGGTATATATTGTTTGTTTGTTATTCATATTGACCTTGTTTTTGAACTAAAAATGTTTTCATTTAAATTGTTTATATTATGCTTTTTATAAAACAAAATATGTGTGTATGTGTGTATGGATATATGTATATTTGTGTATATATATATATATATATATATATATATATATATATATATATGTATATATTTATGTACATGTCCCTCATAAGTCCAACCCTACGTCCACGTCGTGAGGGACGGGCAACGTCATTAGTAGGAGATTGCCTGTGGGGGCGATGCCAGCGGGGACTTCGTGTGCCCTGGTACCTGCAAGGTTGCTGGTAAGGCTGCACAGGAACTTTGAAAATGACGGCTAACAGGGCTCTGGTGAAGCTGCGACAGGCCTAGCAAGCCGGTAGTGGATTAAAATATGCTTTCAAGAATAAACACAGCCTCGGAAAGGACGGAATTAAACGGCAACAACTTGGCAATCATACAAAAATCAGATTGGGAACAATAAATTTAGTTACGTTAAGAGGTAAGATGGAAGAAGTGGTGGAGGTGATGAGGAGAAGAAGTTTGGATATATTGGGAATCAGCGAAACAAGATGGAAAGGTAGGGGAGAGAGAGAGGTGGGGTTTGGATATAAGATATGGTGGTCTGGAGGGGAGAATGGTAGGAGAAATGGGGTGGCAATAGTGATGAGCAAGAAGATGACGAGTAGTGTAATAAATGTTGAGCCAGTAAATGACAGATTAATTAAGATCACAATTAGGATGGGGAGAGAGATGATGGATATAATACAAGCATATGCACCACAAACAGGATGTACAGAAGAAGAGAAAGTAGAGTTTGAAGAGGAGCTTGAAAGACAACTAAGAGAAGAGAAATCTGTGATAATTGGAGATATGAATGCACGAGTAGGAATGGATAGAAAGGGATATGAAGAGATTATGGGAGGCTATGGGATAGGGGAAAGGAATCAGGAAGGAGAGAAGTTGTTGGACTTATGTTTGAGGAATGAAGTGATAGTGGGAAACACGTGGCACGCGAAGAGGGAGAGTCAGAAGTTCACTAGGTATAGTTGGAATGGAGAACACCCAAGTTTGATAGACTACGTGTTAGTTAAAAAGTGTTTACAACCTTTTTTGATAGATGTAAAAGTTATACCAAGTGAAAATCTGGGGGGGGATAACAGATTACTGATAGCGGTTTTTAAGTGGTTCAAAATTGGAAGGGTTGCAAGGTTGACAAGGATTAAAACATGGAAATTGAGGGACAGAGAAGTAAAGGAGGACTTTGTGAAGAAATTAAAAGAAAAAGTACTCAGAGATGAAAGTAAAACAGGAGAGGAGGAATGGATAAGATTCAAAAAGGCAATAGTTGAAACAGCGGAGGAAACGTGCGGAAGAACATCAGGGAGGAAAAGGGATAAAGAGACACCATGGTGGAACGAAGGAATTGCGGAAGCAATTAAGAATAAAAATAGAGCTTGGAGAGAGTGGTTTAAGGAAAGGACAGATGAGAAAAGGGAGCGATGGAAGAGACTTGACAAAGAAGCAAAAAAGATGTTAAAGGAAGCTAAAGAAAAGTCATGGAAGGAATTTGAAGAAAAAATGAAGTCAAATTTTGAAGGAAATAAGAAGATCTTTTATGGATTGATAAAAAATAAGACAAAACCAAAAGAAATGATGACTAAAGTAATAGATGTGAGTGGGGAAATTAAATGGAAGGAGCAGGAGGTGTTGGAAACATGGAAAGATTATTTTAAGGAATTGTTAGAAGGAACGGAGGTGGAAGAAGATGGAATGGGAGAGGAGATGATTAATACGGAAGACGATGAAAACTTAAGTATAGGAGAATTGGAAAAAGCGGTAAAGGAGATGAAGGATGGAAAGTCACCAGGAGAGGATGAAGTGACGGTGGAGATGATTAAAGCGGCAGGACCGATGGGAATGCAATGGTTATACAGAGTGATGAGGGGGATATGGAAAAGTAAGAGGATACCAAAAGACTGGGAAATGGGCATAATTGTACCAATTTATAAAAAAGGGATTACAGGGGGATTTATAGGGATTTATGTGAGAATTATAGGGGGATAACCCTTTTGTGTCAGAGTATGAAGATCTACGAAAGGTTACTGCTTCAAAAAATAAAACCAGTACTGGAAGAAACAGGAAGAGAGGAGCAGTGTGGATTTAGAAGAGGTAGGTCAACAGTAGATGCGATTTTTGTGATAAGGCAAGTGCTGGAAAAGAGATGGGAGTATGGAAAGGATACAGTGATAGCGTTCATAGATTTACAAAAAGCATATGACAAAGTGAAGAGAGAAATGATTTGGGAGAATCTGAGAAGAAGAGGGATAAAGGAGGGGATAATTGAAAGGATTAGGAATCTTTATGAAATATGTAAAAGTAAAGTAAGGATAGAAGAAAAATTCACGCAATCCTTTAAAACAGAGAGAGGTGTAAGACAGGGTAGTGTACTATCACCTTTTCTTTTCAATGTGATCATGGATGACATCATTGCAGGGGTTCAGATGGACAGAAGAGCTGAGGACTTGAAGGTGGTTGCATATGCAGATGATGTAATGATATGGGAAGAAAGAGAAGAAGAGTTGGAACGAGAGTTGGCGAAATGGGCAGAAGTGGTAAAGAAGTATGGACTGAAGATGAATGTACAAAAATGTAAGGTAATGAAGGTGGGAAGAATGGATGGAGGAAATGAAGATATATCAATTCAAGGGAATGTCCTGGAAAGAGTAGAAGATTTCTGTTATTTGGGTAGTACAATAACAAGCAAGGGTACGATGACAAAGGAAATAGGAAAAAGAATTTGGAAAAGTGGACAGTTTTTCAATCTAGTGAAAAAGATACTATGGAATTGGAATATTGGGAAGGAGGCAAAATTGTTAATGTATAAAATGTATTACCAGCCAATCTTATTATATGGAGCGGAGACATGGACATGGAATAAAAGTGACATCAGCAGATTACAAGCAGCGGAGATGAGATTCCTGAGGGGAATAGAGAAGGTTAGTAGAAGAGACAGAATAAGAAATGAAGTAATCAGAGAGAGGCTGGGAGTAATAACATTACAGGAAACGATGGAAAGAAGGAGGATACAGTGGATGGGTCATGTGAAGAGGATGGAAAATAACAGAATGCCAAAGATAGCCTTGGAGAAACAAGAGGGAGGAAGGAGACCGAGGGGAAGGCCGAGAGGAAGATGGATAGACCAGGTGTGGAGGGATGTGGAGAGAAGGGGACTTCGGAGGGTACAGGTGGAGGAGGAGAAGACGTGGAGAGACAGACAGAAGTGGAAGAGGCTGTGTCAGACGACCTGCGAAAGCGGAAACGTTGACGGATGATGATGATGATGATGATTTATGTACATGTATAATTCTGATGTTATCTAGGAAGTATAAGTTTTCTTAAATTTTGGTACTGTACTCATAAAAATATAAAATATGATGTATAAATATAAATTCATCTGTTTCTGAATTTCATTAAGAACATTGCACAAGCAATAAATAGCGAATTATATGTACTACCTAAATATGTAAAAGTATTTTTTATTTGCAATATTTTCTATTCAGACGCCACAGGAGTGTTTTTTTATGTGGAGCTAGACTGCATGTATTCATATATGTATTTTTAATGGATTATTTTATTTTACCACACAACTAGATTAAGTTGTCAGTATATTTCCAAACAGTTTATTTGTTATATTTTTGTAACTTAATTGTGGAAATAAATCATTTATTTCATTTTATTTCATCATTTATTTCATATACAGTATAAGTGAACGTCACGTAACATAAATTGATTACAATATAATTACAAAAAGCACAAATATATGATTTCGGCAAACTACGTTTACTTTTCTTTGACCAAGGGAATTGACCACGAAGATTGCCAAAATTGATCACCGTAAATTTTTTTATTTTGTAATTACACTGTAATAAATTTATGTTTAATGACGTTATTTTTAATTGTATTTGAATTTAGAAACAAAGTGCGCTAACATTACTGAAAACAGATTAGCAATGTCGATCGGGAGCTGTATATGAGTCGGTGAATAGTTTGGCTGTAACTATAAACTCCGATCATTACACAGTCGTACTGTTTCGTCATAAACATAGATAGACGCTATCTCTCGCACCGATGGAATTGTGGCTGATACAGGTCGTTCTACCCTCAAAGGAGCCGTTCAGCCGTGATACGTAATAATATAGACAGAGCACAAAGAGATATGTATATTTGAATGAACAAAACACCGACTTGTATTAGGAATACGTGACTGACAAAACTGTTGAACGTATAACAATTATTCTAGCATGATTTTTATAGTAAAACATGAATTTTGATTTGGTTAAACGCTTGAAAAATTTAAAGATATCCAATTATTTAATAAAAAAAAGAAAAAGATTTGTCACATTGGCAGAGATATTTCTTAAACGTATACGAAATAGATCTTTGTATGTAACAACTAAGTATATAATAGAGTAGTTCAATTACTAAGGCCACTTCAGAATTGTCATATAGGATATAGTCCTCGTTATTTAACGTTAAAGTCAACTACAGGATTGACCATGGCGTCCCATAGCTCCCAATCTCTTGGCTCCGAAACAATGTTTTCTGTCCTGACAGTACATAAAGTACGAATTGACGGGTGCCCAGATAACTTTATGTCATAAAGGGTTATCTGGGTCGATGTTGCTGGTAGTAATATGTAAATTTTTATGTAAGATCACAATGGAGTAATTTGATGGTATGTAAAAAATAACTGATAGTGAGCAACCAGTATCTATCTCAAGGAAGTTTTTCTTTTAGTAAGTACACATTATATGTCAACATTTTCCCATCGCAAGAACCTTAAGGTGTCTTTATATCAATGAGGCTAAAAATTGTTCTTGAGATCATGCTTTGATTAAGGTTTGACCTGGTAAAAGATAAATTGAAAGTATTTCCTCAAAGTTGTAAGAAGCAATAAGCAAAAGTTTGCATTGCGCAATAATCTGTTTTGCACTTGAAGTGAAGTTGATGACTTATTTTGGCTTACTCCACTACTTTCGATTCCTGAACCACCTCCCCAATATCTTAAGACATGAACAAGACCAAAAAACCTTTGAAAAGGTACTTACGTTTTATTCGGTTTATGAGTTTATATAACCCGTTGAGAGACTGAATTGTGGCTGTTAGATTGAATTAGCATCTGTTAAAGAATTATGTGAGTGAACACCCGTTGTGTGCGTGATTTGAATGAACCTATAGAGATATAATTTAATTTATTTGACGACTTTTGCAATATAATGTTTATCATTGTCTACTCCAACGAAAGTAAAAACATGTATAAGTATTAGTAAGCATAACAAAGCACACAACCGCACATTTTAAGCCTTTATCATTATCACTTGTGTAACTACTAGGGTTACGGTGCATCTAATACTAGACACGAGACGGGAGAATGTTTATGTTCTGTTCTGATATTGTATCTCTTACCGTGGTACACCTGAGTCCAGACTACATCCCCAAAACGATTTATCAATCTCTGTGATATTAGCTCTGTGTAGATCTCTGTTTAAGGGTGTACATCCGGGCGCCCAGTTTAGTGCTCTAAGAAATCTTGTTCTAGATTTTATTGCAACTGCCGCTAAGAGTAGTAAAGATCCTGACTCACTAATGAACAAGTAATGTTTTCGCCTCCCCTCTATCCCCCGCCTGCAGATGGGCATAACTCCCATATTTATAGTAAACTCTAGCAATGAATTTTGTATGTATTATTAATCTAATTTTTTAGCCAAAGATGATTGTACGAATTTCAACTCAATATATGAACAAATATCATTTATAGAAAAATAGTTGGTAAGACTTAAAAAAAAAAATATTCTTTATTTTAAATTTACCGTATACTAAGTTGATTAGTACCTTTTGTCCACTATATTCTCAAAATATTAATAAACTATATCACATGGTTTGTTCATGCACCAAAAAGACCAAATTAGTCACTTTGGGCAGCCATATCTCCATAAAGAAATCTGTTTAGAATTTTTTCCCGTAACACATTTATTATTTACTAACAATTTTATTCTAATAATTATCGATCGAACACCCTTAACTGCATAGCCCTTATACATATTTACAAAACCAATGTGTCTAAGGTATTGAACAAATAAACTCTTTCAATGTATGGTGTACAACTCAATGTAATAGAAAAATGTGATATTGATGCATATTTTTGTTATGTTTTAAATTATATCTTATTCTTGTGCAAGCATCAAAATTATTGATATATGAAATTTAAATTTGATTAAACTTTTAGCAAATAAATATTTTTGATTCAAATGTGAAATGAGATCAATATATGCAAAAGGTTTGATGTATTTACTTTATATAAGCTAAAGGACATTTTTAAAATTGCGACAAACAAACACCATTTTAATTTTTCTCTCAATATCTGTTTATTAATCTATATTTTTATCGATTTTTATCTTTTTAGTAACTTATTCACAACATATTGAACCAAGGTAACAATTATTAAGTAAAGGTAGGCCATTAGTCTTTCGTTCATCATTGCAAGTCCTTTGTAATAAATAACGTATTTTTTTGCGAATAAGTTAATTACTGTACTTATATTACTATAGATAAAAATTAAACTTACATTTACAAAGTTTCGGATTTTATATGGCCAAAATGTATGTAGTAGCTAAGCTATTAGATATAAATTAGACTATGATTCTTGCTTAAAGTTTTAAACAGGAGTGAACATGGGATCTGTAGCAAAACATAACGGTGTAAAAGCTACTTTTTCATTTATACAGACAATGGTGAAGGCACTATTTTTTAAGATTATTTTATAGTTTACTATTTGATTAGTATTATTTATAAGATATTGAATATAAAACGCTAATAATATTAAAACATTTAACTTTCAAGATTATGATTTAAGTGTGATAAGACATTTTTAAGTGAAGTTCTAAAAAAGCAAAAATGACTCCTTTCAACTCGTATATATCTGAAGCCAAACCTTCTGGTAAAGTTAAACAGGGATAAGGCATTTACAACCCTAGCAACATCTGCAAAGACTGTAAACAAGCTAGACATATTAAACGATAGAGGGAAGGGTTTCAAATTATTACTCAATGGCCCTTCTATCCACTTGTAGATTAGATTTAGGCTATAGTTCAGTGTTTGATAATGTAGTAATTTATTCTTTAGTTAGTTAGTATAATTTTTCTAATATATGAACAGTGCAGCACATAAACTGTATATTTATAGTATAAAATTACAATATGTGTTCTTATTACGTTAGATAAAGGCCAACTTGTATATACATATATATGTACATCGTAAATGATTGTAATTCAATATGCAATGAGTTACCTTTTATAACATTTAAAATGTAGAAAATATGAACTCCAAGATTCTCAATTTTATTTATAAATGGTTTACCGTTGTTATAAATCATTAAACAACCCTGTATTCGGTTTCATAAAACCACCTAAAATCGTGTTTAGGATTCAAAATATACATTAATAATGAAAGACATTATGAGAGCTTGTCTTAGACCTGACTTAGCTAGTCATAAGACAGCGTCCAATAATCAAAGTTGCCCTGAAAGTTTCTCATAACTGAATTGCCTAGCCTGATTGCGTCCTTATTAGGTTCTGGCTGCGCTACTAACTTTGAAGGGCCTTATAATAAGGAAAAGTCCTTAATAAACTGAAGAAAAACTTATTTTAAGTTATTAAAAATAAAGTTTCTGTTGGTATAAAGAATCATCTTCAGCAGACATTTAATATATACAAGCATGGATAAAACTGTATATTGTTTTGATAGTTTTGAAATTATACTATGAAAACGTAATGGTTTGAAAAAATAAATAAAACACGATACATATTTATTTCTATTGAGGATTAGTTAGTTTGTTAGATTGAGTGCGTGGTTGTGACGTCATTTAAATATTTATAAAGGTCTATTATGAAGAACAAACCTTAAAATACTTCTATTAAGTAAGGTCAAACTGTGTTATATGAGGCGACAAATGCTAAACTCATTCGTTGACACTTATGTATGTAACCATAAAGAGGAATTAAATATTAGTGATAAATTATGTAAATATAATCTTACAAAAAATTGACTCTCACAAATCTGTTCCTATTTAAAAATGTTTACTTATGTTAAAAATATTCATCGTAAATAATTTATACAATTTATTCGATAATTGAGGAAGTGAACAGTCGTATTAGGAGGATATACCTATATTTATAAGTTTGTATTGTATTTCTTAATATAATAAAACTGCCGGATTAGGTGTCAAAACAATTAAATAATAAACTTGGTATGAAGGATAATATTTTGCCAAGGACATCTTCATGCTGTCGTTTTATAAAGATTTCATTCGTTTAAATAAATAATCAATATAATTGAATACTTTACACGTAGTTAGTTTGCAGCACGTTTTTATCTATATTCATTATTTAATCTCTTAATAAGTATGTTTGAGAAGTTGACAGTATTCATTATAAATTCATCAAATTCGGTTTAAATTAAATAAGATCCTTGGAAAAGGCAATAACGTCAAATTTTAAACACTAATACTATACATTTAAAAAATATATTACTTTGAAAGTATATGACATTAATGTTTGGTTATCTAGACATAATTATTATCGTTCTAATTCTGGGTTATTATGTGCCTTTGTCTAGTGTGGAAGTACTAATAGCCATCAATCAATTTGTAAACAACAATTTCAAACCATAGTTCAAACCATATCCATGCAATTATGAAATTTGTCATAATATTTCATTAGTCCTTTATAGGTTTAAATAAATCAGTTATTAATGTTAACACACACGGACTGTATAAGTAATGAAAATATGTAAGATACAATGGTAGATATATTATTCCTAAATAGTAAGTATAATTTGCTAGTCTACAAGTAACATTTCTACCCTGTTTGTTTGTATATTAAAGAAACAAGTATGTTTTTACACAGCATGTTAAACCATATTGTTAATATTTTACTGAAGTAAGTATAGGACACCATATCATGGTTATTTTTAACAACGGTAAGTTAGTGATACTTGAAAGATGTTTATCAACATAGAGACAAGATATATGTGGGAGGGATATATAACTTCAAGATCAAACAATCACGAAGTTTCAGGAGCTCGTAAAAACTTCCTATCTCAATTTGGACAGAGTCAGCTATTTCCGGCTCAGTGATCCCCAATCGCCGAACTTGAACCTCCGTCCTATCTGTGTTTGTTGTTATTTTCCTTTTACCCACTTACAGTTTGAGAGCAGTAGAGAATCTTTCTAATATAGTTAAAGTAACTTGTTAAAACTATTTAAATTAAATTTAAGTATATTATATTTCATTGGCCATTATTGTATATTTAAATAAAGTTGGTTGAAGCGTTATATCAAACTATATCTCTGTATGATAATTTAGTTCAAATTGATGTACCGGTACAAAATAATATCTTGTTTATTTTATATAATTTATAGAAAAACTTAATCAAAGTGGTATAGTACTAAATATTTGGAAAAATAATAACAATACAAGTTGAAAAAAAAATTGAAATGCTCATAAACTTTTTATGTTATTATGTTTGAATTGCAACAAACTAAAAAAGTAAATAAAACTTGGAAACTATTATGAAAATATATTTAAAAATACTATAAAAGACTCACATAAATATTTATTATATAGAACACAATTCATATTCAATTCTTAAATTACATGTCTAAAATTAAAAGAAACTGCTGTGAAAGGTTATAATTTTGAAAAAAATAACGCTGTAAAAGACATTAAGTATCTTATTTAATGGATGTTCTACTGCACACAGGAGTGTCTTTTACAATGTATCTGGTAATTGTTAATCCATGCAAACAAGCAGAGAGAACTTGTGCTCACCATAAATATGAGGGAATCCTAGAGGCAAATATTTAAATAATATACTCGCTAAAAAGGTCCAAATAAATTAACTTTTAATCAACCATACTTACTTTAAAACTGAAAATTAAACTGATTATATATTACTAAAAAGTAAACGATAGTTGATTTATCTTCTCATTAATAATACATTCTAATAGTATGTAAATAAAATACTGTTAGAAATTGTAGAAAGATATTTATGGAGAATTACGAAGAAATAAAACCTTGCTAATACAAAATCTAGATAAATTATTTTTGTTAAAAAGAGAACATCATCTAACACAGATTTATTTATATTGTATGACACGTGTTTTATACCGTGTTACTTGCTTTTATTGAAAGGGTAATGTCAAATTTTATACAGGATAAGAGTAAAGACACTGAGGGTTGTATATAATTTCATGCATCTATATTTGTAATTATGATCGTTTAGAAATAATTATATTGTTTTAATTTGTTTTTGTTTAAAAATATACAATAATAAAAAAAGTTATGAAAAATAACTGAGCCCTATTATAAAAATAACTGAGCCCTATTATAAAAATAACTGAGCCCTATTATAAAAATAACTGAGCCCTATTATAAAAAAGGTTTATTCACGTTGAAAGTCAATTTTATTAGTGACACTGTCTTTTTTGCCACATTATATTTACAGATATTTTTATTTATATATTTAAGTAAATTTTAGTTTTGGATTATATAACTATGAGGGACGGCGCTGTTTTAAGAATATTGGTTCAGGCTTCCAACCTACAGATGAAATTGACTCTCCAGTTTCCGCCTTTTGGAATTCAATCAACGAAATGCGCTGGAGTAAGGAGACTTACTGAAATCCCTGCTTTCACCACATATACTCAAAGCACGTCCATTTGAAAGAGTAATCTAGTGATAAATGTGTGAAGTAGCTAGCTCAAAAATACACAAGTGTCTATTGAAACAAATATTAATACTATGTTGCCTTAAATGCTTGCAATGTACTTAAATTTTATAATTCCAAGCAGATGAGCTAGTCTTTAGATTATGTTCAGTATAACAAATATATAGATAAATATATATGAAAAATTGCTATATTTTTATGTTAATGTATACAACTTTTCATGTACAATGGTAATCAATGGTATTTCATATTTAATTTTACAGTAAAACAGTGTTCGGATTTTACATGTAATTTACAGTGAAAAATGTCGACTGAAATATTTTATTAAATTCCCCTCCGTTTAGTTTATATATATATATCATTTGTGTTATAAACAATTATTAACTCAAGAAAAGTTTCACTAACTGACTGAATATTTTCACACACCTTTATATAAACATTAATAAATATAGCAGAAATAGCCATTGAATTATATTTAGCCATTTCAAATTGGCATTATATAATTAAAAAGCTAAAAAAAATCTAAAATAAATTTACTGAATAGAGGGGAATTAGAGAAAATTGTATTCTTAATTATTTGTGATCAGAAAATTGACAGCTAAAACATCTTTTCGTGACACTCTGTTTATAATATATTTGTTTACATAGATATATGAAATTATAAATATATGACCGTTCCAAAAAGAGAAACTCAAGACACTAAATTGAAGTCTATAATAACATTCATCCTGACCAATTATGAAAAATAACTTTTACCATCCCCTAAATAATAGAGATAAACAAATAAATGAACATTTTAATTTAAAATATATTTTATCAATTTTAGGTAGAATTTATTAATCTTATTTCACTGAAAAAGAGAATTGTTTGGTAAACAATCCACATCGGTGCTCAGTTCAGATTGAAACTCACTCAGTCGGAAACAGCTGCCCCAATCCACTTGAGGATTCTTAAGCTTCTCAAATTCAGCGGAGGTCAAAATTGAGTTTTTGTATTTAACGGGGTTTCCCCTGGAAAATACTCAAACATCGTAAACAAACCAGCGTGACGTTTTGGGACAATATATTGACTGTGTTTGGGACACAATATTGACTGTGTTTGGCGCAGAATATTGACTGTGTTTGGAGAACAATATTGACTGTGTTTGGGGCACAATATTACCTGTGTTTGGGACACAATATTGACTGTGTTTGGGACACAATATTGACTGTGTTTGTGGCACAATATTGACTGTATTTGGGGCACAATATTGCCTTTGTTTGGGGAAAATATTGCATGTATTTGGTAAACCATATTGACTAAGTTTGGGTCACAATATTGCCTGCGTTTGGGACAAAATATTGACTGTGTTTGGGACAAAATATTGCTTGAGTTTGGGACACAATATTGACTGTGTTTGGGACTCAATATTGCCTGTTTAATCAATATTTTCAGTAAAAATTGTGCCATATTATATTAGTATTTGCCATACCAATTAGATGACCTTAGATTTAAGCAAATTTAAGATGTTAATTATTACACCTTTAGGTAATATAACAATTCAAAAGGGTTTTGGAATATTCAGTTCAAAAACATGAAATAAATACACTAATAAAGTATTGTCTGGCCTGTACTCGTATGGTGTGCTTTCTTACATTATCAATTGGAGTATTTATGAAGAAAATACTATTGGAGAGTGAAACAATTACTAACCACTAAACATCACACAATGACACTATTAATTGTCGTACATATCATAGTGATAAAGGGCTGTTGGAAGTGAAACCACTGTAAAACTTGCATGTTAAATTCTAATGTCGAATTATCAAAATGATACATATAAATATCTGTTTAAATAAATATTTCGTTAAATTATTCGCACTAATATTTTTTTAGTTAGTTTATTTTAAATAAAACAAACTTTAAAATATTCACCTTTAATACATAAAAACTCATTAATATGTCAATAGTTACAATAATTGGACCAGCCATTTTCATATAATGCAATCGATTCATTAGGCCCTGTTATATTTTTTAGCTGATATTGCAACCAAAATATGCAATAGCAAAGAGAAAAAAGAAACAGAGGTCACATCCAATAGTGTGCTGAATGTGTGTCGAGTAGTTAGTTATTCCTCCAGTTTCCCATGCAATGGCAGACCTAGTTAATCCCTTCCTTGTTTCCCCCAAATCCTCAAAAATAAATGTAATAATTATTATCAAACATTTTAAAGGTGATTAGTTATAATCTATTTAGAGGTGCCACTTGGGCGTTTGCTGTGAATTATAACAATGCGACCTCTGTTTCTTTTTAATCTATGGCGATACTTTGTGAGCTTTACCAGCTGTGTGTTTATAGAGTCAATGGCTGTTCTATTTGTATCACGTCACTTTTTTTACGATAGCATAATTGGATCTATTGATAAAAATACTAGATATATTTTAATAATTCCTTAGGTCTCAGTTAAAAAAGTATTTTAAATAAGTAAATCCAACAAATCTATTGACTAAGGTGTGGATTTTTCATACCTCACACTCCAGAATGCTAGTCGTTGTAATATTCAACGGGTTCTAGCAAGTTGTAGTTCTAGCTAGTCGTAGTTCTAGCAAAATCCTTACGTGTTTCATTGTCTCTATTTAGCTGTGTTATAAAGAGGCTGATTTACCCGATTTTCCTAGAACTCAAGATTCATTAAAGACATTTCTAGATTGGTCAGTTACAGCGGCGTCGTTACCGCTTCTCATTCTGCTGAGAAGGACACACAGACGGACGTATGTGAGTCATTTCCTGTGAAGGACGAAACCAACCTAATTAGTTGTCTGACTTCGGTTTGTGAATCAACATGAGTAGACCGATTAGAATATTCCTTTGGATTTTCCAATTAAATTACGAATGTACCAAATGTTTCCTGCTCATTGGAAGTAGTTTAGAAGTTGTTTACGTAGGTCAGTCAGTTTGTGAGTAACACATTTGAGTTTGTAGAAGAGATTTAAATGTTTGTCTTTTCATATCGTTTGGTAGAAGAACTCTTTGTTACTTGTAGGTTATATCAACATTACGTCATACATGAATAATTAACATTATTTTTGTTTAGTTTAGAATATAGTTGGTAATTTTGCCATGGCTAATGCTGACTACTTTGACAAACAACAGAAGTAGTTGATTTTTATAAAATGAAAAATATCTAATAACAGTTAAACTGGGAAGGTAACCATACAGATTTATAAGAGCCTATAATTAAAACTAAAACCATAAAAAACAGTTATGGGTTAGTATTGTTGGATTGTCAAAAAAGGAACAGTATTTTAGGTGGTTTTAAAATGTACTCTTAATATCAAATCTTTCACAAGTGCAGTTAACAAGTTTTAAGAAAATAAATAACAATACGTTTAGAATTAACGGTAGACGCTTGCATAAATAACTATACAGTAAACATTTATTTGATGACTAGAATTTTAACATACTTTTGGCAAACATAATGTACCCTGTAAGCACAAGATAAGAAGTTGAGTGTAGCCTATTTCACCTACTTATATTGGAACTGAATACGGAAAAGTTGATTAAAAAATGATGATAACTAATAACCCAATGTTACCTCAGTCCACTGTAGTACAGCGACAGTTAGGAATTTATTGTTTATCTGTACCTGAAGATACGAAACAATGTCGAAAAAGACCCTTCTGAGCCATTCTCAACCTTAATCGAGCCGTGGAGTGCCAAGCTTTTCTAACGTCGTTCCGTCTTTTCAGGCACATATATAAAGTAGTTGCCTAACTCTCACTGTACTACAGTGGTCTGAGAAAACCTTTTGGTAGTTATCTTAATTTTCGGAAACAAATCTCCAGTGTCCAGTTGCAATAGAAGAAGCGAACTCAACTTTTAGAATACAATCATGATACAAATATCGTATTACGACGTCGACCAAATCATAATATATTTAAAAGTCTCTCTCTCTCTCTCTCTCTCTCTCTCTCTCTCTCTCTCTCTCTCTCTCTCTCTCTCTCTCTCTCTCTCTCTCTCTCTCTCTCTCTCTCTCTCTCTCTCTCTCTCTCTCTCCTCTCTCTCTCTCTCCTCTCTCTCTCTCTCCTCCTTCTCTCTCTCCTCTCCTCTCTCTCTCTCTCTCTCTCTCTCTCTCTCTCTCTCTCTCTCTCTCCCCTCTCTCCTCTCTCCCCCCCTCTCTCTCCCTCCCCCCTATCCTTCACCCCCCCTCTCTCTCTCTCCCTCCCCTCCTCTCTCTCTCTCTCTCTCCCCCCCTCTCTCTCTGATCTCTCTCTCTCTCTCTCTCTCTCTCTCTCTCTCTCTCTCTCTCTCTCTCTCTCTCTCTCTCTCTCTCTCTCTCTCTCTCTCTCTCTCTCTCTCTCTCTCTCTCTCTCTCTCTCTCTCTCTCTCTCTCTCTCTCTCTCTCTCTCTCTCTCTCTCTCTCTCTCTCTCTCTCTCTCTCTCTCTCTCTCTCTCTCTCTCTCTCTCTCTCTCTCTCTCTCTCTCTCTCTCTCTCTCTCTCTCCTCTCTCTCTCTCTCTCTCTCTCTCTCTCTCTCTCTCTCTCTCTCTCTCTCTCTCTCTCTCTCTCTCTCTCTCTCTCTCTCTCTCTCTCTCTCTCTCTCTCTCTCTCTCTCTCTCTCTCTCTCTCTCTCTCTCTCTCTCTCTCTCTCTCTCTCTCTCTCTCTCTCTCTCTCTCTCTCTCTCTCTCTCTCTCTCTCTCTCTCTCTCTCTCTCTCTCTCTCTCTCTCTCTCTCTCTCTCTCTCTCTCTCTCTCTCTCTCTCTCTCTCTCTCTCTCTCTCTCTCTCTCTCTCTCTCTCTCTCTCTCTCTCTCTCTCTCTCTCTCTCTCTCTCTCTCTCTCTCTCTCTCTCTCTCTCTCTCTCTCTCTCTCTCTCTCTCTCTCTCTCTCTCTCTCTCTCTCTCTCTCTCTCTCTCTCTCTCTCTCTCTCTCTCTCTCTCTCTCTCTCTCTCTCTCTCTCTCTCTCTCTCTCTCTCTCTCTCTCTCTCTCTCTCTCTCTCTCTCTCTCTCTCTCTCTCTCCTCTCTCTCTCTCTCTCTCTCTCTCCTCTCTCTCTCTCTCTCTCTCTCTCTCTCTCCTCTCTCTCTCTCCTCTCTCTCTCTCTCTCTCTCTCTCCCTCTCTCTCTCTCCCTCTCTCTCTCTCTCTCTCTCTCTCTCTCTCTCTCTCTCTCTCCCCCTCCCGCTCTCCCTCTATCTATCCCACCTCCTCTCTCTCCCTCTCTACCTCTCCCTCTCTTCCCCTCTCCTCCTCCCCCCTCTCCCTATATATCTATCTATCTCTCTGTCTTTCCTCTTCTCTCTCTCTCTCTCTCCATCTCTCTCTCTCTCTCTCTCTCCCTCTCTCCCTTCCTCTATCCCACCTCCTCTCTCTCCCTCTCTACCTCTCCCTCCCTTCCCCTTCTCCCCTCTCTCTCTATATATCTATCTATCTCTCTGTCTTTCCTTCTCTCTCTCTCTCTCTCTCTCTCTCTCTCTCTCTCTCTCTCTCTCTCTCTCTCTCTCTCTCTCTCTCTCTCTCTCTGCCCCCTCTCTCACATTTACTAGGAAGAAAGAACTAGTATTGTGCACTGCCTAACCTATTTAAACCCAAAGTATTACAGTGGAATTTATAATATCACTTTACACGCAAGGAAAACATTTAGGTAAGGTAATTAACTGTTGACTTACACAGCCTATTCAGTAGTAGTTGTTGATGTTGTTTTTACGGATGGGTGCTACAATATAACATAAGTACTCACTAAGTATGATATGATTTGAAAGCCATGTTAAAAATAAGGACATAAAATAATATTCGGAAATAAAAAGGACTGATAACACCTTTACAGTCCAAGAACTTCAGTATGTGTAATAGTTACCGGAACAAGTTTAATTACAGTATTAAGTCTACTCCCACTTTTAAGTAAAGCTTACGTTTTAACTTGAGTATTTAGGTCAACATTAATTTTGTTCTAACATGCGCTTTTAACCTTGTTAAGGCAAGAAATGTTTTGATTTAGCTACAATCAATTTAAGGTAGGTTTAATTACGGATATTATTATTATCTTGTATTGATAATTCAATTGCTGTGTTTGGTGTTTACATAAAATAAAAACATTTTCTACATTTGTTTTTCACTACAGAAATTTGTAAAGCAATCTTAAATCTTAAGACAAAGTAATGGGTTGAATGTAGTACGTTTTCGAAAATTAGTAAATTTAATTAAAAAGGAACTATTTAAACATTATTTTTTTGTTACATTACAGATAAATAAGCAATACTTTTCATTCAGTATTAATTGATTTATTCTGTTAATCACGAATTAGTTAACTGATTGTAATGGATACATTAATAAGTTTTGATATAAAACATATTTATTTTTTAATGAATCACCAAGCATACTTAACTCACACTGATCAAAATCATTGTACTATACAAAGAACTATTTGTTACGTCGATCGATTATTCACCAGCAAAATATTTACAGGCGTTATGAATCACACAAACTAAGATATCCGGGCTGCGGTTGCCAGTTTCAGGTCCCAATTCATTAGTGAGTAGCTTTTTTACGGAATTCCAATGAATTCATTACAGTAAAATATTGAACTGTTCGAATGAAACCCCAAAGAGGAGAGGGTCTTTCCAGCTAACAATTTGGAATTAGAAAAACAGTTTATTTGACTCTTGATTTTACTTCATTAAACAGGTTGGATTTTTGGTATTAACGCAGTTTTTTTATTTACACAAAAATTCAATACGAGAGTATTTTAATTTTCCTCAGATTTTTATTGGTACTCTACAATAGTTATATTGAATTTTATTGTTATAATATGGTACATCAATTCTTTTTATGATTTATATACTGTTTTTACTTCTTATTATGGGAAATATGCCAGTATTGTAGAACAAATTAATGGTGTTTGTTCATACTTTATCAGACATGACGATTTCACGAGTTTGGTAGTTGTTTACAAATAGCTATACCATTGATTTTATAATCAAGGCTAATAATAGAAATGATTTTGCTCATTATTCCCGGAAGGATACTTATAACTATTAAAAATGTCATCACTCGTTGGAATAGTTATCTCACAAAATTAAATTCATACTGAAATGACTAAAAATTTACATTTACGCTTGTACAGTTATTGTGTCTTGAACAATTTTATAAATGGTTTTATAAACTTATTAAATATACACTTGTTAACAATAAAGAGTAGTATAAATATCAAACTATTATAAATATCTGTAATAATAATTAATTAAAATTGAATAGTTTTAACATATTCTTTATGTTAAGAATGTAATCTTACATCTCTATGTCAGGAATCTTGTGTGACTTATAGTTAAAATTCCGTGAGTATGCAACTATGCTGATATGGGAAACTCAATGAGACCTGGAAGCACAAGATATTTTAATTAAACGATTAAAAGCCTTTTATACACATTCCATCCTCATTCTGAATTCTTCACTTGGACTCAATGTTGAATAAACATTTGCTAATTTAAACATACGTTTACTATTGATATTGAAAGCAAACATTACAAAACAACTATTCAATTTCATGTTACGAAAAAACAAAGTTTATATAGTATTTGACGTTTATGTAAATTATTTTTATGACACATACTTAATGGTATAAAATTGGAAAAATATAATACGAAAGAGAAAAATATCATGAAATAAACAAACAAAAATTAAACATTTATAAGATTGGCAAACAAACTCAGTAAATCATTTTGTAACTTAGAAATCCTTATTTTTAGCTGTCATAAAACTGCATTGTATTTCATATATAGGGCTACTATTTTACTAATCATTTAAAATTGTAATATTAATTAGGTCTGTGACTAAGAGACTTAACTAAAATACGTGTACATTTCTTTATTAAAAAAAACTAATCCAACAATCCTTAATGCCTACATAACTCAAAGCTAACCTTAAAAAATGAAAACAAAATAAAAAATATATATTCACATTGAAATGTTAACTTCAACAATTCCACCAACAATGCTTTCAGCAAATGAATGGTGTTGTAACAAACGAAAATGGTTCAGGGAGTTTTTTTGGGTGGAGCATTCATATTGGATGAATGCAGGCCACAACTACTTTGTAATTGTTCATGTTGTGAAGCGTGGACGTGGCTCATTGTTAGTCATTGTTCTTTATTATGTGAGAACAATATGACTAAAAAATAGTAATGCTTACAATATACTCTCAGGTATGCTAGCTAAAATTTGTGGGTAAATACTTCTCCAAGGATATTTTCAGTTATGTTTGGTTAAATAGTGCTTTTTTCCTTTTTTTTTTGAGTCAGTGAAATAATTTTATCCCATCAGAAAATAAAAATTTGTGTTTGTCATAGTAAAAAATTTCAGTAAAAAATTAGCAGAATAGGGAAATTTTCTTTTCTTTCTCTTTTTTAAGAAAAGGCTAATCTCCTCTTTACTTTTACCCCATAGCCTATTGATCTGTGCAGGAAACGTATCAGAGAATCAGTACAGTACAAGAAGAACAATACTTAAGAAAAAAAGAAAAAAAATTTAATAGTTAAGGTGAGGATTCGAACCTACGCTATCTCTAACTCATGTAGAAAGTCCTGACGTCTTAAACAACTCGACCATTGGCTCTTCAAAATGTTTTAAAATGTTGGTTCCTTTGATTATCTGCTAGAAAGGAGTTTTAAAATTAGCCGGTACAACATGGACATTATTACAACCCACGGTTGATAATATTCAATACGATTTCAAATTTTATTTTACCGATTTACAAACAAAAAAAGTTTCAGAGGTGTCTAGAAAGTACATAGTTACCAAATTGTCAACAAATAATGCATAGCCTAATATGTTATTTTTGCCGGTCGGTGGTCACTAAGCTAAGTTCGAGTTATTTAGTGTTTAAGATGGAAATTGAATAAACTGAAAAATGGTTTATAAACTTGAATAGTTAAGAATTGAGTTAATATTATAAATAAATATCAATAATTAGATAAATAATAACAAATAAATATTTGAATGAATTGAAAACAAATAACAGCTGTTGAAATGTCAGTTTTTGACTCAAATTGGTTGGTTTTTACTCTCTACTTGATAACTATAAAACATGTCGTAGTTGAAATCACCTTATTCATTTAGAATTCAGGTCACCAATGTTGGATGGCCAAATAAACAATTCAAGAAAATTACAGTTCACACTCACAGTTTTTGTTTTTCAATTTGGGTGTTAACTGCATCTAACACGCCGAGGAAAATAATATAACCAGATTGTTGAAATGGTTAAAACAATGTCAATTTATTATGATTTTTCCTGATATTTCTTTAATATAATTAACTAGTTTTAACAAATAACAAATTTTGTAAGCTCCACCAAAGCTAGAGACGTGCTGGTTATATTTAGCACATACAGAGGTTTAAGCGGTGGAGGAGATTGTCTAACCATTCCACCACCCGTAAATCGCGGGTTGCCTAACTACCACCCTCAAGTTCCCGTCTGTGATCAACTTCCGCAACAGTGTTCAGTTGTACAGGATAACTAACTGTTATGAACTGTGAAACTTTGTTTTACAGTTATTTATTATTTTTATTACTATTCGTTGTGTAATTGTTATTTGAACATTAATTTAATTTAATTGTTGTAAGCTAGATTCGTTTGTTATTCGTTTGTTGAGCAGTGACCAGCAGTCACTACTGCTAATGACGTAAAGGGTGGGTCTTGGTAATGCGATGCCTACCGTATACCTATATTCCATGACAAGTATTAAATGGAGTTACACTTTGGGGGAAGAGTAGTTCTCTCTCCCACCTCTACCAAACAGTGAATTTCTCTTGCCCAAGTCCTTTCAGTAGGTCGTTATATCAGCAGTCTATCTCTTACATGGACCTTACAACTTCACCAGTGTATTGACTCCTACCTTCGTTGAGCTCATTATTACTGTACACTTCATACCAAAAGAAATATATTGCTATCACATATTTAAGTCGTTGAGTATGATAAAATTGCGAATAAGATGGGGATTATGTAAATTAATTTAATGTTGATAAAACGTACCATGCAACATAAGTGCATCATAACATGTTTATGGTAAGTTTTTAAAGTATGTAATATTTACTTTAATTATTATAGTTATAACGTTTTAGGATCACTTTATGGTAGAATTTTGATTTATTTTTTTCAGTCAAACATAGTACGTATTAGAAAATATAACAACAAGGTTTTCCTTTTTAAATGTATTTTATACCTTTGTGCAAATTATTTATTCATCAATAAATCATGTTATTGGCTGCCATATCGATACAATCTATAAACTTCCAATTTCCCTCATGAAAGCCACAGTCACGAAGCGGCAAACAATAATATCCTGGAGTGAAGAGCAATTCACATATTGGCTAACTTTGAACGGAGTTTGTTCCAGCGTGTAATTTCCCTCCAGCCTCTATGTGTTTCGTTAGATTTTCAAGTTTAGTAAACATTTATTTGAACAATGAAAATAAAGTACATGTACAATGAAGCTCTTTGTGATTAAGCACCATGGAGTAATTGAAGTAGTTTTGCTTTAGGAACTGAATTACAGTCCTCCTCAGGGTTCTGTTCTTGCACCCAACTTTTTAACGTATACATTGCTTACATCACAGATACAATATTAGAACATTTCTTTATTGAATAAAACATATTGAGTTCTAACTGTATCTAACATATCAAGGCCAGTTTGGAAAATATAATATAACATATTATAATGAAAAATAATATAACCAGGTTGTTCAGATGGTTAAGACGATGCGAATTTATTATTCTTGACTTTTTACAGTTGCTGAGATAGCGGCAAAAGGACTACGTATACTCCTTTTTTTTGTCTGTTACGCAAAGTGGCATTGTTGACTTAGCATACAAACGTTGAACGGTCCAAACCCCTCAAACAAATTTGTAGTAGAACTCCTGGAATTTGGACCCGTAAACATCTGCATATGAAGCAAAAGTATTAGCCACTAAGGTCTTCTTTTAAAAAAAATTGTAACAGATATTTTTTAAGCAAGTAAGTGAGAATATTGTGTTATCAAACAGTGCAATTTTAATGTGAATTTCACTTCGGTAATGTTTTTACATATAGGGGGTTCTCTTACAGTCTTGGAAGTCACATGCTCTATTGTATTGTTCCACCAACTCACCTATACACGTACAGTAGAATTTGACCCACCCTTCCAAGTCATACACGTAAAGTGGTATTGAACTACTCTCCCACCTACATACACTGAACTACTTACACGTACATCGCTACTGACCCAACCATACAATACCGAAGTACTCACCCACCCACCCACCCACCCATACACATACAGTAGTACTGCCCCACCCTCCCACGCCTTACACATTCAAACTTATATTGTCTACTTACTTACCCAATTAAAAAAATTGTGTATATAATAGAATGTCTAATTAAATTGTTAATATTATTTTAACGAATATTAGAAAAAAATAAAAGTGTCCTCAATGAATACAAGTTATAGTAGACAAGTGCACATTAGGATAACAAACGCCTAAAATAATAAAATAAATTAAATTAAGAACTAGGGCCAAAAATTAAATGTATTCACCATTTATTAATTAAATTTACAAAGTTACCGTCTCATTAAAATAATAAGGTGACATTTCAATTAACTCTAATAGAATAAATATTGCACTGTAAAATATTCTACCAATACAATTAGGTTTAATTAAATATCTTAGTATTGCTCTATTAGACTAATTAAACTAGAGAAGCTATCCAATACTACTATGTAAATACATTAATTAAGGCACTCTCAGCTTTATGACTTGGTTGGCGTTCATTTGAGATGAAGCCAATAATTAATTATTTGTTGAATAGTTACTGTCTTTTTTTATCTAACGAATCGTCTGTCTGCGTTTTCAAAATATACAAATAAATAATTAAATATTTAAATATTAACATGAAACCTACCTTGTAACGCAGTGAAATGACTTTGAAGCTTGACGCTTTTTTTAGAGTGATAAAAAATATATAATCTTAGCTGAAATTAAAAGTTAATTTTACTGTACATCATAAATGTTTTGAAATAATTGTTTTAAATTTTAACTAATAATATTGGAACAATTTGATTAGCATCAAACAGAAACGAGTCGTACATGTTAAAATCAGAAACTAATGCTTTATCTATATTTTAATAGTGACCGAGCTCTCTCTGTAAATTTTAATATATCCAGCTAGTTTAATGTATTTACAGATGCTTCTGTGGTTATTTCATATATCCACCATAAATGGTTTCTTTCCAACAAATCAATTTAGTTAAACTACAGTAGACACTGTTACGTTTAGTGCAACTCATCTTAAATTTACCATTTGTTTATATTTCTTATATGGTTAAATTATATATTAGTAATATACAATTAAATGTTTTATTGAATTAGATGTACGCCTGGAAATTTATACAATAGTGAAATTTAGTTTTTAAATTACTAATTGTTCCGAATTGACTAGAACCTTTCTGTTTTTTTTTTTTTTTTAAGCCCGATCTCCTTCTTAACCTTACTCTGCTCATTCATAGACTACTGATCTGTTCGAATAACTTATTCAGACAACAAAGTAAGGGGGTGAACAAGTACAGTAGAGACCACTCGGTCTATTCTCAGTAGAGAGCCCTCGCTGCAAACTTGCTTCTTCAATATAACGCATATTTTTTCCAATTACCTTATTTGATAATTTTTGAAAATAAACCACTGGGTATCACTGGGTATAGTTTTATCTTTGATTATGAAATTGATAGAAACGTTTTATTAGTTGATACAAAATTATACCGACAACGGTTTTAAAAAGAAGGGAGGATATAAGCTGATGACTTATTGTTGTTAAGTAAGCTTTTAGTTCGGTAGACGTAAGTAAAACGTAAAGGAACACTGTTTATTACACTGTTGAATGTTCTAACTATTTAAATAGAAAATGCTACTATATCGAAGTTCTTGTTCTGTTACAAATAGTACTATTTTTTATGTGAAGGGCCAAACAATAATACAAGGCCTCCTAGATTTCCTAGGGAATCTAGTGTGGCCTTGAATAATATCAATTACAGTATATCAACTAGGTGTGTTATTTCAGATTTAGAACAATGAGTTGCATTATTAGAAGAGAAATTAATTACATTTTACTAATATGTACCTTTTGTACTAAACAACGTACAGTAAATATTAAATATGTTTATTGAAATGCAAACAGGAATATTTCTTCATTGTGGAATTTGTATTTGGCTTCCAGGTCCTGAGGTAGGCTTAAGGAACATTATAGCCGTCAGTGAGTACTTACTCAATACGCGCAGACAACGCAGTACAATATCCTGCCACTGCGTAATCAGAGTATTGAAGCTTTTATATAAAATTAGGGTGGATCATAATTACAGTTTCAAGTTTTATGCTACTGAGGGTGAGTTTGGTTTCGTTTGAAAAATTACACATTCTACCACCAATAAGCTTAAATAAAAGTTTGAAGATTCATTACTGTAATTTTTAGCCTGCCTACATATAAAATACTAGACTACTTGAAATTAATATATTCTCAAACACCCAAGACTTATTAAAGAGCTTTTGATAGACTTTTCTTTCTATGGGGGTTTTAAAATAATTTGTAGAGCGATCGTAATTGAAATATAAAATGGTATTGAAATTTCGATAAGGGTGCAGAATAATCTCTCAAATCAACAAGCTTTGATTTGTGAATTTTAAAGATGAAATAATTTATATTAACTGAAATAACAAATCATCCAAAAATCAAATAGGCACCGTAGATAAGAGTCTAAGACGGACTTATCACCTCACAGCAGGTTCAGGTTCAATCTTATGAACACGAACCTTCCCCTCTCTTCCAATCATTTGGTTTAGAAGACACGTCTAGCCGCTGTACCGACAAGCCATATAACAGTGCTGTGTCAAAGCAAGTGAAAGGAACTGGCACTTAAATGATAATTAGTTTCCCGAGTATAATAATCAGCTGAACCATGTTTTGGAATGGAGAGCAGGAAAAAATACTCTAAATAATACGAAAAATTGTTAAAAACACTATTTTATATCACTGTCTTAAAGGGTTTGCTAAATAAGTGAAAGACCGTTTAAACAAATAGAAGAAATTGAAGATAAATTAATTATTAACTTGTCAAAAACTTAATAATATAACGTGAACACATACTTTAATGCCATACATTACTTATTTCATGGTGGATACGTATGTAACCCATAATTTCGTATCTTTAAATATTTCGTTTCGAAGATAAAGTACAGTATAATGTAAGTAATATAACATAAGCAGTGATCCCGGTTAATAATATTTAAACATCAAATTAAATTCATACATTAAAACTTAATGCTAAATAATAATAAAACACATAATTCTTATTAAATGATTAATCAAATTTCAGTAATTCGTTTACTGGAATGGCCTTTAAGGCCAGATTTAGTACAACCATGAAGGAAATATTGGCTTTTTGTGGAAGTCAAGAGATAACGAGAATTCATAATTAACACATTTAAGGGGATGAAAAGGCTTTATAATTACTTTAGAACAAAGCCCCTTAATTTACAAACTTCTCAGCTGCAAAGTTGTTAGCTCTCCAAACATCAATCTGTTCTTTGCTAACGTTTTATCAGATATTAGTTTGATGAAAAATGAATCAGTTTATATAAGAAATTTCATATCTAAAATTTAGATTAAAAACACTTAAGTAGAAGTATTATTTAATCCTTTTAAAGTAATACGAATATAATTTTTAACAACGTGTCAGCTTTTAAATTAAACATACATGATATTAACAGCCCTTAATGTATTTTTAAATATTACATTCTTACTTGCACAATATACGTTAAACTAACATTTTCGATCCACATAGATTTTTTTTATTTGCATGAGTCAATAAAACTATAATTACTGTAAAGAAACAATTTACATAATTCAAGAAAAAACTATCTTAATATCTAAAATAACAGATTGTCACTTGTTCAAATCCAGCCAAATAAAGAAAATAAATTTGAAACTGGAAGAAAATTTCGTTCTCTTCAAAATAAAAGTAATTAAACATTCTGAGATGACTATCTTTGGATAACGTAGTTTTTAACATGCATTAAGTTTAATGATTTTTAAATACATTAATGTGGTATATATAACTTTCCTTACATTAAATTAAATTTGGTGAAGCAAAGTATCTACTGTGCTTGTTTGTATAACAATTTATTTTGCTGATAAAATTAACTCTCATTATCATTTTGATTACAACTCATTTATTTTGCTAGAAAAATGAATGATCAATCCTTCTTTGGATATCAATTTATTTTTATTGGAAGTGTGATGTATTATAATTCAATAAATTATAGTAAGATCAGATAACATCTGAATTCTTTGTCCTACTTTTGATCACAGATTAGGTTATTGTGGGTCATATTATGTTAGCTTAAATTATATTAGGTTAGGTTATATTCGACTAGCTTAAGTTAGGTTATTAAGATTATTTTAGGTTGGATTAGGTAAAAGAAACGCACTTAACGTATTGTAGAATACAATTCAGCATTCTTTTGCAGAAAAAAGAATGCTGTATTGTTCTTCTGAATATGATCTATATTGTAGTGAAAAATAAATGTACCATTGTATTTTGAATTGTGATTGATTATAAACGACACATTTTACTCACGATGAAGAAATCAATATCTTAAGATAAACTTTTAATTAAAAAACTTCATAAAATGCAATTTTCACTCACGTATAGCTATTTCATCTACTTTAATGCACTACTTCATAAACATTCTGTTTGTAATTAGTTTACATCGAAAATCAAACTTTAATAGTTCTGTGACGCACTTTATTTATATAGATCCAACACAAAAATATTCAAAAATATAAAATTTAAGGCATGGCTCACTGTTTGTTTCTTAGACTACTCCACTCTATAATTGTAATTTACTGGCTATGGGGTTTTCCTGAAATTTCTAATTCAATTAACAGAATTTTCCAATATGAATAGTCACTTCATAACTGAGGGAGTTTTTACAAAACTATATTTAATGTACATTTAATAAGATGGTATGGTTACATCTAAGGCTAAAGATCTATACTAAATAAATCAACATAGAATAAGAAACAAACTATAATATCATTGCTCCCTTGTTTAACAACTAACACTTGTCACAGTACATAAATACGGGTATGAATAGTTTAATGAATAAAAGTTGACTAGTATAAAAAAGAAACAAAATATTGAGACGAGAAGAAAATTAGGCTCTGCATAAATTCATTTGCAATTAACTAAAATGACTTTACATAATTTAGCAGCATTGAATCCAGACTTTTATCTAAGTTGCCCCGTAGTTAAGCGTTCCAGAAACCTCGTAAAACTTTTTGAAGATGATCAAGTGAATTCATTAACTCTGTTTGTTTTGCCTCTAGCCCTTTTAGAAGTGTTGTAAAATTATGCTAAATATGGCGTTAGGAAATTTAAATTAAAAACTTTTATGCTTAATACTTACTTTTACAGCAAATACAAACTTTTAAAAAGTTTATTAATATTCAATTAATTTAAACTTAGTTTGTTATATTATATCTACATTAGTCACGATAAAATCAGACCAAACTTGATTATTTGTAAAATATCTTTTATAAAGCCACTCATTTAGTTTACAATGAATATTTAAAATCACAACCTGAAGACTAGTTTAAAGGCTCTGTCTTGCAAATATTTTTATTTAGACTAATTAATTAATTCATACTGAATAGAATGTCTTAAGCCAATATCATTTATTTAAAATTTACCTAACATACTACACACTAATCATCAATAATAATAAAAAAAAAATCTTAAACCACCTTTTTCTGTTCCATTTTCACCATCACTAAGCTAATGAATCATAGTAGATGTAACTAAATAATTTTAGATGCAATAATTTAGCTTTATATTTAATTAGTTAAGTTTTTCTCTATTTTTTCTTCTAACTTTGCTTCCTGTGAAAAAATGAAACTGTAAACTAATGTAAATAGTCAATACATGTGTTTGTTGTAGATTAAGGACATTTTTGTTATTTAAAAAAGAGAAATATTTTGTGATATGAAATAACAAGAAATGGGTTTCAAATACTAGATAATACTAGATTGTTTCACTATCTAGGTCTCAGGTTTTGACCTCACAAATTTAAACACACTTAATATACAGTATAACATCGCCTTTCAAACTCATTGTAGAGTTCCATTTTTAAGGTTGTCTGTCCATGAAGATACATTTTTTAACCTGAATCCCTACGACGTATTTGGGTGGCTGGAAGAGTCATCATCTCTGTACATATTAGTAGAGTTGTTGGGAGGGCCGTCAACTCTGTACGTATTTGGCTGGGTGGGAGGATCATCACCTCTGTACGTATTCGGATGGGTGGGAGGGTCATCACCTCTGTACGCGTTTGGCTAGGTGGGAGAATCTTCACCTCTCTACGTATTTGAGTGAGTGTGACAGTCATCACCACTGATCGTATTTGGGTGGGTAGGAGGGTCTTTGGCTCTGTAAGTATTTCGGTATTAATGATTCCTTTTCATTTGATTTAGTATTTTAGATTTAAAGGCACGAAAAATATTGTCTTCATTTGCATACAAAGAAAATATTTTACCAAAAACAGTTTTAATTGAAAATATAATTCTTACCATTTCTTTTATCCATTGAAACAGTATTTTATAGTAGTTTCATATCAGCTTAAATACACACCACCAAGAAAATAAAAATAAATAAATAAAACTCATACATTATATTACGCGGTATATCTGAAACATTACCAATAAATGTTGGAAAACCACATTAAAGTGTGTTTATTATCTTCATTGAATTAATTTTTTATTGTCATATTAAATGTAAGTATTTATTTGAAATAAATAACTACTATCTCAGGAGCTAGTAACAGGACTCCTTACGTTCCAGGGTAGATAGATGATCGATCCTGTACCTCCAGTGAGGGGAGGAGCATGTTTATGTTCCTGGATATTGTAGCTCTCTCCAGAACACACCTGCGTCCACACTACAGTATTTCCTCCACACAATATGTATCATACATTTGAGACTAAGCCCATAGTGAGGTGGACCACAGAGTTGATTTGATAAATTTACTAATTGAAAATATCTCATAAAATTATATTAACAATTAACGGTAGAACTAAGTGTAAAACTATTCAAAATAGAACTCCCACAAAGGATGATATAAGATACTAATATTTTATTAATCGATTTAAGTAATATATCTACGAGATGTGTCCTCGCTACCTGATTATCGACGCCTTTATGAAGCGGAGAAAATCCCCACCGTTTAAAGTTTCTCAGAGGTTTTTGCTCTTCTTCATTACCCAAATATTGATACAGAAACTCAGAGAGAAAAATTGTATTTATTCATTTTTAATTATTACATCAATGCAGATTTTACATATGCAAAACACGTATTTTTATGATTTTTTCCACCTGATTTTAATTCATATCTTTGTTTTGGTTGAATTGAAAAACTCAGGCCTACGCACAGGTGTCATGTCCATGTAGGCTTTTAGGACCTACTTTTACGTGTCTCTTCTTTGTTGAAAACCTGAATTATTAGTTTTATTTGGGTTGTTTTATTTGACTTTTTCTCTCAAACTGAAATTCAGTGACTAATGTTATTGTTTATGGTACTTATTCATACTTTAAAAAAAATATTAAAAAATGTATTAACTAATTTAATGATAACATAATTTTATTCCAGACAATGAATATTGATTTATTATAAATAACTACACATCACATAGTTTTTTTTAAATGTGATGTGTAGCTGTTTAAAATAAATCGGTAATGAACACCATCACGAAAAATACATACCGTCAAGAACAATGAATATTATTAAATATAACTATTTAAATTTGCCAATTATTTTTGTGGTTTTACTTTTTAGATATTGAATGCTAATTCTTTTTTTCTCGCATTTTTGAATTTTTAGGCTTTTCTAATTTTCTTTGTATGTCTTGTAATTTACTTATGGATATATATATATATATATATATATATATATATATATATATATATATATATATATATAAGGCAGTATTTTGAAGAACTCAGAAAATTTACATATTATTTAAATGGTCCCTAAGAAAAGGTGAAAACCAGAAATAACTTTACAATTGTTGTTTGATAGGAGATGTAACATTAGGCATATCATTTGACCACGATACCGATATCGCACTGCAGTACAATAAATGTTTTAATTACAGCCGTTCTTTAGCTGGAAACCGACCATCTGGTGTAAGTTACATTAAGACAAACCGCAGCGCCATCTGCACGGACATTAAACAATCTAGACATATTAAACCAGCCAGCTTGGATATTATTAAACCATAACTCTTGGGCAGGCTTCTAATTCAACTTTTAATATTTCCAATGAATGGTAATTAAGTGTTCCAACCGATTCAATTTAGAGTGAAATATTTAATAGTAATTTCAATTTACGATGTATATGACCTTAAATGTTTATAATTAGACATTTTAATATAGTGAAGTAGCAACAAATTTATAAGAAAACTACAACATTTCTATGCACATTTTTTAAAAGTCTTTGACCATACAAACACAGCTAAATAAATAAATTTAATTTATTTAACTGTGGATTTTATTTTGGGATTAATGTTTCCAATTTCAGTATTTATCTACTTCATAATACAGAATATAATTTATTATATTACATCGGATACAGCATATGTAATACTGCTTTATATAATGTAACGTCTTTTGATTTTCTTCTGCTAATTTTTACTTATTTTACTAATTATTATTTATAGTCATGGTAACAAGTTTTGTTGGCATATAGTAACGTTTGACTATACTAGAGAAGTCTGGGGTGTCCGTGTAGGGTGGTAGTTATGATCCGGATGTTGTTTAGGGAAGAGAGCTGAGTACCAGGCTGGTCAATTAGCTGAAAATCAGACCAATAATACGTGGTTCGGATTCCAAGTAAATATGTAGGTCCCTAAGCAATCTTGAATATTAGGGTTAATGAAAATGGTTCTTTCTAAGCATCTATAAATCTTACATAGTAACAATGACTACATTCATTCATCTACATTTGTAAGACTCATTCGATCCTCATATTTAATCATATCCCTACGATCGACGTCTTAATAATGAGTAATAATAATAATAATAATGATTAACTGATTCTTAGTGGATTAAAATAACAAAAACACTGCCGTATAGGTGGCCTATTTCCCTCGGGACAGCTAACTGAAATAAAATTCAACTAAACTATGTCTTATTAACTGTATAAAAACATCTCTCATTTTTATAAATCACCATTTATACTTTCATGGTAAAAAATAGGACAGTTTCATAAATCATGACAATAATCGCTAGACAAGTCGCGTGCCATGTATTTTTCAACCAGAGCAGTACGATTTCCCAAGGCAAGTCTCGTTACAATGAACGATATGAGGCTTAATCATATTAATAAACACGTCGCTTGAGAGAAAGGGTTGGGAATTGCTTAAGCGTTTGCTTAGGTAAATCCAATTACCAGAGTTGCTTTCAAACTAGCTCATAACTGAATTACACAGCCTGATTGCATCCATTCCAAACTTGCAAAATTCAGTGTGGTACAGGAAAATTTTACTCAAATTATCTTAAATACAATAACAAAATAAACATTGACGATGAACAATGATTTAGATTTTCTATCAAAACAAGTTTCCTGATTTCATCCTTATATCTTTATCAAGATTCAAAGTAACAATAAAAATAAATAAAATCATAACGGAACTTTATGGATGTAAAGTCATGTTATAAAGAAACGGTTAACAAAATAGTGATCTTAGAACTTAGGCTTAAGTGGCCGGTATCATAACTACAATCTACATTTTTCGGTGACAACCGCGTCAAGGTACTATCTACAATATTTACAAGATAACCAGACGTTTCATCCACATACTGTGATGTAGCATCTTCAGTGGTTTCTCTGAGACTGACATCGGCGAATGACCTTCCAGCTTTTATAAATGGTGGTGGGCTGGGGATTGGTTTGGCAGGTATGCTGGAGATGGGGCGGAGGTCATTGGCCGAAGAAAATCAATATGGCTGACTCTTCCATTTTATTTCAATTTATTTAAAATGGGTTCCCATATCTTTGGAAGCCGTATACTATCATCCTTACTAAAATTATTTCTTCTTTTATTCATTTCTATAGCTTCCCTTTCGATTCTCGAGTAGTAATGTGGGATGTTGGCAAGGACTTAGTTTTGTCAAATAAAATTCCATGATTACTTTTTGTGCTATGTTCAGCAACTGCAGACTTTTCCGTATCTTCATTCTTAGTATGCCTTATATGTTCCTTAATCCTTGTGGAAATTAACCGCTTGGTTTTCGCTATGTAGAATGACCCGCAACTACAAGGTATTTCATCCTTGACTGACCTCAGAAAATTCTTCAATTTAATCGGTGGCTTATAAATGGTTTTTGTATTTTTTTTAAATTTAATATCCTGCCAATCTTTTCCGTTGTTCCCTTTATGTAAGGTATCCTTTTTGAGGTATCCTTATCTTGTCTTGTACTTATTCTATTTTATTGTTCTTTCCTATTCAGCTGTTTTTCAATAGTATTATGAACATCTTATGAAATGTTCCTTCAGTATAATAGTCAGTTATATGATTTATAACTACTTTCATTTTATAGGACAATATAAACTAATTAATGAACATATGAACGATTCTATATATTTATACTGATTCACATCAATCAAAGTATCATATGCATCTATATTCGTGTGCAAGACATTTTTCTCTTTCTGTAACGTGCAATTAACATAATTTACTTTTCTGAGCGCAGACTTATATATACAGTATATATTTAAAACAATAAAATATCATGTTGAAACTTTAAATCTACAGTTCAGGGAAATTGCATGATTTGCACGATTAAAAGAAAATGTAATGTGAATTTATTTTGATTTTATTTTACAACTTAGTAAGTAGGTTTATAGACTATGAATCTCTAGCACAGAGGCAGTGATCTACCTAAGAAATCAAGTAATGATTATCACGCATGATACCACAATACGACACTACTGGCCAGGGCTGTAAACTAAGCTACTTGGGTTAGATGTTTTGGAAAAGTGTTGTCTTCAACCCTCTTAATGTTGACATGACGTCCACACAATGGTTCCTATCGATGGGATGGTTGGTTACTGGTCTACAAAGTCAATGGTGACCAGGGTTCAGATGTCATCAACAAGAGAGAACTCAGGATTAGTTTATCAGTTAGTTGAAAATAAGACCAATAGTATGTGGTCAGGATTCCACGATAAGCTGTAGTTAACCGGCTATTAGAATAATAATTTGTTTTTTATTAAAGGAGCGTCCAACCTCTATTTTAACATTATTCTGCTAATTCCTCATAGACTATTGGTCTGTGCAGAAAACGTGCTCAGTCAGAGTAAGGGGGAGAACCAGTATAGTGCAAAATGAATATTACATATCAGATAAAGAAGTAATATCTTATGAGAAAGAAATTGGGTTTTTCTAGAGGTGAGTTGACCTTATTTACCAACAAAAGCTAAACCAGTTATCTAAAGTCATCAAACTCACTCTCACCCCATTTCCCCACTATCTCCTTCATGAAGTATAAAAAGTATTTCGATACTTTAAAAACTCACCTAAATCAGAAGATAGTTATAAACTTGAATATTATAGAATTCGAAGTTAATTTGCGTCTATAAAACCACGAATTATTGAGAATATCGTTGAAGCCCCTGGCTCACAGATGGAATTGGCTCCCCAGTTTCCGCTTTCTAAAATTCAATCAGCAAAGTGCGCTGAAGTGATAAGACTTGCACAGATCCCCAGTCAAATCATTTCAGGGTGAAATCTCCAACGAACTCAAACTAAGGCTAACTATAGATGGGCTAGTCAAATAAAATATGTAATTTGCATCAATTAAAACAGTCAACTTCAAGGAAAACAACATTTTGTAATATATAAATAAATATAAGATAACGTGTCTAGATACACTTAATACGCCAGTCTATATTATACTTATTTTTCTGCTTTGTATTTAATAAGATATAAGACCAACTAGTGAATTAAAATCATTATTTAAATATTATATTTGCCTCTGTGATGATCCAGTGGCTAAGACTTCCGACTATGTAGGGCAAGGTTCGATGTTTGAATGCCCAACTGAGCTAACACCAATTAAAACTTACAAGTTATGTTTTTTTCTCTTTTTAATTATATAAAGTTGCATTGTGTCGTGAGAAACTTGGAGGTTTAAAAACCTGTAATATTTAACAATTCCAATTTAATAATAATACATTATTAATTTGTCAAAATGGCTTATCATGTTACTTTTGAAACAATAAAGTGTCTTTTAATCTAAAAAAATGTTTTTAGAAGAGTATTTATTGTGTTGTGTTACACCACAGAGGAAAATGAACAGAAGGAGCTTCCTTTGGCCACAGCAACGCTTAAGTAACATATACATAGGTCTCTTTCAAGTAAAGTGAATGTTTATACTTCTGCAGTAATATATACTACGGTAACTCTTGATGATTTGGGATAATAAAGGAGGGACTGACAAGGTGCGATCGCTGTTTCTTTCTTCTCTGTGATTAGGACCACCTTCATAATTTTGACACAAATCTTTCAATAGCAAACCAAATCATGAAAACTTTATAATGTGTGTGTGGTAGTTACTATTAGATTGACATTGGACGTTGGGCACAAATTAATTCATGACACATTCTAAAGACAGTAGATCTTAATTTACAAAAACACCGCAGAAAAGCCTTAAATGTCAGTAATATAAAATGTAATATATGCTCTTAGTAATCTCTGTTATTCTCACAGCTCCAATAATGGAAGTTTCAACTCAATGAAGTATGTACTTTATCTCAGAATTTAGGAGAGAGCTTTATTTTTATAATTTTGCATCGAACTCGTAACATAACCCGAAATATTGTTCAGTCTCGTAGAGTGAAACAATGGAATGTTACTTCACTACACTTCAATACAGTTAATAATAATTAATGCCATTGCATGGATAGAAATTATCAATATTTGTTTACAGTTTTTACTCCTATAATTAAAAAAAATTTTACTAATGAAACTGAAGAAAACTTTCATACTTTTAAACTGTATTGTAAAAGCATAAAAAAATCCTGTTCTTGTAATGTCATTAATATTAGTAATATTTTTTATATTATTTTTTATGGCTCTATAATAATAATACTTTATTGACATCAACTGATGTATACAATCATGTATACAATCGTATAGAGTATGAAAAAAAGTATAAACATATGAAATACATAATTTAACCCAGTATTATATCATCTTTTTGCTTGCGAATCCAACTACTAAATTAGAAGGAAGAGAAATGAAAAATTAACAATCAGACCAATTAATGAAATCTAAATAAAAACTATATGTTATATATACATAAAAAACAAATTTGTCTTTAAGTGTTTAAATATTCATCTCCCACCTATGAGCTAGACGTAACTATTCAACAATTGTAAGAGGATAGGGTAATAAGACCAAGATTATTTTGAAAATATATCTTTTATTGGCATAATATATTTTAGTACTCACTCCCATCAGTGAGTGCTTCCTACAAATTGAAATTCACTCACTCGGAAACAGCTGCCTCAATCCTCTGAAGAATCCTTAAGCTCCTCAACGGCCTGTGGAGGTTAAAGTGAATTCTTTGGATTACCTTTATTTTCCTTTTCTCAAAGCCTTTAACCAAACGTGCTAATATAAGCACCGGGTTTCTCTCAGTAACTATGTGCATTTAGTCACAGTTTAGTATTATTTTGCTAAATAATATAACTTTAAAAATTTTTTAGAGGCCCGTAAAATATAAACTTTTTCAATGAGAAGTTTATGAATATAAGATTAACTTAAAAACAAACACTAAAATATAAAGAACGAAATTAGATTGCAAATCTTTTGTAGAGTTGCTATCTAAAAAAAAAAAAAAAAAAAAAAAAAAAAAAAAAAAAAAAAAAAACTAGCCATTGTAAGTTACATAAGGAGTACAGTATAAACAAAACGTAGAAGTAAATTTATATTATTAAAATAAGCAAATGTCCATAATTCTTGTCGCTAAACATATCGCTTACTAAAATGATATTGGTATTTGGAGCAATTATAAGGAGTATAACCTAACAATAAAGTTTTCTACGAGCCCCACATCTAAAAAAAAAAACCTCATGAAATTCAAATTAAGAAAAATAAGTTTTAGCCCGACTAAAAAAATTCTTTTCTTGTCCAATTTCTATCAAAACATAATCATGGATCCGATGTGTTGCTGTTACTGTACAAGAGTACTAAAAAATAAAGCAAATATTTGTTAGTTAACAACTTGTTACAGTTCAGTTTTATTATTGGTAAAAAACTTAATTTGACTCATAACAGTGGGGGTTGGGCAATGTGTAATATCATCCACTCTATATATAGAGTGGGTTACAGTTTATAACAGTTTAATAGTTTAGGGAAATTTGGGCGATAATTAATTATTCAATGATAACACATTTGGAAAAACAATAAAATAAATTGTATTTTTAACCCTTGTGAGACTAGGGTAATTTAGAACTAACAGGCTATTTTGAAATTTTTACAGGCCTTCAGGGAATAAGATAATATATATTAGTAACTATAAATCACATCTGCTTGAATATTCATGTGATAGACTATAAATTGGGCTTTGCGAAAATATGTTTTTTTAATATACGCATATTTGTAGGTAAATATTTTATACCTTATTTGTGAGTAAGTTTAAAAACTTTGATATCAAAAACACTCTGAATACATTTAAGTAAAAAAGTACTGTGGAGTAAACATACACTCGTTTTGTAGGGAGTATGTTTCTAAACAACTAAAAAGGTTTCATTCCCGAGAAAATTTGGTTCAGGATGACGAAAATATCAGTATAATTCAGTCCTGCTGTGGTTTTAATTTATATTTTAGTTTTATTTCCATTATATTCGTTTGTAATAATCAATAAAATACTTCAGTAAAATTATTTACATGAATTTCACATAGAATAAAATCAGACCAACTTAATTACTATTGAAACTATTTACTTAACCAAGATGATTCCTGTATTTTTTAGTTACATTCACTATTCATGTAAGCCAGATATTTCTCAGTTAACTAAACTGAGAAATTGTTAATTTACCATCATATTTATTTTAAGTATCAAGTTGATACACTTTTAGGTAGTTCTAAATCGAATGTAATTAAATTATACGTAGACAAAATGTTGGACAGGCCCCTCTATACTAAACGTATATTGAATATACCTATTATTTAGCTACCAACAACCTACAGCAGTCAGTTCTTATTTAGGCATATACCTGATTTCTCATATTTTAGTTTTGGATGGACATGCTGGTAAATTGTGAATTGTAAGAATTTTTTTGTGGATGCTTATTATTTGAGCAAGGTAAACGGTTGTGTTCCAAACTTGGCCACCATAATAATTGTGCATTTTTATCTTTATTACAGTATAATTGTGCATTTTGTACTTATATTGTAATATATTTGTGTTGCAATGGTTCAAATTGTCGTGAGTATATACGAATTATATTAGTAATGTACTGAGCTAACTAAGATAAATATTAAATAAGACGTCCAAGTGGGGGTTGAGATGAGTCGCTTATTGCCTTTGCGTTTACTCGAGGAGAGATCCAATGATCAACCCTCTCAAAGACTCTTGTAACTGAGTTCTATACCTTGATTGTGCTATTAAAACTTTGATGGGCTTTAACAAGTATAACACTTGTGAAAATTAACTAAAAATAATTAAGACACAGGTGAATTAAGCCTTTCCTTTATATAAATACATTGTTTAACACAACTATAAACCATTATTACGGGAATTATGTACAGTATATTGATATAACTACAGTATTTGTTCACAAAAAACTATGACTAGCTTTTAATTCACACAGTTAATGAAAATGTATTTATCCATTTCATTCCTTTTTGCATAGGAATTTATTTTATTCTTCATCATAGGCGCTAGCTAAACAAGTAGCCGAGGAGGTAAATTAAAACAAAAAGCTTCAACTATTATATTTTTAAGGGTTGTTGGTGTAACGGTATTAACTAACGAGCAGATATTTTTAAATGTTGGATTTCATCTAACGTTCGTTTTGTATTATAATAAATGAACACTTGATTAATTTTGTAAATTTTTTATATTTTAATGCCAATTAACAATCACTAAATATCTCAATATAAAATTATTAATACAAATGGTTGTATTAGTTTTATATGGAGGAAAGTGGGCCTATTTGTGGAATTGTTAAATTATAAATTATTATTTAACTATCATATACTTCCTTGAATACTAGCGACAAATCGTTCTTAAATAAGGGATTGCGTAAACATTTCTACGAATCACGATTCTCAAATATGAAAAATTAAATTTCTTAAATAGAATCGTTAAAACAACTAATATTTAAAAGTAGAGATATGAGAGTGAAGGAGAATTATATTAGCCTAAATAATTAAGCTTTAATATGAAAAATGAATCATCAAACTAAATAATATATCTAGTTGAAATATTTAATAAAACTTAATCAGCTACAGATTTTGTTATAATTTATTAGTACATTGCGAGTTGGAAAATATACTTGATAAACCATTTTTAAAGTAAAGCCTAACTAATACGTTAAAGGTTGTGACGTAACGAAGACAATTTAAAAAAGATATTTTTGATTTGAGTAGTTTCTGGCATACTGTTTGTATATTTGGGATATATTTTCAAAAATATCTAACATAAATTAATATTAAATAAAATGTAAGAAATATTTTCTTTAAAAG
The DNA here is from genome assembly GCA_035578905.1 of Stictocephala bisonia. NCBI lineage: Eukaryota > Metazoa > Arthropoda > Insecta > Hemiptera > Membracidae > Stictocephala > Stictocephala bisonia. The sequence goes on from JAQJVL010000314.1 coordinate 333,085, forward strand.
TTTTATTTTATAAAGTGGATTAGTATCTAAGAACTCTCCTCTTTTGACGTTCATTAAAAAAAAAAAAAAAAAAAGATAAGTAGTTTGGTTATAGTTTACTTATCGTATATAACTGTAAATTCGGAAGTATGTTGTCCTTTTATTAATTGCTTTACCTGGACACGTTCATAATAAATGTGCGCAAAATGTATCCAAGATTAATGTGTACAGCAATAGCCACTTAGACAACGAGGAGCGCACGAAGTAAAATATTGCCGAGTACTTCAATTACAGTACACGCAACCCGACCCTGTACTTCTCATGGTGCCACCGTTGTATATCAACTTACCTGCACTTAATGCATGTGCATGATATGACCGTTGTTAAGCCGACCAACTTAAAGTCCGTCATAGTCAAACCCTTTGGCCTTATTATTTATCTTACTAAATGGAGGGCTGGCATTCATGAGTACTACTTATTTATGCCCAGCTTCAGCATATTGTGGATTAGTCCATTTTATACTTAGTCTTTTGGTGTAGTATTGTTCTTATACTTGCTGTAACCTAGCTACTTAAGGACAGTTGCTATATAGACTATAGGCATTACGGTCTAAACTCGATCCCCTTAATACCGACATGGCATCCACTCAATGGTTGCCAATGGAGTGTACACTTCTAGAGAAGTCTGGCAAGGTCTGGATGTTGATCAGGCAGGATCACTAATTATCAGGTTTGTAAACTGTCTGAAAATCAGACCAACCTTACGTGGTTTCGATTCCACGTAAATATATAGAGGTCACTCAATTAACTACCTTTGCTATTGGGCTATTAATAAATGGCTCTTTCTAAGGAACAGTCGAGCTAGTTAGTAACAATGACTACACTCGTACATCACACTAATTCTCCCACATTTCCACGATCAGCGTCATAATGAACACATAGTGAATATATATAGCTTCTTTCAGAACTATACAAAGGATGCCGACTCAATATTTTCGCATCTAAAAGAAAATATAACGATTAAATGAGTCTAGGTTTAGTGTAGTATGGTTACTTGTTGAGATTAATTTATCTTCTTAGAGGTTAATTTATGGATAGAATAAATCAAAACTCGGTGTTTATTTAATTTTTGCTTTTATTGATAGATCTTAGTTTTCTCTAAGGTGAGGACTGACCGTTTCGTAGCACATAACTTGGGAATTCTAGGCATAGTCAATGTTTATTGAAAATTCTAGTTTAATGCTTTGGACACCTAATAATAATAATATTTAATGAAAATAAAAACATTTTTCTATAATAATTTAAACCAGAATGCTTTACTTACTAAGTGTAAAATTTGCTCTTCCGAAATCTGGCCTAAATTATTGCGATATATTTGAACAGAAAATGATTTAAGGTTAATTTATAACTATACTATGCAATATTTTTAAAGACAATTAATTTAGACCTGATAATGTAGAATCGATTATGAATTTCAATTTATTTAGCAAAAGATATACACTAGAGATTTAAAATTATTTGATGATTATGCATTTCTTTATTACTTTTGATGCTAATGAATTATATTGTTCAATATTGAAAAATTTGATACACTAGAAAATATTAAATTACTCATAATGCAAATATAAAATCAAACCATGAAATAAAAGTAAAGAAAACTACTCAATAACTTCTCAAGTTAATCTTTGAAGGAATCAATGGTGGTACTAAAGAGTAGAAACAACTCTTTAAACGTGTCAGTGTAATTTATGCTATCCTGTTAAGAAATCAAATTGTTGAAAATTTAAGAAATATTCACAATTTTATATACAATTTAAACAATATCACTATAATATAGAAAACAAATGTAATGTTTATGAATTTTATGATACATATATGATTTTCTAAATGATAAAATATTATGGTATTTTTTCATATATTTGTGCAAGTAGCTAAATCAGATATGCCTTAAATCACACAAGAAGAACTGATTTATAGTCTTAATGTGTCATTATTACCAGAATAAGGTAGCAATAAATAACAACCACGAATCTCTTGAGGGGATTACCTAACCGAATTTAATTACAGTCGTTTCGGTTAGTTCTTTGACAGTAGATCTACCGCCCTGTAAGGGCCGGTGGTTGGACTATTTAACCATTTTGAAAAAGCTATTACTCATATTAATAACATTTGATGCATTGGGTGCCCAATAGTATTGGGATTGATGGAAATGTATTTGAAATAAAACGTATTATTTATGTTTGAAAGCAACTAGTAAAGTGAAGTTAATAAGATTTTGTTATAGATAATGCAATCAATGTTGTCTCTTTTATTATAATTAATAAATCTTTTATTTAAATAATTATTTAAAGGATTAACTCACTTAAATCTTGTAATATTTGGGTTTACCTTAATTTGATGATTTATTTTTGCATTTAATCAACATTTTAATAAACAATAATATGCTCTTATGTTTTACATTAGTACACCGCTATGTTTTAAATTAGCACATAGAACACCACTTTGTCACATTTCTATATTTTAAATTAGGACATAAACAGCTAGTTTGTCTCACTGCTGTATTTTAATTAGCTCATAGACCACCAGTTTCTCATCCTGCTTTGTTTAAATCACAACTTAGACCACCACCTTTTCACACTGCTATGCTTTAAATTAGCACATAGACCACTAGTTTGTGACACTGCAATGTTTCAAATTAGCATTTGGACAGTCAGGTTTTCACACTGCTTTGTTTTAGATTTTCACATATACCACCAGTTTGCCACACTGCTATGTTTTAATTCATCACTCAGACCGCCAGTTTGTCACTTTGCTATGTTTTAAATTAGCATATAGAACACCAGTTTGTCACATTGCTATATTTTAAATTAGGACATAGACCACTAGTTTGTCTCACTGCTATGTTTTTAAATAGCTCGTACACCGCCAGTTTGTCATACTGCTTTGTTTAAATAACCACTTAGACCACCACCTTTTCACACTGCTATGCTTTAAATTAGCACATAGACCACTAGTTTGTGACACTGCAATGTTTCAAATTAGCACTTGGACAATCAGGTTTTCACACTGCTTTGTTTTAGATTTTCACATAAACCGCCAGTTTGCCACACTGCTATGTTTCAATTCATCACTCAGACCGCCAGTTTGTTACTTTTCTATGTTTTAAATTAGCATATAGACCACCAGTTTGTCACATTGCTTTGTTTTACGTTAGCAGAAATCAATAATAGATTAAACTGGAATGCATGATGAAATATCTCCTTCTAAGCAAATAATTCTTCAGTTGAGTTCATGAGGTAAGTTCAGGAATATAGAGTAAAAGTTTAAGAAGTAAAATGTTCTGAATGCATTTGTATTACAGTATAATTTAAAAAATAGATTTCAAGTATATCAGTATAGATTTCAGTAAAAATGAAGGAAACTAAAGGAAAGCAGCAAACTCGGTAAAATGTAGATATAAACACACAACAGATATAGTTAGTAAAGTATTTCGGGGGCACTTTCAAAGTCACTAAACATTAGACTGAAACTTTAAGTGATAAAAGAGGATGGCTAGTGGCCCTGAATAATTTCAGTAATTATATCTATTTTTGCGTATTTTGTGTCTTTCTATAAACAATTTGTCAGGTAGGTTTTTTCCTTTTATTCTTTTCTGAAATCCTAGAGGTAGTGCCTTAAAAATTACCTATACAAATAAATTTGTATTTACCAAGAAAACAAATGTCCAATATATCCAAAAAAAACTTAATTGAAATTTTAAATTATTTATTAAAGTACTTGCTTTGAAATTCTGCTGCAGCAAACCATACTGGTTTGGTTGCCTAGAGATAACTGGAGTTTATAATTAACACATTTAAGGGGATGAAAAGGCATTATAATTACTTGGGAACAAAGCTCCTTAGTTCAAAAACTTTCTGACAACACTCTCAAGACCTATTAGTCTTCAAAGCATCAATCAGTGCTTTGCTGATATTTTAAATGAAAATTCGGTTATAGTTTTAAAACTAGAAAATATTTCTATAGCAAATATCTAGTAATATATTTATATTTCATAATGTAGCTTAAAAGCTAAGTAAATAGGTACAAATATTCTAACCACCAAAGAATTTCTTTTATCATAGTTGTCCAGTTATGTTTATTTTTTAAATTAAAAAATACCAAAATAATATAATTTTTATACTTAGTAGAATACTGTATAAAATATAAAATTAAATTAATTCCCCGAAACAAGGCATAACAGTTCGTAAATACTATTTATATTTATGTTGAGAATTTTATATTTTGGGGGACTAAATTAGTTCTGGGGCAAATAGTAAAAATAGTAAGGGGTTGTTTAAGGGATGTTTTAGATTAACTGATTTGTAGATGAAAAAATACCTTTTTGATAATATCTATTAGTACAAAATATTGATAAATAACGATATAACTAATTTATAGTTACACATTACTCACAATGTTGTTACGAACAAAATAGTATACTTTAACTATGTATTTAACTAGTATTTTTAACTAATTAACTATAAATACTTATACTATAATCAATATCATATTTAATTAGAGCAAATTATTCACTGCTACCCTGTGAAAGCGATGAAAAGCTTATAGATGCGAGAACATGAGTATTATGGTACCTATCGATAGTTGAAGTTTTAAATAATTTTTAGCTATGTTTTGATACATCAATATTTATCTGTCTATTTATCTGAAGAGGGGAAAATGGTTAACATTTATACAACAATAGTAGAAAGTATTATTCTTAAACACAGTTTTTTTCTATTTATTTTACTTTTGCGGCTTAACGCAGGAGCAGCCGTAGGTAATGGCTTACCATGTAGTAATGCTTACCTGGATTCGATTCAAAATATGACCATAACAGTTGTTACCCCTGTGCCACTACCTTATTCGGAAGTCACTTTTTAAAATAGTGGTGCAACGAACCTACAGAACAAATGGAACTTGGGGGGGGGGGGAATGGGCAGGTGCGGAGAACTGTGTCTTAAGTGGACATATCTACCCCCTAAAACACATACAATTTCAAATATTTGTGGCTGTAAAGCCTTATTCTGAAATATTGTTTTAAAATCCTTTCAACGACTTTGCATAATAACTCTTTACATTTTTATGACTGTGATCATAGTTTTTTTACTACAAAAAATACACAATGAACATCTAAATCCCCACGAGATCTAAAGTCGAGATCGTTAACTGGGGAACCATCAGATTTCCATGGAATGGAAAGTAGTCCCACGGTGTTTCCAATGGATCTTTTTTAAATACCTAAGTAGTTATGTATTTAAAAATGAGTTGAAATGTAATATACTTGCACAACTTAATCTATCGGTATTATAAATAAATAATTAATTAACTTCTAAAGATGCAGTGCTGAAAAGACAAAAACCACTGACTAAATGCAGCAATCTAAAGACTCTCTATCACGTCGATCTTACTCTGCTGATTATATCGACTGCAGATATAAGTTCTGTCAGCCCCACAGCACATCGTATGTACATCTCATCTCTTGAACAGCTGCCACCGGGCTCTAATGACAACCGTTGTCTGGATAAAGCTAACTGGAGAGGCTGTAATTATTGATTAAGCAATATCATATCTGTCTAACTTCTTTAGTACATGTAATCTGTAAAACTCAACGTCCATCCCCTTTTGATTGTCGGATATATAAATAATTTCAGTAACATATAAATCATTATTCATTACTAAGACGCCGTTCGTAGAGATATGGGTGAATATGAGGGGTGAATGAGTGTGATGAGTGTAGTCATTGTTACTAACTGACTTAAATTTAGCTCAAAAAGGACTATTAATTAATAGTCCAATAGCCAGGGCAACTGACCTACAGCTTTACGTAGAATCCAAACCACGTAGTGTTGGTCTGAATGTCAGCTATTTTACAAGCTTTATCCTCACTTCTCCTTCAAACACAACATCCTGACCTTGACTCACACCCAACATGGACACCCCAGAAGTGTTCACGTCTATGGCAACCATAGAGGACCGAACATAGAACCTATCGCCTACAATCTTCACAACAATTTCTCTCCAAATTACAGCACAACATCACCAGTACCGACTTGAATAAATTTATAACACAAGTTTTACCTAACTTTCATGGGTACTGTAACTGTTAATAGTTATTATATTAAATGATAATAAAAAGTACGAGCATTAAACAATTAGTGTGGTAGGTTGGAAGAAAACTTTTATGTTTATTGCTGCAATTCAAAATGCATATTTCAAATAAACAAAATGAACTGTATCGTGACAGTGGATAACAATTTTGTGTACTTATTAACTTTCTTTACCTCACCTTAACTATTTAAAAAGTTGTATAACATTATTATTTTGTTTGCTTGTCATTTGACTATTACTTAATATGCTACAGTAACATATGTACAGTATGGTTTATTGTCAGCTACCAATTGTTAATTATAAAGCTGCGATGTATATTTGGACAAATATCCAAAAGTCATGATTATATATTCATTGATTATAAAATGTAAAGTGATCTCCTGTCACAGAGCTAAGTCCAATCCATCGAGCCATATAACACTGATTTGTGTATGCTGGCTAATCCCTCCGTAAAAGAGCACAGGGGACAATCTGTAACTATGTGATCCATTGTTAGTAACATGAACTGATTGTAATATGACTATATTCTGAGGCTGATATTTCTATTCTATTACTTTTCACAATAAAACAACACATAACAATGATATATAAATGTAGCAGACAATGATTTTCTAAAATGTTACATACACCCACTATAAAAATAGTTTTCTTTTTTCAAAGGCATGGTTTATATAAAAACTTGAGAAAATATTGAAAAAAAAAAAAATCAATTAGTCTTAAAATTCTACTTCATATAAGGCTATGTTGACATGACTTTATTAAGTAAATAATTTTATGATGAAGACAAGAAGTTAGTTGCTTTATCGATACAAATTCCTAGAGAGTAAAAAATATATTCAAAACCTTTTACAAAACTGACAAAATAATGTACTCATTAGCAAATTTATCTCGAGTCTTTTAAACATTTTTCTGGTTTATTTATTATGTAATATATTAAATTTTATAAATAAAGCCATACTGCATATTATACGAAAAAAATCTATACTATGGTCTTGTATAGGCAATATGGTTAAATTATTTACCACTATAATGATTAATATTTCATCTTATGAAAATCGTATAAAATCATTAAACAATTGTACAACGCAGAGCAATTTTGTTTCATTATAAAGTATTTAAAATAAATCTTAGAAAATTAAATAAACATTGTGAAAATAAAATAAAGTTCAATTTAACTTTTATCTTGGATTAATTAACTTTAATTTAACTTGAGATTACTTGGTGCGTAAATTATATTTTTATAAGCTGGCATGACTTTACATAAATTTATAGTTTTCATTCTATGTACACTAAACAGTTTTGAAATCAGATGATTTAATTAGCTAGAAAAACAAAAACACTGCTGACAAAGTAAATTTATTATAACTGTTTACTTGGACACCAGGGTTTTAACATTTTGTCAGATATTGTAAAAATGTTTTACTTGATATGTTTTAATGAATGCAATACTATAATACAAGTATGTAAAAATATTTTGTATTCCATTAAATTAAAAAAAATCTATTAGTGTTATTTAACAACACTTAAAAATAAAAAAAGTTAAACATAAATAGTGGTCAAATAAACAAAAGTGTTTAATGTAATTTTGGTTATTTTATAAATACATTAAAAAACATATGTTTATGTAACAAGTCACTAGTGTTTTTTTAGTTTAGTAAATATTTTATTACTAATAACATACAGTATAAGTCAAAACCTAAAAAAATATAAGAACTTCTAAGTTGTTAATAGAAAGTATTCCCTATTCAGGGTGTAACATTGCTAACAAGTTTATATTTAGACGCAATTAACAAAATATTTAACTCAAATAGTTTGTAACAGTATTAGTAATAAAATGCTAATATGAATTATATAAATTACCTTAAAACGTATTTGTTCGTGAAGAACAAGATATATCTTGGATATTTACAAGTATTATATTATTGATTAATTGTAAAGTTTTAGAAATTAATTTTACAAATTAAAAATGTAACGTTTAGAAAAATAACGTTACAAAAAGAATTATATTTTATCACTGTCAATATATTTTAGAACTTTTATATATTTATATCGTATTATTTGATTGTGTAGTGTAACGTAAGGGTGTTGTTGATACACACACGAGGTGGGGGATATGCGTGATGATTACTTAAATTATTGTAAAAGTAAATTAAGGCCTTTTCACTTGAAACGTTTAGATAGATACAAGAGTAAATGCAAATAAATAAATAAGTTATCAAAAATCAAAATCACCATAAACTTACTAATTAATTTTGGCATACAATCAATTGAAGTAATAGGGAACACATGATCAAAAATATGCAAACCTACTGAAATAAACAACCGAAGTTCAGTAAATGTCCGATCTTAGGGAGTGGTATACTTGTATCTTGACATACCTAGTGTATAATTACCACTTCTGTGGTAAAAGTATATTCAAGAATAAATACACCACTACATAAAAAGAATTCGTACGACATATTAAATAAAAAAATATATATGTATCATGACTGTTACTAAAGTTTTTTTTAAAGACAAAGAAAACCTTGATAGGCAATTACTTCTTAATTCATTGTCTAGTGTATTTGTGGCTTTCAACATTACAATGAAAAATAAAATCACAGTCTGTAAGTAGTAATAAATAAATTCTATGAGATAACACTGGTCAAGAAAACGCAATATCCTTGTCAATTAATTTCCCTCAAGAGAAAACATCTGTATACGATTGTGAGAAGTGTCAACTTACGTTCCTGAGAACACTCTCTAGCATTTATCTCTAGGATATATTTTTATGAACTGTTACAATACAGTGTATTGTAATATTAGCTAGCTAACAGTATTGAAATCTACCTTAAAACACGTGTCTTACCTTAATTCTACTACTACAAATATTAAAGCCAAATGTTATAACCTGACTGTTTTCATTTCTCAAATACTGTAAGGCTAACCGATTAAAATGAGAACGGTATATCTAGTAATATTTACTCGATAAACCAAGAAAAATATTAATTTATAATGAGCATAATGCTCATACTTGGAAGACATGATATTATATCTTATAACCGAGAAAAAGGAATCAGGAGTCGCTTTCGTATGGCCACAGCGAACGCTTAATAAGTGGCAGTTTTACATAGATTAAAACTAATATATATATATATATATATATATATATATATATATATATGTATATAATTGTAGTAATAATTACTACTTTTATTTGGATTACTTGGATTTGGGGACAATATAGATAGGACTAACAACGTGCTGGTCCTGTCATAGCATGGAAAACTGAACGAATAACTACTTCTTATATTTACTTGACACTTATTTAACGCACCATTGAATACGACATTTGATTCTTTATTATCTATGATATTATTGAAAAATTTAATTTTGTTTGTTTGAACAAATAATTAGAATAATCCAACAGTCAAGTCTTCGAAATCAGAACAATTGGACTTTGAACTGTGTATAAGTAAAATGAGAATTTTGTCGGTAAAGTGTGATGGCATTATGCATATTTTTTGTTAATCTTCACATCGTAGAATTAATTTCTATTAATTCTTTGCTAAAATGTTGTACATTTGTAAATAAATCTATGGGTAATGACTTTGCATGAAAAAAGATGACCCCCATTGGTCTCTAAGATAATATGTAATTCAAATAAGCGATGACTTGTTTTGAATATATATACATTGTTCATTTTATTTTAACGCCCAATATCAGCTGTAACATATATTTTCAATTCATATTTTCAACAATTTGATTTCAGGTAAACTGAGATGTTAACTTTAATTACCTATACACAGCACAATCTAAAAAGTTTTTACTCTCTACCAAAGTATGTATAAAACTGTACTAAAAAAACACAGAACTAGTCATATAGTAACATACTTCTTTATTTCATTACCTACTCCATAGTGCCTGATTATAGTAAAAACACACATGAGTGATTTACTTATTTAGTCTAAAGAAATAAAACTGCTGCAATAACCTAACAACCCTTGAAAACCAGTTAAGCCTAACAATCCATTTTGCTGTTAAATAAATCCAAATATTTACGTAAAATTTTTGTGAAAATAATGATAGTGAATAAAAATAAAAAGGCAAACTTTTAAAACATATATTGATTGAAATCTCTTGTCATGTGAACTTCTCGTTGGGAAATCACATATAGCTGATTGGATTTTTCTTGAGCGGAAATACACGTATATGAGTATCGGAAGCGTCAATTGGAATTTCCGATCTATGTGTAAGCCCACCTTTAAAGCATTTATCTGTCACGGTAGATTCATCAACTGAAAACATTAAAAATATGATTACAGTGTTTAGATTCATAACAGTTTTATAAAATACTCAACTTAAAATCGCTTATCCCGCTTAAAGACAAGTGGTATCATTGAAACTTTCCTCATATAAAAACGTTACAGGTGTATATTGATATTTTAACATCTATTAATGGTGAATGTGTAATTTATTCAGTATCGATAGGGTCATTATCGATTTTAGTGTACAGTACTATAATAATAAACATAATAAATGGTAGAATATAATATCCAATTATAAAAATATATTTACATTAGACTTAGTTTAAATGTTTATAAAACATAAATAATTAATAATATTCCAATCTCAGCCAAAAAGAGTTTATTAAAATAGATTACCATTCCAAAGTAGCCAGAAAAATAAATAATCATAATTTATTAAGCATATAGGAAAAGCTAAGCCTGATAACGAATCACTTAAATCAACTAATATGGTTTAATAGTGGACACCCCTGCACGCTTTGCGTGCCAACCCCGTCGCCAAACCTTGGGTACTACGCTCGTTCCCTTCGGCCTCATGCTGTAAATTTTCACTACAAATAATCGTAGGATATCTGTATAGCGTAAAATCAACTTATTAAAGTTATTTACAATATCTCACTTACATTGCTTGCGTTAGTATCTATTCATTAGTATAAAAACCTAATTAATATGCCTATTTAAAACGTGTTTTTTTCGTTTGTTTCTCTTTTTAAGCTTAAGATAAATTAAATAACTAAAATAACTGCATTATATTACCATTTACATTTTCAACTTCAATATGAATGAAATGAAGTGAAAAATTTCTTTATTAGTGTGGCGAAGTCTTAATTAATTAATAATACGATTGTTTGCATTAAAACAGCTGTTAAAACTGTTTGGAAAAGTTTATTTACATTTGAACAGCTGTTACGTGTTGATTCATTTTTCTTACGGCCAACAATCGTACATTGAGGTTAAAATATTGAAGAATTAAGACCTTATTGCACAATGCACAACTATGAACAGAGGCAAGTCTTTTGACATTCAAACCGTTAAAATTTGTTAAGGATAAAATAAAGGAGGACTTACGTTCACAACAATTGCGGCTTCACGTATTATATTTAATGATGATGGTGATTATTATGACTCAGTTTGAATACATATAATCTGTTAATACTATTTGCTCTGGATGTTATAGTTTAACGGAATAAATATATGTAAAATATATATAAAATATTATTTCAAATATTTATTTCTAATTTGCTATGTGTAAATATTCATTTCGTATCCATCAAAGTATGTTTAAGGGTATTAAGGAATTATTATTACTAAACAAATGAAATAAAGACAAAAAAAGCGTTAAAAAATCAAGTTTTGTCAAAAAATGGCACATAATTGATATTAAAATGAGCTATTATAGTCAATAATAACAAATCAATCAGATTATTGACTACGAAGTTCTCAGCACTATACTCCTGACGTAGCTAAGCCAAATGAACTCTAATATAAATAATATCAAATAATATGCTAGTAAATAGACCCCTAAGTAGATATACTTACCATAAATGGACTCAAATGTTTTGACTACTAGCAACACATTAATACTAATTTGTTCCTTGAAAAACATTTTCAGCATATTAAAAATATATTATAGATATATCGAACACAGACACGGGAATAAATACACAATCAGATATAACCAAAGGATTTATTTAGCGTTGATTGATGATGGTGTTGATATATTTTTCTATATTTAGAATTCAATATTAAGTTTACGTAAAATAAATAAAATTATAGGTGTAGTATTGGATTATTTTTAAAATAACTGTTAAGACATAATCATTAATAATTTTGCTTTTATTGTATTTTATAAACTAAATTACTTTGACATAATTTGATTACATGTTAAATACATAATTCATAACACTTCCAGAAAAAATTACTGAAATTGATAAAAAACACTTTTCATATGAAAAACGTATATTTATATGAACTGAATCTGTCATATTTCAAGTATATTTGATATGTCATTTATTTCACACTTATCATACAAGGTATGTTTGAGAAAATATACTAAACAAAATACCGTGTGCTAAAAACAAAAAATAATAACATGTATATTAATGTATTATTTGCTAGTCTAAATAGATAAAAACGTATTAATAACTAATACAGTACAAAACAAAATAAAGTAAATTTCTTTATAAGTTTCAGATTGAAAATCAACAATTCAAACAAGGTTTAGAACACTATACAATTTTTTTACTCTATGGTTTTAAGTTTAAAAAGAAGAAGATTTTCGGTTTAACAAACAGTATTCACAACAAATAAGAGTCAAAATTACAACAAAGAAATAAAAAATCGTTCACCCTATAAGAAAGATTTCATTATACAATATTTGTAAGTATCAGTCAGCCTCCAATTCAGTCTGCCAGGTCCAATAAGTCAGCATCCCTAGAGGGTTTCCCATAACCTGGTTATATCCCCTACAACTTCCCCCTCCGTCCCCCAATCAACACTCACTACCACTTCCTTCAACACCTGACACAGTTGATGAGATGTTAGCTTCATGAGTTTGGAAACCTTATACAACTCGTAACTCGTCTTACCTAAATTGGCTTAAAACTTTTTCTTGAATCACAGGTCAATACACTTATCTTTTAAAGTGAATCATAATGACTCTTTTCTGTACTTGACAGCAGAAAATGTCCGTAACTTCTAAGGTTTGGGACTTTAAGAATTAGGTAAAAGGAAAAATATGTTACATAAAATAATCTGATCAATAAATAGCCTTGTTTATTTACACACATGTTAATGTGCCATTTAAAAACATCGTCTGCTAGATTTACTCTAACAATATTAAGTACGTTAGGTCTATTATTTACTCTAACAATATTAAGTACGTTAGGTCTATTATTTGCTTACTCATTTCCCCTGTACTATTACTTACGTGTTTTATTATAGTCATCTATTTATTAATTTATTCACAAATGCAATATTACAGTAAATAGTGCTTTAAAGCAATAATTGAAAAAATGAACACCATGACCTATATAGATTTAAAATAGGATGACGATATCTAAATTGAAGTTTAAAACGTGTTTTTGTAATAACATAGCCTCACAATTTCGTAAAGTATATAAGTAAAGCCAGTCCATTTATATTTAGTAGAAGGGAGAATGTTTATGTTCTTGGATATTGTAGGCCTTACTGGTTACACCTGGGACAGAATGTATTATCTTTGTAATGGGAACCTTTTTTATTAAACTATCAGTTTTCTTCTGATACTATAACACTTTGTTTCTGTAGTATTGTCTGTAGTTTTTAATTTGACACTTTTAGGTAGTTTTTATTATATTTTAAGCAATTCAATCAGAAAGCTTGCGTATTGGCATATACAATATTATGTATTTTTCTACTGTACACCCTTACACTCCCCACACGCCCACCCTTACACGTACAATGGTATTGACCCACAGGTCCACCCTTACACGTACAGTGGTATTGTCCCACATGCCCTCTCCTACACGTACAGTGGTATTAACCCACAGAGCCCACCCTTACACGTACAGTGGTATTGTCCCACAGGTCCACCCTCACATGTACAGTGGTATTGCCCCACATGCAAATTCTTATACGTACAGTAGTATTGACCCACAGGCCCACCCTTACACGTACAGTAGTATTGACCCACACGCTCACTCTTAGATGTACAGTAGTATTGACCCACAGGCCCACCCTTAAACGTACAATAGTATTGACCCACAGGTCCACTCTTACTCGCACAGTAGTATTGTCCCACACACTCACCCTTAGACGTACAGTGTTATTAATTACTTCTATTAATTGTAAGTAATTTCTAAAGCACACAATTGAGTATTTATTCAATTGAAGTTAGAATTACCAAGTGTAAATTAAATGAGTACATAACAATATTTCAGTTAACAATAATGATAATAATAACAACAACAAGTATATGTGATAGAGGTGATTTGATTTCCTATTTTTGGCAAATAAGTAAAGTTAGAGCAGTTACTTATCAAATGCCAATATATTTAGTGAATTTTACTGAGTATAACATCATACGTCTATTTGTACAGTGTAAAACAACTTTCAATATATATATGTCTTTTTTTCGTCTTAGTTCTGAATCGGCGTTTGGGAGAGGTCTGACTCGTCAGGGCTTTGAAGCTAACCATTGAAAGCGTAGGTTAAAATCCTGGAATTGACTTTAAAGTTTTATCAGCAATATTCACCTTGTACTATACCGATCCTCTCTATCATTATTAAGTCCCTAGAACAGATAAACAGTTTAAGGGGGGGGGGGGTCAAAAAGGTTTAAGCCAGGGAATTAATACACTCTGCTTGAACACAATAAATGTCACTAAGCAATTTTTAACAGTTACTTTTACATACCTATTATAATAACAGACCCCTATTTTACCTACTTTAGTTAGCTGTTCAGTAAAAACAGAAAACTATACCAATTTACATAAGTGAGCTTAGCTGTTATTCGGTGAAATTTTGTGTTAAAATTTCACCCGATATTTTTAACAAGTATTATATCAACAGATGATGTGTTAATTCACGTGTTTGGTAATAGTAACAAGTGAAGGACACATGTTACTACTTAATGTTGAAGATACAGAGTATGGTAACAGAGAGCATGCAAGTCAGGTCCATCAGTTAATTGTTGAGCTCTGAAGCTCGTATCTTGTTATGGAACAACTGTTACCTTATGTAATGACAGCCATTGTCTTGATTTATCTGTTACAAAGCATACTACGGCTGGTTGAATACGACCAGTAGCTGAAGGCCTTTATAATATTACCATACTATGGACAACTTGTTTAGATATTATGTTATAATTGGATCAAATAAATTGTACTGATATCCTGTTAAAAGTTTAAAGTATACTTAATGTGGGTAACAGTAAACTCTGAAAAGTCGTTCAACGAACTTCGCTAGCTTATCTTGAATGTAATTTGAACAATTGTCCATGGACGGAAAATGAAATTGTAGTTTTAATACCATATTATATTAATTTTTATATAGAAGTAGCAATTTTCTTTGAGTGCGTAATAAAAAAAAATTTAATTGTTATTATTAGTGAAAGCAAAGTTCCTACATGTAGCTCTATAGAGCAAATTATTAGCCTAATTTTTCAGTATTTCAGTAACACTCAGCAATTACATGCGCAGCTACCATTTATGCTCAGCAATTACATCTTAATGCAACCATATGCTATCAGGTAAAGAGATTAAACTAAACAGTTAAGAGTATTTATGCTTTTGAGTAAAAATAATTATTAATATTTGAATTTGTCAAAAACATTATAAATCTCTCCAAGTGCAACATTAAGCACTCACTAATATAATTTTCATTTAAATAAATGATGTAAATTTTATAAATGAACTAACTATTTTTAACAGTTTCGTTTATAATTGCGAGAAAGAATTTAAATGTTAGTTCTAAATGGTTTAGTGAATAAATCGACAATTCGTTTATCTTTCAGTTGTCATGGATGTATTATGATATTAAATAGTGTTTTTAGGAGTAAAAAAAGAGAATATGTTCAATGTTTTGAAGTATTCCCCGTTATTGTATAAAAATAATACGTTTTAGAATAAGTAACATGTTAGGCCAAAAATATATGTTCCGATTTTTGTCAGGTTGACTTTGTTGATAAGTTTTATTTGAACAAATGAAAACTCCTGTATAATAATAGGGATATGGTCATCATATTAATAAGTGAAGTGTCAAGGGAAGGCTTTAACATTTTTGCATACAAAATAAATGCTAGAGATTTTGGTAAGCCACCTTAGTGCATTTCGTTGATTGAATCCCGTGGAGCGGAAACTGGAAAGTCAATTCAATTTCAGGATGAAGGAATGTTGCACTTTCTCTAAGCTTCCAATACTCAATAATAGTTTTAGTTTGGGGTATTTCTTTAAATCAAAATTGTCATTTTATGGACGCAATGGATATTGTTTTTTTTTTAACAAATTAAAAAACCATTCGTAGTAAGTGTATGGGTGAGCGGAATGTTCATCACCGTATGTGTCTGGGTGGATGGGCGGGTCAATAGCAACCTCGTAGATCGTGGATGGGAGAGATAACCAGCTGTGACCCTCCCACTCACCCTTCGTAAATTAAACTAGATCAA
Organism: Stictocephala bisonia; assembly: GCA_035578905.1. NCBI lineage: Eukaryota > Metazoa > Arthropoda > Insecta > Hemiptera > Membracidae > Stictocephala > Stictocephala bisonia. Next base: position 349,641 of record JAQJVL010000314.1, read on the forward strand.
TTCCCGTAAATGATTCAAGTGGTTAATTTTGCCATTACGTTTTTATAACAATGGCTACGTCATAGCAATACAATTTACTGATAATTAATATTATATACAGTACACTAAATTATGTACACGAGTCATAAAAAACAGAGCTAAACAACCACGCAACCAGCTACTGCACTCCATGAAAAGAGATCAATATCATATCAATAAATATGTAGCAAATACTAAGCTAAAATATACAAGTCAAAAAACAATAGAATATTTAAAACTAAGCAAATCATGCAACTAACTACAGCACTCCATGCAACTAACTAGGCCCTACTACACTCCATGCATTGAGATCAGCAAAACAAAACAAAACTTACCTTTGACCAATTAAAATTACTAGGGAAGGCCTATAAACAATCCATCAAGCGTACATGTGTGAGATAAATACTAATGTATATATATATTTAAGGAGGGAGGAATGGTCAATATCACTATCATGTATAGGTAGCTGTTAGGGTAAATAGGTCCTAGGGGTTCGTGGGTGGGAGGGTTATTACCACGGTAAGTGTACGTGTGGGGGTTAACAAATACCACTGTACATGAAAAAGCACGTGAAGTTTCAATAAAACATTACTTTCAACCTAATAAGGACACAGAGCGAATTATATAGATTGAGAAAGTATAATCAACAATTTAAAGGAATATTCATTACATAAATTTTAACCATCACAACCGTTTGAAATTTTAACTACAAACATAAGACGTCTTCTTCACCGGCTAAAAGAACTTAATAATTTGAAGCCAAAATATTCAGCCCCTTTCACTTGGTATGCGCACTAGGACCTTTAAGAGTTGCTATTACTTGCTTAAAGTATATATATGTATATAGAAATACGTTTGGTGTGGCTCACTGTTTCGATCTCTTCAGGTTTGCATCAGTAAAACCTACGCAGCTTTACGAATAACCTGTTTTGATGATATTACCAGCTAATTTGATGAAACTTATTAGCGGAAGGTGAAATCGAGTAACAATTTAACTTAACATTGAAACATCCTTCCCTCCAATGCTCTGACATTTCTAACCTTTTGGTAGAAATATAAAAGTATAAATGCAACTACTATGTATGTAATATTTATAAAACAAATTATATAAATTTCTTTAAAATATATACTATCGTAACTTCTATAACTTGATATAATCTAGAACAGGGTAAGGTATACATACATCTTGGGTAATAAAAGATTTTACAATTTACGGCTACACAGGGCATAAAATCCCGGCTACGCCAGCCAGTTTGTCAAGGCAAACGACAGAGACGAGGCTTGTGTAACACATCTTTCAAGACAGAGACGAATGTGACCGTCACAGATATCTGACTTACTTGTGTTTGTTGTATACACTTAACGGCTACACAGGACATAAAATCCCGGCTACGTCAGCCAGTTTGACAAGGCAAACGACAGAGACGAAGCTTGTGTAACACATCTTTCAAGACAGGGACGAATGTAAACAGTCACAGATATATGACTCACTTGTGTTTGTTGTGTACACTTTATGGCTACGCAGGACAGAAAATCCCGGCTACGTCAGCCAGTTTGTCAAGGCAAACGACAGAGACAAAGCTTATGTAACACATCTTTCAAGACGGAGACGAATGTAAACAGTCACAGATATATGACTCACTTGTGTTTGTAGTGTACACTTTATGGCTACGCAGGACAGAAAATCCCGGCTACGTCAGCCAGTTTGTCAAGGCAAACGACTGAGACGAAGCTTGTGTAACACATCTTTCAAGACAGAGACGAATGTGACCGTCACAGATATCTGACTCACTTGTGTTTGTTGTGTACACTTTATGGCTACGCAGGACAGAAAATCCCGGCTACGTCAGCCAGTCTGTCAAGGCAAACGACAGAGACGAAGCTTGTGTAACACATCTTTCAAGACAGAGACGAATGTGACCGTCACAGATATCTGACTCACTTGTGTTTGTTGTGTACACTTTATGGCTACGCAGGACAGAAAATCCCGGATACGTCAGCCAGTTTGTCAAGGCAAACGACAGAGACGAAGCTTGTGTAACACATCTTTCAAGACAGAGACGAATGTGACCGTCACAGATATCTGACTCACTTGTGTTTGTTGTATAAACTTTACGGCTACACAGGGCATAAAATCCCGGCTACGTCAGCCAGTTTGTCAAGGCAAACGACAGAGACGAAGCTTGTGTAACACATCTTTCAAGACAGAGACGAATGTGACCGTCACAGATATCTGACTCACTTGTGTTTGTTGTGTACACTTTACGGCTACGCAGGACAGTAAATCCCGGCTACGTCAGCCAGTTTGTCAAGGCAAACGACAGAGACGAAGCTTGTGTAACACATCTTTCAAGACAGAGATGAATGTGACCGTCACAGATATCTGACTCACTTGTGTTTGTTGTGTACACTTTATGGCTACGCAGGACAGAAAATCCCGGCTACGTCAGCCAGTTTGTCAAGGCAAACGACAGAGACGAAGCTTGTGTAACACATCTTTCAAGACAGAGACGAATGTGACCGTCACAGATATCTGACTCACTTGTGTTTGTTGTATACACTTTACGGCTACACAGGGCATAAAATCCCGGCTACGTCAGCCAGTCTGTCAAGGCAAACATACTATTGGTCGTTGTATGAGCACGGTTGTAATGACCCAAGCATACAAGCACGGTTGTAATGACCCACCCACCCATGCAAGCACGGTGGTACTGACACATACAGTTCAATTTGTTAACTCCCACTTACCCTTACACCCCTAACTGGCCATTGGCTCCTTCCAGTTTAATTATCAAGTGTTTAAAATATCCATGGAACAGAGATGAACCAACTTATTTAGTAACATAATCAAGAAACATATCCTACCACCCATCCATACAGGTACAGTGGTATTGCTCCCCCGCCCACCCATTAACGTACAGTGGTATTGACCCGCCCACCCATACACGTACGACAGAGAGGAGGCTTATATAACACATCTTTCAAGACAGAGACGAATGTGACCATCACAGATATCTGACTCACTTTGTTTGCTGTATACACTTTACGGCTACTCAGGACAATAAATCCCGGCTACGTCACCCAGTCTGTCAAGGCAAACGACAGAGTGGAGGCTTATGAAACACATCTTTCAAGACTGAGATGAATTTAACCGTCAGAGATATATGATTTAGTTATGTTTTTTTAAAAATTTTTCGAAATATTCATGTTAATATTCATTACTTGCTCATAGTTTTCCAAAAAATATATTTAAAATTGAAATATTTTGTCGTACTTGATGTATTAAATCACTTTACTCATGTGGTGTTGTCATTTTTAATACATACACTTCTTTTGAAATTGTTTAAACACTTTATATGAATAATTATATATGATCTAAAATATTTCCCATACGTGAAAAACGGGATTATTAATACTAAACAATAATAGTGAAATATTAAAATATTATTCATATTAAGAAAATGTGAGACATTAGGCCTCCTCATAAAAAAAATTCCCTGTATTTAAAGTTTGTGACAATTTTAAATTAGTTAGTAAAACATTTTAAAGCATATTAAGGTGTATTAATTACCAAATATTAAATATTACAGTGTAATTAAATATTACGCTTGAATGAATAATTCATTGTCTGATTGGTAATAAAGAATTAAAATCTTTATTACCAATCATTTATTACCATTCATGATTATTTACAATGTTGCAAAGATCATACTTATGTTTTGAGTTAAAATCTTTGTATGTTACATGCATTTATCCTACTACTATTTCTTAAAGTAACATATTCTTAGTAACGTTAAAAGTATTATTATCATACAGTAAACTTACACCTGCATTGGTAAAATGTATTTAATTTATATTCTTCATTTTTATATTTCTACTATTAGCATTTGGAAAAATGCAAGATATTTATGTAAATATTTACTGACCTTATAACCAAATAATTTCAACAAGTAACCGTGTTTTCAGATAAGGAACAAGATTGCACTCTTTAGTTATGTCTGGAAATCAGTCAGCCCCCGATTCACACTGACAGGTCCAATAAGCCAATTCCCCAGAGATTTCCCCATAACCTGGTTATATTTTTTTACTATACCCTCCCCTTCTAACCCAGCCCCCTCCACTGACAAGTCTCAACCATTTCCCTTTAGGGTTGAGGAGGTAACATTATCGTTACTTGGCTCCAGAAACCTAATACAACTCGTGACACCGTTAACTTTGAGGTTTGTAACTTCCACACAGTAACTTATTAAACGTTATTTCCACAGTAAACTTTTTACTTTATGTGATATATTTTAGTAATTCATTACAATTTAATATAGTAAAATAATGCATGACAGTTAAAAAACCATTTTATATCTATGGTGATTACGATAGAGAAAGACTTCGATATAACAATGTATATTTTAATAGGAAACATTGTAATGAAAAAGGAAAACAGAGTTGAGGATAGCTTTTCATTGGTAACATTTTAATTATATATTTACAAATTTAAAAGTTTTTAGCTTGGTACCCAGTTAGTTTTAAAACGTTTTGACTAGTAACACATAAATCTGTTTTATGGGCAATGAATATTAATTGTTAAAAACCATCATTTTGGAGTAAATGACATAACATAGAATATGTATGTTGACTAAAACAAAAACACCAAGTATGTATATCTGGAGTAAGAAACTCAAGCATTGTAGTCGTCGATTTTTGAAAAACAATGTATCAGAAGTGCTGTCTCCTCCAATAAAAATATTTTCAAAAGTTGAGACTGCTATCCGTGTCACTCACGTAAAAATACAGGGTAGTAATATTTTATTTTCTTTAAAAATATTTCACCTTTAAGTGACAAGGAAATATTTTTTTATATTCTTAGATAATATAGTTACCACTTCTACCGTTTTTATTTATGTCAAAACTATTAAAGTAATTGGAATTTTTTTATTGGCAATTCATTTTTTTGTCATGTTTTATTTATGTAATTTCATCTTGAAACAAACACTTATATTACCAAACTAATCATACAGTACACGTCAATCAGTTATAGTAATCTAAAGACATTAAAAATAAAGTAACAATTCAGATTATATGACAATATTTACCATCTTTGTAATATGAGCTTCTAAATACAGGTTTACTCGAATAGTTTTAAATGTTACATCCAACAAACAGAAGATACTGAATCTCTAAAAATGTGTGTTGGTTTGTCTATATGTAAGGTTTTTATTACAAACATTTTAAAAACATTGTTACAAAAATATTCATTGTCATATAAAAGTGTTTTTTACACTTAAACCCTATACGATAATGTACATGACAGATAAATGTGTGTAGTTTTGAACATATTTATGGAAGCAAAAAGCAGCATTTCAATAGTTAGATGATAGAATATTAATCAAGAAAATAACCTTTGAAGCATTTAATAGCCAGTATCATTTAACTTGCCGAGTAAATTACCCTATAATTGATAGGATATCAAATTTAAAGCTCTAAAGGACAATTTTATGACATTTACGACAAAAAAAGTACAGCAATCCTGACAGCAAAAAAATGACTTAAAATTATATCCATTTTAAAATCATTATTTTTTGGTTTTAAAACGCTATACAAGTTTATTCATTAAGTGATTTCTATTGGATCCTCTATTGTACTTTGCATAATGCAAGACTATAGGAAGGCACGCTTTACATAGGAATATTTTTATGTAGTACATAGTGTGAAAAAAGGAAAATAAATGTGTTAATGCGTTTATTATTTACATATCTACTTGGGGGAACGTATTTCACACCCTCACACTAAAAACGAGCAAATATATTTGCAATTTTTTTACAGTATATATGAAAGAATTCTATTCTAGACTCAAAGACACAAATAAAACTATTTACAACTATAACAAATGTATTTCTAAATTACAAATTTCTTTTATGTGTCTATATATTACTTTAAATAATAATATTTTTGTTACATAAGAAAGACTATTACTAAAATTTTTTTCATAATTTTGGCTGATTGCTATTATTATTATAATGGCAAATTTATTAAAGATTTGGAATAAATAATATGTTCCTTATTCCTTACTCTATCTCCTTTGAATTTCTATTGACTTAATGTCATCAAACATTTCATATAACGTTCAAAGAGTTCTTTATTACTGTCTTTTCTACTTTAAAAAGCAGCATATATTCCAGTGGTGGATACTTTCAATAATAACTATATATTAGTAGTATTAATTAGTATTAAAATGATACTAACATTTGTCATAAAGTCTTACTGTGTAGAGCACGTAGGGTCAGTACACATCGTGTAGCAAGGCTGAAATACATAGTCACTACAAGACGGAAACATTTTACCTAATTCAATGGAATCTCTAATAAAATATTCATCACTATTCATAAAGTATTTATCTTCTTTTAAAAACAGTATATTCTTTAAGCTTGAAAAGTTATCTTTACATTGACTGTTACACGTTACTCCAATTTTATATTCGAAATATATACGAAAGGAAGATGTAATTTTACCACACCACCTCCCCACATTCACTAAGAGCATCAAGTTATACAGTTGTTTGTCACATATTGTGTTGGACCAAGCATAAATACCATTGGCTAGCTGAACACCTACATGCAAATAGTTGTCCTTGTCACTCATGAGGTCCCAACCAACTCCTTCATAGATCCTGCAGTCTCCACCGATAACGAAGTTATACAAGAAGTCAGTCTTAGAAGTTGCGAAATTATCATCATAATGTTTCATAAGTTTGCTGCACTCGGAGAAAGTCCCACATTTACAGAGGAAGTGAATTACAATACTGCTGATTGGAGAGAAGGCCTTACAAGCCTCACAGGGCCGACTTCTCCACAACGACCGTCGCACTAGGCACACACCATCAGCTACACTGGACACGTTCACAACTACCACAGAGGCGTTGGGTACTGTTTTGTACCTCTCATCGGAGAAATCTCCTCTGCACTGATTGTCCAAGTAAGGACATGGTAGTGGGTCAGGTGCTAATGTAGTTATTGTAGTAGGTGATAGGTATTCTGAGTCGTTCATTACCGTGGACTGTTCACTAACGATTGGTGTGGTTACAGTTGTCATTACTGGCTTTACATCTGTACAATATAACTCTCGAGCGGAAGTTCCTGTGGTCTTCTTTGTTCCACTAGTTATACTTGTTGAAAATGTTGTAGTCTCTATTTTTGTGGTTATATTGGGCGAGGAAGAGGTGGTATATTTTGTTTCCGTTTGTGACAGAGTAGTAATATCAAGAGGGACATCTTGGTTTGGTGAGGGTGTATTATTATTGCCCGTAGATGAAATAAAAAGTTGATAATTCAAGATTCCGATAAAAGAAACGATAATAAACAATACGAATGCAATGGCAGTTAATTTCTTAAGTGAATATTTTGATTTAGTCTCTTTTGTCACCAAATACTGTTTATCAGCAGAAAACTTCTCAAGCTGTGAAACTTCTACACCGTCCGACTTCGGAAGAACAATCACTATATTGTCAGCCACATACTTGGTCCCCACATGAACGTCAGCACTGTCATTCACTGCCAGCCCATGGTAGCTTGAGGTAGGATAATGAGGGCGTCCATCAGATCTGGAGTCACAGAGCTCACTACTGGCCTTAGCCTCTAACTCATCCATCAGAACACAACATCACGCATTGCCACAAGAACGAAACTGTCGTCAGACTGTATAACCTTATCTAACTTTACTGGTGTGTGATAGCTTATCTAGTAATCCAACTCACAGTGATATAGGTCGATAACATATTTGAGGAACATGCTGCGGGTTCGTTCAGAGGTTAGAGAACGTCGCACGCGCCAGGACAGCATACTAGAGATACCCAAAGTCAGACTCGAGGTGGGAAGGAATGCGTTTTCTTACTTTGCTCCCCAGATTTAAAACGGAATTCAACAGGGTTTAAAAAGCTCGCAGCTACATATCTTATAAAAATGAACTTAAGCTACATTTGGAATATGATTATTTTAAAATATAAGCTGTGAATAATATATTGTGTTTTATAATTTTAGCCTAGTCCTTGGTAATATACCTCTAATGTTTGTATGACTTGAGTTTTTTTTAAAACAACTATATGTTGAAAAACGCTCCAAATAAAGACGTTATTTTAAATAAATCCGCTATGCTCCAACGGTCAAAGGTTAGTCCCTGTGTTTGAGAATGATGGTGTGACTGAAATAAGTTTCTTATAGGCTTAGCTATACAAATTAAATAATCATAGTTAGTGAATTGCTGCTCTAACTAAATGTTTTTTTTAAACATAACTTTGTTTTCACCATATTTTACAGTAAGCTTTTTTCAAAAAAAATTTTTTGTTGAAAGTAAACTAAACTATAGCAAATGTATGCTTAGGTATAATTATTGTGTAATTGTACAACGTCTAAAATTACACAAATGAGAATTGAATATTGTATTTTATTATTATAAATTATAAGATTCTTAAAGAAATTGAATAAATTTAAAACGTTCATTGTCGACATTAATCTGCGTGATGTGAACCATATCGAGGTAAGAAATTGTTTAAGACATTCACTATTTCTAAATTAAAACGTAAATAAATAGGTTAGGATTCCAACAGTATAGATCGATGTAACTTAATCAGAACAATTTAATGACTAACGATGAGTTATTTTATTTCCTTTAACACACTTGTTTTACTACTGAGTTTTTCGCAAATGAAATCAAATATTTAATGTTTGCCTCGTTGTCTATTTTAATTTAACCACTCTTTTGTATGTTAATATAAAGCTTTGTACTACATTATAATGCTTATGGCTGTTTATGAATATACTATGATATAGATTTGAAATGATCAGTGTAACATTCGTATAGTAATCAGAAATACGAAGCAGTTTTTCTTTATATCACTATTAGTAAATCAGAATTGGCAGCAAACTTGGTTAATGTAAGTTGGTGTAGACTTAAACAGCATCAGTGAGAGTTCTGGTTTATGTTCATTTATACTATCGTCTTCCCATTTCGTATGTAAACTATTCTTAGCTCCAATAATAGTGTTACTTTCTCTCTAACACTTTAAAGATTTTTGTGCACAGTATCATTGATGAAGAATATTAGTGGATTCTGGTTTATATGTACAAATTATACGTGAACTTACTATTGTTGGTGAATACGTAAAAACTAACCACATCGCAATTTTACTACACAAACATTGTTTTAAACAGTAGTTCTATCAAGTGCGTTTTGCAATTAAACCCGGATTAAAATATTTAAATGCACAGTTCGTTGTCTTGGACGTAAATGGCGAGTTTTCGGAAGCTTATTACGTATGTAAATGACTGTCATTTCGCTGTAGTTGTTTGGAGGTTAGAAACATGTTGCGGCCTAACTACACGCTGCAGCTACTTCCCAGCGACAGTCAACTTGGAAACAAATTAGCCATAGCTCCTTATAGGCTTGCGTGGCACTACTGATAAGCTCTCTGTTTCCCATCGGGGAGATTCCTGGATAGATTCCTAACCTTGGTTGTTTCTTTTTACATATTATGAAAATAATAAGCTTATATTATTTTGTTCCAGTTCATATAATAACTGTTATTTTATCTCAATAAATCATCACATACCTATTACATTGATATTTTATATTAAATCATCTTATATCTAAAATTCTCACAAATAAACTATTATATCATTTATCTTGAAAACATCGAAATTTGGAAAGGGCACAATATTATATAATAACCATAAGTATAGAGAAAGTTACTCAATCAAGAGTGGAGAGCTAGTGTGGCGCTCTTTAGGGAAGAGTTGTAAAGCCTTTATAAGGACAAATAAGGCTAAAACCGCTATATACTCTCTTAAAAACCTCCTGGAACATAATCCTGACAATCTGTATCTTCTTTTCTTCTCTTGAGCAACCTTCTCCTAACCCTTTTTTTCTTATTTTCCTCTTGAACCTCTTTATTTGCTTTTTTTATTCTATTTTCATCAATTTTCTTCAGTCCTTAAATCATAAACTTCCCAGGTGTTATTCCCAATCTTTCAAACACATTAGCTTTACCAATGGCACCCTCATTGAAGCTTATAAAGGAGTCATTTACTCCAATCTGAAGAGTTTTAAGCCCTACAAATGTAGTTTTTGGAACCCTACTCCAAATCACATTATTAAAGCTCTCATTCGGATTTTGAGTCTTTCCGTGCAAACAACGTTTTAACAATTTTGGATCCGACAAATCTTTGTAAACTGGCTTTATTACATTCATTACTTCTTCAGGTAGAGAGTTTTTATGTTTATATTCTATATTTTGCTCTTGTGCCTTTTTATACTTACACCAAGACTCATTTCCAAAAGGACAAAGCTGAGAGTCATAGTGGGCAACATCCCACTACAATGAGATCCCTGACGCCAACCTCCCTGTCTCGTACCTGGACCAGCCCAGCCCTATGGCGCCACAGCTGCGACTTCACACACTCCCAGTATTGACATCATTACACTCCCGGCAGTACAGAAGCCAGAAGATAGGCAGAGTACATCACCACCTACCTCAAACCTGCACGAAGAAAACCATGCACTCAGAAAAGAATCGGAAGAGGTTTGTGAAGAATTACGAGTAATCCTGGACAATTCAATCGAGTCCGATCAAAGGCTTCTTCAATATAATGAAGACGTCTTCCTGCCTCCACCTTTTGTCCATCCAATAACACCTGACCATCCTACCAGCGTGACAACTCAGATTTAGGAGGACTCTATCTCTAAGTCTCCTATCACTACCGAATGAGCCGTCCAGTGCTCATTGACATCTAGTTTATTTCAAGGCCTACTCATAACATCTAACAGAGAATTGATGGAAACTAAAGAAAAAATTTAACACATGACAAAGATATTTACCTATCTAAAATGAATAAAGTCTATCTTGACCAGCTCGCTGAGAGTAATACAGTTTTAGGAAATAAGTTGTAATCGTTAGAGAGTACCATTAATGAGTCTAATCAAATGCAAACATTAATTAGCGATTTTATTGCTCAAGGCCAATGACTTGGCCAGAAATAATGAACCTCTGTAATCTGCCAAGTCTAATTATCATGTTGAGAACATCATGTTGAACAATACGTGTGTTAAACTTCGGGTTTTATCTGCTAACAACTTAAAATTAGAGTTAGCAGATAAAACTATTGCTTCTAATAACCTGTTAGCTTCACTGAACGACCCTACTCGAAACTGGTTATGTAACGATACCATTACAGCATACTTTAATATTTTCAGGAAGAAACCTCAAGACTAACAGATGATGTATAGTTCTTTGCACCCTCTGTAACCCAAGCTCTTAAGTTACAATGCACAAGCGATTTCAACCTTCTCCTTAGTAATATGTCTTTAACACACCTAAAAGTGTGTTCTTCTGTTTAAACAACTCTGTTTCAAGATCAAAAAGTGACAGTGGGACGCACGGAGCTTATTACTTTACTCTGTTGACACTCAATGCGCTACTCATTATAACTCAATGCAAGGCGTGAACCTGGGACAAGCAAAGAAACTCCTTAACAACATGGGTTTAGAGCATGCCACATTGACGGAGGGGGCAGTGCCGCAGCAATCATCCTGGTACGAGTGCGGTCTGCATGTCGTCACCAACGCTAAGCTGTTGGTTAGCCAGCTGTGTGCAGGCCTTGTCATCCTTCAGTTCCCAGTCATCCATCGGCACAGTCAATTGACCAGTCTTCCACAAGCTACAACTTCTAAGACGTTATGTGTCGACATGTCATCTCGACGGCCAATGTACTGCCTAATAAAAATAACACCAGTGGTTGGTCAAAAGTAGGAAAAAAGAAGCATTCTAGATCATCTGCCAATATATCCTCTCAAACTGTAATGTGCCACAACAAATTTCCAGTTCTTGAGGAATCCGACTCCGGTAGTGTATTGATAGCAACTCATCTAAAGACACTGACTTGGCCTCCTTACACAGGAAACGGAAAACAGTTTTAAAACACATCAAACATAATAATCAATCTAGCCTAGTTTGTAAGGAAGTTAGTAGTAGTAATGTACAGAAAATTGTCAATGTAATTAGTCAAAATCGTCACCAACCATAACACCCTAGAGTGAGAATGTTTTCAGATAGTTATGGTCGGTTCATTTCCACTAAATTACACGAGAAAGCCTGTAACTTGTTTGATGTTCAAAGCATTGTTAAGTCGAATGGTATATTCTGTCAAGTCGTCGAGGGAGTTGTTGAGGCCAGCAAAGATCTTAATAAGAACGACTTAGTTATTGTTATTGCTGGGAAAAACGATGTTGACTCTATAGTTAGTGGCTTTACAAATGGTGAGACTAGCATAAAAACACTAATAAAAAATTAGCGATAGAAATAATTAATACTAGGCTAATTTTTGTTGGTTTACCTTTTAGATGAGATGTGCCAGAACTCAACCAGACCATAAACTATATTAATAATGAAATATACAAATGTACTTCTTCTTTTAATCATATAGAATTTGTACCATTCAATAAATTTTTCAAATCACATCTGTATACTAAGTTTGGCTTACACTTTAATCTCAAAGGGAAAAGACTACTGATAAATCAGTTATTTAACTTATTAAAAACTTCAAATTGTATACCAAATAAAGATTTTCGCATTGATCACTTATAAAATTCGCAAAATAACCACTCAAAGCATCACACGAACACAGGCAATAATAGACACTTAAATAATAACTTAAGTAATAATACAACTAAAACCTTTACAAACAAGAGCTATTTGTTTGGGGGTGGTTCGCTCAGTAGAGAGAGGTCCGTGATAGGTTCAAAGCCCTGCTCCTCGCAAGCCCATGCCTCAAACCCAATTAAATTGATCCACCAAAATATCCAGGGCCTAACATCAAAAACCCATCAAATTGAAATCTTGGCTGATCTGTACAACCCTGACATAATTTGTTTGTCCGAGCATTTCTTGACCATGGACGAATTTGAAGCTTTGACGTTTACAGGTTACACTGTGGCTACAGGGTTTTATCATAGCAGATTGTGGAGAGGTGGGATCTGCATACTAGTAAGTGATAACATCAAATTCTGTGTAGTCGATGTTAGCCCATTTTGTATAGAGGGATGTTGTGAGCTGTCTGCTGTCAAACTGGAAACACAGGACCTCACATACTTGATTCTGACTGTCTACAGACTCCCAAATAACACTGCTCAGTTACAGTTATTCATGCAAGCTTTGTAAAAATGTCTTGAGTGTTATCTGAAGCGAAATGTTCTTGTCATTGTGGCAGATGATTTTAATATCGATTTCTCCATTAAGAGCCCCTCTTCTAGTCTCCTTTTTGGTCTCATGTCGTCTTTTGGATTGAGAGACACAATATTTACATTTACACGAGAGTATAATGGCTCCTCTTCACTGATAGATAGTATCTTCACAAATATCTTACCTAACCAGTTTGGATCCTCAGTACTAATTACAGGCATATCGGACGATCATGCACAAGTTTGCAATTCTAATAGTAAAGTTCCCATCATAAACAAACCTGTATTTAAACTGAGCCGTTCCTTTACTCATGATAATATTAAACTGTTCAGCGTTTAACGTTTTTCAAAGAGAGACTTGGGAGAGTTTGTATAGTCTCAACTCTATCGATGACAAATTTGAATTATTTATTTCTACTATGGCTTATTACTTTGACCTAATTTTTCCAGAAAAAATACTAAAATTAAAAGCAACAAGACATCTCAAAAGGTGGTATTAAATTCAAATCATTTTAGTATGCATGAGAGAGTGATATTCATGTACCAGTTAACAAATCATCTTCATTCAACTAACCCCCTAAAAAAATTCATTTGGCACTGAAAAACAAATTTAGAATATAAATATATTCTTTTAAAGCTTCTCTAATGCTTAAAACTATTGAGAACAGTCGTAACGTTCAGAGAGCTGTATGGAATGTTGTGAACGAGATTAGGCCCGGTAAGTCTACCAAACCGTTTAGTAGAATTCTTATTGAAAATGAGAAGAATAAAGTGCTCGAAGATACCCAAAATGTTGCCAATTTCTTTAACACCTTTTTTACAGACGTATGGTCAAGCCTACAGAATGGCCAACATCCCCCTGATTGCTTATCTGCCTCGTTGAAACAAATACCATCAACTTTTGCTCTGTTCCCCACTGACGAACGAGAGGTAATGTCCGTAATAACATCACTAAAACCCATCAACTTATCAAGCAAAGACCAAATGTCATCTAAATTGCTCAAATCTTGCTCTATTTCTCTCTTACCACCACTTACTCATCTTATTAATAAATCATTCGAATCTGGTAAATTCCCTTCATTCTTAAAATTGGGCATGGCTAAACATATACCAAAAATCAAAAGTTTTAAAATACCTAAGGATTTTAGGCCTATTACTGTTTTGTCAACCTACTCAAAAGTGTTTGAAAAATTTTTTCTAAACCAATTATCATCTTTACTGTATTCAAACAGCATTATTTCTTCCAAACACTACGGATTCCAAAAAAATTTGTCCACTCTCAATGCAATGTTTGACTTTATAAGATATGTCTCTACATCCCTGAAAAACCCGTCTCCATAATGAGGTTATATTTCTTGACCTAAGAAAGGCTTTCGACGTTGTTAATCACACACTACTGTTGAATAAGTTGGAATATTGTTCAGGTACCCTACATTGACAATTCTGGTTGTCTTTGGGTCTTTGAATCAAATGTGTCCTTTGTTCAAACAGGGTGGCCTCAGGGGTCCATTCTGGGCCCTATACTGTTTCTCCTGTTTATCAACGATATTACAAGTAGTGTTTCGTCCACAAACCTGCATCTATTTTCTGACGATACCTCCATTATTGTAGCAAATAAATCCTTAGATCAACTAGAGGTAGACTCCTTCACAAAAGGAAATTCTCTTGCTCAGTGGATTACCTTTTGTTTGTAAATGAAGACAAGCCAAAGATAATTAATTTTTCCAAATCTAGTTCTGCTGCTCAAAATATTAACTATTTACTCTTAAAAGACACTTTCATTGATTGATACATCCAGTGCTAGAGCTAATTTTCTGGGAATAATTTTCAACGCTAAACTTAAATTCCAGAAGCATATTATTAAAGTATCAAAAAACTAAATAGTTTTTATTCCATATAGTAGTCTATTCCTCCTCCGAAGACTAACTTTTTATTCCAATAGTAGAATGCTGCTGCTTGCTTATCTTGGGTGTTTCGTACCTCACATGTCCTACGGTATTCCACTTTGGGGTTTTGAAAGCTCTAACACAAACAAATTGTTTGTAATTCATAAGAAGGCAATAAGAATCATTCTGGGGATGGGAAGTTCATCAATTTGCAGAAGCATCTTTTGAGAGAACGATCTCTTAACTTTTGCTAGCATTTATATATACGAATCATTAGTATTTATAAAGAAAAATATAAATATATTTCCTTTGCCCTCACCAACCAATCATATGCTTAGGAGTACACAGTCATGTCATTAGCTATTCATGGCCATTCCTCTTCTCATTTTTAAGAACAGGTTTACTATTCTTGTATCAAATTATTTAACAAACTGCCAATAGGATTAAAGGGAGAACCTAATTTACCTAAATTTAAAAAGAATCTCAAGGAACTTCTTATTGAAAAAGAATATTACAGTCTAGTGGAATATTTTAATGACAATATATAGTTTGGTAACCAGTAGATTTTAATTATTAAATGGATTTATAAGCTCAGTTATTTCAATTTAATGTAATGACGTTTGTTATGCAATTATATTGTCAACAAAAATAAAGATATTTTATTTCATTTGAATCCTAGGTATTTTAGTAATAGTGATTAAAATGTATAACAAATAATTTGTCTTTGATTTAATAATTGAAAAACTAATTTAGTAAAAAACGTACAATTTTAAATCCTAGTTGAATAGATTATTTATTTTATAAAGAGTTACTATTTTCACAAGCCTAGATTATCTAACAAAATTCTCAATAGGCCTGTAAATATATTATGTTTTGTTAAATAATATATTAAAAACTTAAACTAAAATAAACATTCTAAATATTTTCTATCCAGATGTGGGTATAAAGGCTTGGACGATTTACCTCTGCGTTGAAAGATGTTTACATATGCCTTCTCCGTTCCATTTATGATGACAAACTGGTCGCTATTTAGGGATTTACAGCACTGCGCAAACATTACTGTAACTCTAGATGTGGATGGAAGACTTTGATATTGCTTTGATGGTTGTATTCTTTTTTGTTGTACAACTTGTGTAAAATATTCGTTTTACTGACTTATATGCATGTCTATGTAATTTAAAAATATAAAACATAAGCTTTCGATATTAATACATAAAATATAAGTATATATGACAGATTCATCTGTCTTCTAAATATCTGTAGCTGTATTGAATATTTGTGCCATATTATGATGATTTAAACTAAGCTGTATATGAAAATGTAAACATTACAAAAAATGTATATTTCAAATAGTCAAAATAAGTGGTTGTACTGTATTATATAGGCCTATTTATCCCCTTTTGCTGACCTTATATTATTTTGGTAAATTCAATTATTTAGGATCCTCCACTCAGGCTCTTACATTATAGGCCCTAATTAATATTCTTAAACTTCATTATACATATATATTTTACAGCTTTTGCTTTAACGTAGGCAGATTTATGTAAAATTTTGTTTGTAATATCGATTATGTTTTTATAATAAATCAAATCTAAATTATATTAAATGTTTAGTTTGACATGGTAAAATCATTTGTAATTGAGTTTTTTTAAAGATTAAATTGTTTTTATTTCTAACTTGTTCGTTTACATGAGAAAATAAAATATATTCTTATTCTTATATAGATAAGAACATATTTATATTATTATTACCAATAAATTTGTTTAGGTGTATGTCTTTCTTAAGGATTTATATTTTTAATTAAGGATTGTATGGTTTTAATTGGCAATAAAATCATTTAAAAGAGGTATCATTTTTTAAAGCAAAAATATTTGCAATTTATTTGCAGTGGTGAAATCAAAATAATCTGTTATGGACTCAAAGACATAAATTTAATTATTTACAATTGTTATAATATTTTTTTCTAAATTACTGTTTGTATTGATTACAAATTTCTTTTTCTGTGTCTATACATTTCATTCAAAAACAATAATTTCTTTACACAGGAAAGACCATTACTAAAAATTTTTTGGCCGATTGCTATTATGATTATAATGACATATTTACTTAAGATTTGGAACAAATAGTATGTTACTTCTTCCTTACTCTATGTGATTTGAATTTCTATTTACTTAATGTAATCAAACATTTCATAAAATGTTCAAAGAGTTCTTTATTACTATATCTTTCCTAATTTAAAAAGCACCGTATATTCCAGTGGTGGATAATTTCAGTAATAACTATATATTATTAGTAATAATTAGTATTAAAATGATACTAACATTTGTCATAAAGTCTTACTTTATAGTGCACGTACGGTCAGTACACATCGTGTAGCAAGGCTGAAACATATAGTCACTACAAGACGGAAACATTTTACCTAATTCAATGGAATCTCTAATAAAATAATCATCAATATTCATAAAGTATTTATCTTCTTTTAAAAGTAAAATGTTCTTCCTGCTTGAAAAATTAAGTACACATTGGCTGTCACACTCTTCTCCAAAATCATATTCAAAATATATATTAAAAGTAGATTTAATTTTACCACACCACCTCCCCACATTCACTAAGAGCATTAAGTTATACAGCTGTTTGTCACATATTGTGCTGTACCAACTAACATGACTTTTCGCTAGCTGAACACCCACATGCAAATAGTTGTACTTGTCACTCATGAGGTCCCAACCAACTCCTTCATAGATCCTGCAGTCTCCACCGATAACGAAGTTATACAAGAAGTCAGTCTTAGAAGTTGCGAAATTATCATCATACTGTTTCATAAGTTTGCTGCTCTCTAAGAAAGTTCCACATTTCCAGAGAAAGTGAATTACAATACTGCTGATTGGAGAGAAGGCCTTACAAGCCTCACAGGGCCGACTTCTCCACAACGACCGTCGCACTAGGCACACACCATCAGCTACACTGGATACGTTCACAACTACAACAGAGGCATTGAATAACGTTGTGTACCTATCATCTGAGAAATCTCCTTTGCACTGATTGTCCAGGTTAGGACATGGTATTGGGTCGGCTGCTAATGTAGTTATTGTAGTCGGTGATAGGTATTCTGAGTCGTTCATTACCGTGGACTGTTCACTAACGATTGGTGTGGTTACAGTTGTCATTACTGGCTTTACATCTGTACAATATAACTCTCGAGGGGAAGTTCCTGTGGTCGTCTTTGTTCCACTAGATATACTTGTTGAAAATGTTGTAGTCTCTGTTTTTGTCGTTATATTGGGCGAGGAAGAGGTGGTATATTTCGTTTCCGTTTGTGACACAGTAGTACTATCAAGGGGGGGAGCGACATCTTTGTTTGGTGGGGGTGTATTTGTATTGCCCGTAGAAGCACTAAAAGTTTTACAAATAGACATTCCAATAACAGAAACGAAAATAAACAATACGAATGCTAAAACAGTTAGTTTCTTAAGTGAATATTTTGATTTAGTTTCCGACTTCGGAAGAACAAGCACTATATTGTCAGCCACATACTTGGTTCCCACATGAATGTCAGCATTGTCATTCATTGCCAGACTGTTGTAGTTAGGGGCAGGATAGCGAGGACCTTCTGAGCCGTGGTCACACAACTCACCACTGGCCTTTGTCTCTAACTCATCCATCAGTACTTCACATTACCCATTACCGCAGGAACGAGACTGTCGTCAGATTGACATTCTCTGTATAACATTATCTAACTTTATTGCCGTATGATAGCTTATCCAGTAATCCAACGTACAGTGATATAGGTCGATAACATGATAAATAAATCCCGTATGCTCCAACTGTCAAAGGTTAGTCCCTGTGTTGAGAATGATGGTGTGATTGAAATAAGTTTCTTATAGGCTCAGCTATAAAATTAAATAATCATAGTTATTGAATTGATGCTCTAATTAAATATTTTTGTTTAACATAACATTGTGTTTTACCATATGTTATAAATTAATATTATTAAAAAGCCAATTTATTGTTGAATGTAAACTAAACAACAATAAGTGTATGCTTAGTTTTAATTATTGTATTATTGTACAATGTCTAAAATTGCACAAATAAGTTTTGAGTATTTATTGCAGTTTTAAACTGAAGAATTTTGAACATTCTTGAAGAAGTTTATTCTATTTAAAAAAAAATCATTGCCAATATGTTCGATACAGGTCACATCTGCGTGATGTGAACTGTATCAAGGTAAGAAATCGCTTAAGAAATGTTCTATTTCTAACTCAAAGCGTTAGTAAAATAAGTTAGAATTCCAACAGTATAACTCATTTAACTTAATTACAAAATCTAATGAGTAATGATGAGTTATTTTCCCTCATTTAACACACTTGTTTTACTAACGACTTTGTTTTTTCCTCGTTAATATTTAGGTTTTCGTCGTAGTTTATTTAATTTAATCACTCACTTATAATGTTCCCGTAAAGCTTCACACTACATTATATTACATACGGCTGTTTATGAGTACACTATGATATGGATTTGATGTTATCAATGTAACATTAGTATATTAATCAGAAAAACGAAGCAATTATTCTTGATACCACTAATTAATAAATCAAACTTGGTTAATTAAAGTTGGTATAGACTAAAACAGTATAAGTGAGAGCTCTGGTTTATGTTTATTTATGATGACAATTGTTATACTATTGCCTTCCCGTTTTGTATATAATATTCTTAGCTCCAATAATAGTATTACATTTTCTCAAGCACTATAAATATTTTTGTGCACAATATCATTGGATAATGATTATTAGTGTATTCATATTTACATGTATAAATTATTTTTAAACTTAGAAGTATTGGTGAATACATAAAAAGCAACCTTATCTCAATTTTACTGCTCAAACAGTGTTTAAAAAAGAAAAAAATGTGAGGTAGCTGTTAACTGATAGTATCACAATTAATAGTAAACAAAACAAAAATAATGCTAGGGCTAGTGGTGATAGTGATTAAAATTTATATTTGAATTAATAAATCAAAAACTATTTTAGTAAAAAAAAAAAAACTTAAAAGTTTCAAATCCTAGTTGAATATATCGTTTATATAGAGTTACCTATTTTACAAGCCTGGGTTATCTAAAAAATTCTCCAGAGGCTTGTAAATATATTATGTTTCGTTAAATAATATATTTACAACTTAAACTAAAATAAGAATACTAAATGTTTGCTTTCCAGATAGTTACGTGGGTATAAAGGATTGGACGTTTTACCTCTGCGTTGAAAGATGTTAACATATGCCTTCTCCGTTCCGTTTATGATGACAAACTGGTTGCTATTTAGGGATTTACAGCACTGCGCAAACAATAACTCTACATGTGGATGGAATACTTTGATATTGCTTTGATGGTTTTATTCTTTTTTGTTGTACAACTTGTGTAAAATATTCGTTTTACTGACTTATATGCATGTCTATGTAATTTAAAAATATAAAACATAAGCTTTCAATATTAATACATAAAATATAAGTATATATGATAGATTCATCTTTCCTCTAAATATCTGTAGCTGTATTGAATATTTGTGCCATATTATGATGATTTAAACTAAGCTGTATATGAAAATGAAAACATTAAAAAAAATATATATTTCAAATAGTCAAAATAAGTGGTTGCACTGTATTACATAGGCCTATTTATCCCCTTTTGCTGACCTTATATTATTTTGGTAAATTCAATTATTTAGGATCTTCCACTCAGGCTCTTACATTAGAGGCCCTAATTAATATTCTTAAACTTCATTATACATATGTATTTTACAGCTTTTACTTTGACGTAGGCAGATTTATGTAACATTTTGTTTTGTAATATAAATTATGTTTTTATAATAAATCAAATCTAGGTTTTATTAAATCATGTTTAGTTTTTTTAGTTTGATATGGTAATTTGCAATTGAGATTTTTAAGATTAAATTGTTTTTATTTCTAAGTGTGTAGTTTGTATGAGAAAATAAAATTCATTCTTATATAGATGAGAATATATTTAAATTATTATTACCA
This sequence comes from Stictocephala bisonia, assembly GCA_035578905.1. NCBI lineage: Eukaryota > Metazoa > Arthropoda > Insecta > Hemiptera > Membracidae > Stictocephala > Stictocephala bisonia. Next base: position 370,793 of record JAQJVL010000314.1, read on the forward strand.
ATAAATTTGTTTAGGTGTATGTCTTTCTTAAGGATTTATATTTTTGATTGCTTTATGGTTTTAATTGGCAGTAAAATCATTTAAAAGAGGTATCATTTTTTTAAAGCAAAAATATTTGCAATTTATTTGCAGTGGTGAAATCAAAATAATCTGTTATGGACTCAAAGACATAAATTTAATTATTTACAATTGTTATAATATTTTTTTCTAAATTACTGTTTGTATTGATTACAAATTTCTTTTTCTGTGTCTATACATTTCATTCAAAAACAATAATTTCTTTACACAGGAAAGACCATTACTAAAAATTTTTTGTCCGATTGCTATTATGATTATAATGACATATTTACTAAAGATTTGGAATAAATAGTATGTTACTTCTTCCTTACTCTATGTGATTTGAATTTATATTGACTTAATGTCATCAAACATTTCATATAACGTTCAAAGAGTTCTTTATTACTGTCTTTTCTACTTTAAAAAGCAGCATATATTCCAGTGGTGGATACTTTCAATGATAACTATATATTAGTAGTATTAATTAGTATTAAAATGATACTAACATTTTTCATAAAGTCTTACTGTGTAGAGCAAGTAGGTTCAGTACACATCGTGTAGCAAGGCTGAAATACATAGTCACTACAAGACGGAAACATTTTACCTAATTCAATGGAATCTCTAATAAAATATTCATCACTATTCATAAAGTATTTATCTTCTTTTAAAAACAATATATTGTTTAAGCTTGAAAAGTTCTCTTTGCATTGCCTGTTACATGTTTCTACAATTTCATATTCGAAATATATACGAAAGGAAGATGTAATTTTACCACACCACCTCCCTACATTCACTAAGAGCATTAAGTTATACAGCTGCTTGTCACATATTGTTTTCCTCCAAACAGTAATACTTTTAACTAGCTGAATCCCTACATGCAAATAGTTGTCCTTGTCACTCATGAGGTCCCAACCAACTCCTTCATAGATCCTGCAGTCGCCACCAATCACGAAGTTGTACAAGAAGTCAGTCTTAAATGTTGCGAAATCATCTTCGTATTCTCTTATAAGTGAGCTGCACTCAGAGAAAGACCCACATTTCCAGAGGAAGTGAATTACAATACTGCTGATTGGAGAGAAGGCCTTACAAGCCCTACAGGGCCGACTTCTCCACAACGACCGTCGCACTAGGCACACACCATCAGCTACACCGGATACGTTCACAACTACAACAGAGGCATTGAATAACGTTGTGTACCTATCATCTGAGAAATCTCCTTTGCACTGATTGTCCAAGTAAGGACATGGTATTGGGTCGGCTGCTAATGTAGTTATTGTAGTCGGTGATAGGTATTCTGAGTCGTTCATTACCGTGGACTGTTCACTAACGATTGGTGTGGTTACAGTTGTCATTACTGGCTTTACATCTGTACAATATAACTCTCGAGGGGAAGTTCCTGTGGTCGTCTTTGTTCCACTAGATATACTTGTTGAAAATGTTGTAGTCTCTCTTTTTGTGGTTATATTGGACAAGGAAGAGGTGGTATATTTCGTTTCCGTTTGTGACACAGTAGTACTATCAAGGGGGGGAGCGACATCTTTGTGTTGTGGGGGTGTATTTGTATTGCCCGTAGAAGCACTAAAAGTTTTACAAATAGACATTCCAATAACAGAAACGAAAATAAACAATACGAATGCTAAAACAGTTAGTTTCTTAAGTGAATATTTTGATTTAGTCTCCGACTTCGGAAGAACAATCACTATATTGTCAGCCACATACTTGGTTCCCACATGAATGTCAGCATTGTCATTCATTGCCAGACCGTTGTAGTTAGGGGCAGGATAGCGAGGACCTTCTGAGCCGTGGTCACACAACTCACCACTGGTCTTTGACTCTAACTCATCCATCAGTACTTCACATTACGCATTGCCGCTCGTACGAGACTGTCGTCAGATCGAAATTCTCTGAATAACATTATCTAACTTTATTGCCGTATGATAGCTTATCCAGTAATCCAACTTACGGTGATATAGGTCGATAACATGATAAATAAACCCCTTATGCTCACTCCAACTGGCAGTTTTAAATTGATGAATTAGAACATTATTCACGACTTTTAATCAATTAAATAAATTCGTTTCCTATATTTTTGATACAGTTCACATCTGCGTGATGTGAACTGTATCAAGGTAAGAATTCGCTTAAGAAATGTTCTATTTCGAACTCAAAGCGTTAATAAAATAAGTTAGAATTCCAATAGTATAACTCATTTAACTTAATTAACGAAATCTAATGAGTAATGATGAGTTATTTTCCCTCATTTAACACACTTGTTTTACTACCGACTTTGTTTTCCTCACAAATATTTAGATTTTTCTCGTAGTTTATTTAATTTAATTACTCACTTGTAATGTTCCCGTAAAGCTTCACACTACATTATATTACATATGGCTGTTTATGAGTACACTATGATATGGATTTGAAATTATCAATGTAGCATTGATATATTAATCAGAAAAACGAAGCATTTTTCTTGATACCCCTAAATAATAAATCAAACTTGGTTAATTAAAGTTGGTATAGACTAAAACAGTATAAGTGAGAGCTCTCGTTTATGTTCATTTATGATGACAATTGTTATACTATTGCCTTCCCGTTTTGTATATAATATTCTTAGCTCCAATAATAGTATTACTTTTTCTCAAGCACTATAAATATTTTTGCGCACAATATCATTGGATAATGATTATTAGTGTATTCATATTTACATGTATAGATTATGTTTAAACTTAGAAATATTGGTGAATACATAAAAACCAACTTATCTCAATTTTACTGCTCAAACAGTGTTTAAAAAAGAAAAAAATATAAGGTAGTTGTTAACTGATAGTATCACAATTAATAGTAAATAAAACAAAAATAATGCTAGGACTAGTGGTGATAGTGATTAAAATTTATATTTGAATTAATAAATCAAAAACTATTTTAGTAAAAAAAAAAAAAAAACGTAAAATTTTCAAATCCTAGTTGAATATATCGTTTGTATAGAGTTACCATTTTTACAAGCCTAGGTTATCTAAAAAAAATTCCAGAGGCTTGTAAATATATTATGTTTCGATAAATAATATATTTACAACTTAAACTAAAATAAGAATACTAAATTTTTGCTATCCAGACAGTTACGTGGGTATAAAGGCTTGGACGTTTCACCTCTGCGTTGAAAGATGTTTACATATGCCTTCTCCGTTCCATTTATGATGACAAACTGGTCGCTATTTAGGGATTTACAGCACTGCGCAAACATTACTGTAACTCTAGATGTGGATGGAAGACTTTGATATTGCTTTGATGGTTTTAATCCTTTTTGTTGTATAACTTGTGTAAATTATTCGTTTTACTGACTTATTGTATGTCCATGCAATTTAAAAATATATAAATATAAGCTTTCAATATTAATATATAAAATATAAGTATATATGATAGATTCATCTTTCCTCTAAATATCTGTAGCTGTATTGAATATTTGTGCCATATTATGATGATTTAAACTAAGCTGTATATGAAAATGTAAACATTACAAAAAATGTATGTTTCAAATAGTCAAAATAAGTGGTTGTACTGTATTATATAGGCCTATTTATCCCCTTTTGCTGACCTTATATTATTTTGGTAAATTCAATTATTTAGGATCCTCCACTCAGGCTCTTACATTATAGGCCCTAATTAATATTCTTAAACTTCATTATACATATATATTTTACAGCTTTTACTTTAACGTAGGCAGATTTATGTAAAACTTTGTTTGTAATATCGATTATGTTTTTATAATAAATCAAATCTAAATTATATTAAATAATGTTTCGTTTGACATGGTAAAATCATTTGTCATTGAGTTTTTTTAAAGATTAAATTATTTTTATTTCTAACTTGTTCGTTTACATGAGAAAATAAAATATATTCTTATTCTTATATAGATAAGAATATATTTATATTATTATTACCAATAAATTTGTTTAGGTGTATGTCTTTCTTAAGGATTGATATTTTTGATTGCTTTATGATTTTATTTGGCAGTTAAATCATATAAAAGAAGTATAATTTTTTTAAAGCAAAAATATTTGCAATTTATTTACAGTGGTGAAATTAAAGTAATCTATTATGGACTCAAAGACATAAATTTAATTATTTACAATTATTATAATATTTTTTTCTAAATTACTGTTTGTATTGATTACAAATTTCTTTTTCTGTGTCTATACATTTCATTCAAAAACAATAATTTCTTTACACAGGAAAGACCATTACTAAAAATTTTTTGGCCGATTGCTATTATGATTATAATGACATATTTACTTAAGATTTGGAACAAATAGTATGTTACTTCTTCCTTACTCTATGTGATTTGAATTTCTATTTACTTAATGTAATCAAACATTTCATAAAATGTTCAAAGAGTTCTTTATTACTATATCTTTCCTAATTTAAAAAGCACCGTATATTCCAGTGGTGGATAATTTCAGTAATAACTATATATTATTAGTAATAATTAGTATTAAAATGATACTAACATTTGTCATAAAGTCTTACTTTATAGTGCACGTACGGTCAGTACACATCGTGTAGCAAGGCTGAAACATATAGTCACTACAAGACGGAAACATTTTACCTAATTCAATGGAATCTCTAATAAAATAATCATCAATATTCATAAAGTATTTATCTTCTTTTAAAAGTAAAATGTTCTTCCTGCTTGAAAAATTAAGTACACATTGGCTGTCACACTCTTCTCCAAAATCATATTCAAAATATATATTAAAAGTAGATTTAATTTTACCACACCACCTCCCCACATTCACTAAGAGCATTAAGTTATACAGCTGTTTGTCACATATTGTGCTGTACCAACTAACATGACTTTTCGCTAGCTGAACACCCACATGCAAATAGTTGTACTTGTCACTCATGAGGTCCCAACCTCCTTCATAGATCCTGCAGTCTCCACCGATAACGAAGTTATACAAGAAGTCAGTCTTAGAAGTTGCGAAATTATCATCATACTGTTTCATAAGTTTGCTGCACTCTAAGAAAGTTCCACATTTCCAGAGAAAGTGAATTACAATACTCCTGATTGGAGAGAAGGCCTTACAAGCCTCACAGGGCCGACTTCTCCACAACGACCGTCGCACTAGGCACACACCATCAGCTACACTGGATACGTTCACAACTACAACAGAGGCATTGAATAACGTTGTGTACCTATCATCGGAGAAATCTCCTTTGCACTGATTGTCCAGGTAAGGACATGGTATTGGGTCGGCTGCTAATGTAGTTATTGTAGTCGGTGATAGGTATTCTGAGTCGTTCATTACCGTGGACTGTTCACTAACGATTGGTGTGGTTACAGTTGTCATTACTGGCTTTACATCTGTACAATACAACTCTCGAGGGGAAGTTCCTGTGGTCGTCTTTGTTCCACTAGATATACTTGTTGAAAATGTTGTAGTCTCTGTTTTTGTCGTTATATTGGGCGAGGAAGAGGTGGTATATTTCGTTTCCGTTTGTGACACAGTAGTACTATCAAGGGGGGGAGCGACATCTTTGTGTGGTGGGGGTGTATTTGTATTGCCCGTAGAAGCACTAAAAGTTTTACAAATAGACATTCCAATAACAGAAACGAAAATAAACAATACGAATGCTAAAACAGTTAGTTTCTTAAGTGAATATTTTGATTTAGTCTCCGACTTCGGAAGAACAATCACTACATTGTCAGCCACATACTTGGTTCCCACATGAATGTCAGCATTGTCATTCATTGCCAGACCGTTGTAGTTAGGGGCAGGATAGCGAGGACCTTCTGAGCCGTGGTCAAACAACTCACCACTGGTCTTTGTCTCTAACTCATCCATCAGTACTTCACATTACGCATTGCTGCACGAACGAGACTGTCGTCAGATCGAAATTCTCTGAATAACATTATCTAACTTTATTGCCGTATGATAGGTTATCCAGTAATCCAACTTACGGTGATATAGGTCGATAACATGATAAATAAATCGCTTATACTCCAACTGGCAGTTTGAAATTGAGGAATTTGAACATTCTTCAAGAAGTTTAATCTATTTAAAAACTTCGTTTATAATATTTTCGATACAGTTCACGTCTGCGTGATGTGAACTGTATCAAGGTGAGAATTCGCTTAAGAAATGTTCTATTTCGAACTCAAAGCGTTAATAAAATAAGTTAGAATTCCAACATCTCATTTAACTTAATTAACGAAATCTAATGAGTAATGATGAGTTATTTTCCCTCATTTAACACACTTATTTTAGTACCGACTTTGTTTTTTCCTCGTTAATATTTATGTTTTTCTCGTAGTTTATTTAATTTAATCACTCACTTGTAATGTTTCCGTAAAGCTTCATACTACATTATATTACGTATGGCTGTTTATGAGTACACTATGATATGGATTTGAAATTATCAATGTAACATTAGTATATTAATCAGAAAAACGAAGCAGTTTTCTTGATACCACTAATTAATAAATCAAACTTGGTTAATTAAAGTTGGTATAGACTAAAACAGTATAAGTGAGAGCTCTCGTTTATGTTCATTTATGATGACAATTGTTATACTATTGCCTTCCCGTTTTGTATATAATATTCTTAGCTCCAATAATAGTATTACTTTTTCTCAAGCACTATAAATATTTTTGTGCACAATATCATTGGATAATGATTATTAGTGTATTCATATTTACATGTATAGATTATGTTTAAACTTAGAAATATTGGTGAATACATAAAAACCAACTTATCTCAATTTTACTGCTCAAACAGTGTTTAAAAAAGAAAAAAAATATAAGGTAGTTGTTAACTGATAGTATCACAATTAATAGTAAACAAAACAAAAATAATGCTAGGACTAGTGGTGATAGTGATTAAAATTTATATTTGAATTAATAAATCAAAAACTATTTTAGTAGAAAAAAAACTCGGCCCTGCGGGCCTCGCCAGGGGGCAAGCCCCCTGGACCCCCGGATCTTTTTGCTTAGAGCCTACGGCTAAAATTCAAGAAACATGGAACATGCTTTAGCTGCGCTTTTTCTGTTTGCTGGCTCCTTTTTAATAATTTCTGCAAATGTATTTCTCCGAAAACAACGAATTTTAGATTTCATGTAAGGAATTACAACAAATATAAACATATCTTAAAAATATAAATATATCTTTACTTTTTAAATTTTATTGTTCCATACAATCATTAGAAGTTGTGGCCAATATTGGTTTGTGATAGCTGAAGTAACTTACATAATGTTTACACAAAATCAGTAATCAAATCGTCTTTGTGTGCCCGTAAACTCTGAACGTTGAGTGTGACTAACGATAAATCCGAGGGTTCTGCACGGGCTAAGAATTCTCGGCAGTCGTCGCTGATGGTGCGAAGTTGATGATTTTTCAGACGATCAAACTCGTTTGTCAACTCGACATTAACTTTTCCGCGAGAATGATGGAACTTATGATCTTTTTTCCTATGCGTAAGAAACAACCCATCGAGAGACGTAGCTCGTGACAACGCAACGTAGACTAGCTGTTGATCGTGGCTTTTATCGTATTCGTATACAACTGTGTTGTAAGTCCCACCCTGCGACTTATGTATCGTTAGTGCACACGCCTCTACTAGTGGAAATTGTAGTCGCTTGCACGACAAAGAACGGGTTTTGAAGGATATGTTAGTAGTTCGTTTACTGATCGGCACCCAGTCGTGGTTCAGCTCTTGTTTCGATGCTACATGAGCATGACATTTAGCTTTCAACAGTTTACCAATTTTAGACTGTTCGAAATGTAACCACACACGTTTGATACCATCATCTTCTTATAGTTATAACCATATATATATATATGGTTATATATATGGTTCTTTGGTTCAGTTATTATTTCGGAGGTTGCGTTTCCGAATCCAGATGTAGATCTATCAGTAGAATGGCGAGTACATACACCTGACGATGTCGAAGGAGGGCAATCTGATCCAGGACACAACATCACCGGTGGACGGCTGGAGGTAGACTGATATGTAAATGAGGACTGGATTCTCTAATTAGGACTTAATTTTGTATATTTTTAACAAGAGTTGTCATGGAAACTAAAGATGTACTTTGATCAACGCTTGCAAATAAAATCATTATTGAAGTCAACACTGATATGTCATTGTGTTTTCATGGTTACGCGTCACCCTCCCGCGTAACGTTTTCAGACAGTTAGGTCAAGACTAAAGCATGTTCCATGCTAAAAATCGTAAAATTTTCAAATCCTAGTTGAATATATCGTTTGTATAGAGTTACCATTTTTACAAGCCTAGGTTATCTAAAAAAAATTCCAGAGGCTTGTAAATATATTATGTTTCGATAAATAATATATTTACAACTTAAACTAAAGTAAGAATACTAAATTTTTGCTATCCAGACAGTTACGTGGGTATAAGGGCTTGGACGTTTTACCTCTGCGTTGAAAGATGTTAACATATGCCTTCTCCGTTCCGTTTATGATGACAAACTGGTTTCTATTTAGTGATTTACAGCACTGCGCAAACATTAACTCTAGATGTGGAAGGAAGACTTTGCTATTGCTTTGATGGTTGTATTTTTTTTTTTTGCACATATGTGTTGTACAGGTTTTACTTTAAATTAGGCAGGTTTTTGACATATTTATGTAACATTTTATTTGTAATATCAATTATGTTTTTTAATAATAATCTAATTTCGATTAAATCATTTTTCGTTTTTTTAGTTTGACATCGCAAGAAAATTTGTAATTAAGTATATGTTTAAGTTCAAATTATTTTTATTTCTATGTTGTTTATTTGTCCGATAAAATAAAATCTATTCTTATTATTATATAGATGAGCATAAGAAATGGTTATTGGATGTGAAAGTGATTAAAAGAGGTGTTTTTGAGAATGGGATAAGGAAACTAAAAATTTAGATTTAGTTAAGCGGAATTCTGATAATCTATATTATACATGGAAATAATCGATTAAACAATTTTCATCCTTTAGGTTTGATTGAGAAAGGTGTGACCTATGTTTGTTATTGATGCAGATGCTAATAATATTATGCTATATCAACATAATATGATTTTTTCTATATTTATTATTATATTAATAATTCATATCAAATTGTTTACCAAACTACAAAGATAATGTTTTATCTGAGTCTAAAATTAAAAAAAGAATTAAACCTTAAATGTGGTAACTAAAAAAAATATATAGCTAATGTATAGGAATTAATGTCCGACTAAAATTAATTACAATTTATGCCCGTCTTATAGTTAATTAATTTTCTCTTTATTAAAATATGTTATACGTTAAATTTTTGTACATACATCATAATATTCATGTAAGACCACATGCAAGTAAATATATAGTTATTGTTTTTTATTTAGGATAAATAATATATAAGGGCTGAGAAATATGGGATAAATATTATCCTACTAAACACCAGGAATCTTTCTTTAGGGAAAATAGATTGTTCAAAAATAAATATTTATGAATAAATAATTAGTTTTTATTATTTGTTTCCAATTTTGAATATGTTTTATATTCATAACGAAGCTTATTTATATCAAGACTAATTGGTGATCTGGCTTTTAAACTGAGGATGAAATTAACTTTAACAATTATATTAACATTGTTAAATACTATCTTAGTCATTCTGTTGTTTGGTTTTACATAATACAAACTAAATCATTAAAAAAAATCAGAATTAAAAAAAATTTGATTCATACATACTTTTTAGTTTGGATTATTCTAAATTTAAACACAGATATTGAATTTTTAATTAAGAATTTTTTTTATTCTTTATTAAAATTCAAAGTGACATAACAGTTTGTAAAACTATTGTTTTATTTATAAATACAATACTACCTAAATTTGGATTCGTATTTTTGAAGGAATTCCATTGACTTTTTTTTATCTATATTGTATAGTTTTGATATAGTATATTTTTTTACTCTATTTGAAACATTACATTTTTAGGGGGGGGGGGGGGTTAACTGATCTTCATTCAATCGGAGAAGCAGGTGTTGAATGGTTAAGAAACTTGAATTTAGCTCTGTGACAGAAGATTAATATACAATAAAGTAGATTTTATTTTATTTAAATATTTGAATCATTGTAATACGTTTAATCTTCTACTAGTTTGGTAGCTGGCCTATGAAAGCCACACGACACACATAATTATGTAATAATTGATCATGTAATATACCCAATGTGATTACTGTAATTATAAAACATTGTAACAACTTATTTGGTGTATTATATTAAAATAAAATTGAATAATATTTTAAGTATGGATAAAATAAAGTTACAATTTTAATCATCCAAAAATATACATAATTCATAGGAGCACTTTGATATTGTTTCTTATTTTATTTTTTAATGCAAGTTCCAAAATAGTTTTTAAGCTGTAATTGAAATAATAATGTAAGTTATACCTTATATAACAAAGCCTGTACCAAAAAAGTGTAAAAATTATGCTACAGGTTATACAATATACAAACAAAACTTACTGAATTGAAAAAAGTAATGTTTTGAGTTTTTTTGACGTATAGTGTATTTATTTACTGATACATTAATTCTTTCAAGCACCATCTGGTCATTTGTTTTTAATTTGAAAAAAAAGTTCTTACCTTGAAAAAAACATGGCCACTTAATCATATAAGAAATGAAAATTAGAAAAAAACCATATATTAGGCGTTTTGCTAATATTGTATCTGTTTGATATATTATTGTTCAAAGACTAATTTCTGTAATGACTTGTTAATTTTATAAAAAGAAATTAAAATAATTGTGGTAAGTGTTTGATTTTAAATGCAATGTTATATGTCAACAAATACTATTAAAATATATATATATATATATATATATATATATATACAAAGTAGTCAATTATGACTTTAGAGTTATAATTTATATTAATTAAAGTGGTAATAGTTTATTTTGTGAAAACTAACAAAATGAAATAAACACTCGATTGTGTTTGAATATAAAACTTATACTAAAGACAATACAATTGTAATCAAACTTCTTTTTATAAAATTGAAAATTAATGTGTATATTATCACGTGATAGATGCAATATCGCGGCCTTTGTGAACCTTTCTATTTGCTATTCACGCCTGACTAAACCCTTTGTGGTGAAACTATCTATCTCTACATAGAACCCAGTGACGTTCATGCAAGTTACTCTGTAGATATGTGTAGGCAGAGAAGTGTTTATATTTTTATTGTATTTTTATATTTTTTAGTGCACAAAGGTGGAAAGTTAAATAAAGTTAAGTTCAACAACCATAATATACACCCTCCCATACACGTCTATTATCAGGCCAACCTCTTAACATTGGAGTAAAATACATTTGCAATCATAAGGAGTTAAATATAATTTATTTATAGTATTAATAAAAATATACAGTATACATTTATGTTATTTTAAATGTCATCTAAAAAATCTAATACAAATTTAAAACCAGAGATAATTTTAAATTATTTTATAACCGTATATTTTTTCCCTACTAACCACAGATCCAAGATTCTATGGTGTGAACGATTTGCACATTGTAGTATGAATTTTGTTTAAATTTACATGTTTTTGAAAGTTAACTAATTGTTTATTTACTGCACTTTGGAAGCCTACACAGTTTAGCCTTTTTTATACTTATTAGAATATTGTGATAGCCTGCATTATTTTACAATAATAAAATAGTAATAGTATAACGCTGTTTTATTCATTATTATAACTTCTCATTATTACTGTATTATTGTTTTAATTAAGCACTTATACTTTAGCTTTAGACATACAGGCCCAATTTCTATGTATTGGACAACTGAGTTGTGCTCGACAAACAATACAGATTGAGGTAAATTATACGCTTAGTAAAAGTCATAAAACAGCTCTGTTCTATTCTATGGTACTGGAATTTAATTTTCGATTTAGAGAATGCAATTTTGGCATGCATCTTTAATTTTTATATTGTATTCTAAAATGACACTGTTCGTAGTTTTATATTTTTTTAATAAATGATCAAATTATTTTAGTGCCTAACTGTCAGAGAGTGTGTCTAAAAATATACTGGAACTAACAAACGATACATAATTTTTGAATCCAACTAGGTCTAAAATAATTAACTAATTTATTTGTGAGTGAAATTAAATTTATTTTATAATTTTTTTTATTGAGTAATTAAGTTTTCAAAATCTCAATATTCGTATGTTGATTTATGTAGATTTATTGTGTTATATTGTGTAGCATTTAAACATTTTAGTTTTAATATACAGTACAATGGCTAGAACATCAACATTGTACCTTAAGTTTGAAAGTACATTGATTAAAAACACTTTATTCATTCAGTTTGATCAACTGAGGAATTTTTCCCAACTCAGTGTTGCAAAATATAGTTATAATTAACTCTCGAAAAACATGTAAATCTCAAAACTTTAGTTTCATATTTAAAGTTATGGTTTCTACATAACTATGAAAGCAGCATAGGAAATGGAATGTAGATCGGAGAGTAATGTTATGTAATAATATTTGGATTTAATTTTAACTTTACAAACTTAGTCATTATTTATTTTCAGAAAGAAAAAATATTTCAGAATCATTACTAATTGTTATTAATTAAAATGCTAAACAGTTATTAAAATTAAGTTTGGATGAACCAAGCAACTTTTTAATAATACATTTCATATGTATGCAAATAAATAAAGTATAAATCTACACGTGTAAGAACTGAATTATTAAAATAATACATTTATCAGGTCTCTGTATCGTTAATTATAAGATTTATGGATTTATAAATCCTAAGTATATCCATAACCTGTTTAACTATTGACTAGGGTCTTAACCATGTTACATACAATCTGGGAAAACAATAACTGATCTATAACAAAAACTGATCAATTACTATGAAATCAAGTACACTCAAAAATACTAAAATACTGATAGCCCTGTTAGGAAGGTTTCTATTACAAAGGAATTATATTCAGGTCTCAGGTATACCCCTTAAGGCTGAATACATCCATCTATATACACTAAAAGATAACTAGCTTTATGTATATTTGACAATATATTGAAGATAGTTTACTCCTAATACAATTGACGCCCAATTTGTTGCTATCAATATTGAAAACTGTAAATATCTTCTCACTTTCATTTAGATATAAAACTATCAGTATCTTGCAGAAGTGATCTGTTGTTAACCTTTAAAGTATAAAGTTCAACTTTAGGCGATTAAACCTTGGTTAAAACTAAAGCTGTTAACTACTAGAAATAAGCAATTGGATTTTTACTATTATTCATCTCTAAAATGCCGATCGTAGAGATATAGGCGAATATGAGGAGTGAATGAGTGTGATGAGTGTAGTTGAACGAGTGTAGTAACTGTTACTATCTGAGTTCGACTTAGCTCAGATAGGACTATTTATCAATAGCCCAATAGCCAGGGCAACTATGGGAACTACAGCTTTACGTGGAATTCGGAAACGTAGTGTTGATCTGATTTTCAGCTAACTGACAAGTCTGACACTCAGTTCTCTCCCCTACACAACATCTGAACCTTGACTACGGATGCCGACTTAAATTAGGTTTCAAATATAGATCTGTATTCAACTTTTCAAGGTGTTGAAGGAAATGCCAATAATTTGTTATTGGGTAGGAAGAGGGATTGGTAAGGGAATATAACGGTGTTATGGGAAGACTCTCAGGGGAGACTGGCTTATTGGACCTGTCACCGTGCATTGAGGGACAGAAAAATATCTGATAGTAACGGGAGGTGAAATATAAGCTCATGTAACTTTACAAAAAGCAATAAAAGACTATAAATATACTGCTTTCAAGTTATTATTCTTAGGTGTTGATTAATATGTACAAACAGTTTTTTAATACCAGTCCTATTATAATAATATTAACTAACAACTCCAGCACCATCAGGCAATAAAGATTTATTTACTTTTTATAAACACATTAAGAAAATAATGATATTAAATACGTATATACAAGTAGTTAAAAATGTATTGCTAATGGTTTGTAAATTAAGTTAAAGTTTATAACTTTTGATAAAATGCTTTAAAAATAAACAAGAATTTTTAATGAGTCCAGTTTCATTGTTAATCAAAGATTAATCAGTTTTGTAGGTAAACTTGTTTTTAGTGATAAATATAGTTTATTATTTTTACATTTTATTATTATATTAGTATTAGAAACAATTTTTTAGAGGGGAGGTAAATCTGGAAAGAAGGATTTAGTTTAAAAAGTTTTGTAGTATTTGAAGATTTAGGTTTAATGTACACATTTTTTAGAATTATAATAATAAAAAAAAACACACTATAGTTATGAATAACGTATTATTGTGTTAAGCAAATGAATATTTAGCGTCATTTTATTCCCTTTAATAAATACTAAACAGTTGGTATCAATGACGAGTGAATTAGTTACCTGTCTTAAGCCTTAAAATAAATAAAATAATCAAATTAAAACCATCAAAGTTATTGACAGTAAAATACTACTACCTTATTGTAGACAGCTGCGAGTACCATTTGTAAGGTTCCTATACAAAGTAATAAGTCCAGACCCATGTGGAGCCTATAAGGTCTACACAAAAATTCTCCCTGTTCACTACTGGCCTTACGTTTACTAGTAATACAATTATATTTTATAATTTCTGTCCTAAATTTTTACGGAAAATTAATAACAATTTAATTAATGACCTGCTGCTACCAGGTGGAGCATATAGTGTACTTTATCAAAAACACCAAAAACACTAGATGTTTTCTATTTAAACGCCTCGGCCCGCACTAATATTCGCACCGTACAAATAGAGCCATTTAATAGGTGAAGATTTTTTCTAGTGGAGCGTTTAATCTTTTTGAAAACTGAGTATATTTTTAATTTGGTACGGTTAAATGTTAAATTGTTAATGTCAATCTTGACAATTTTAAATGAAAAAATCAACCTGTGACCAAAAAGAATCTTCACTAATTTCACTGAGCTGACCATAAGTTATTAAAATAATAAACAAGAACAGTTTATTATTATAATAATAGAAAAACGAATAATTTATTTCATTTATTGGGTTATAGATTTTCTAACGATATCTTGGTAGTTTGGGAACGGGATCGTCAATATAAAGACATTGAAACCTTGTTTAGGTAAAATTATAAACCAATCATGTTGAGAAAAGTTATATGGTAACTATTTTCCAACATCGACCTCTCAAAACTGGAAATGTGTTGAAAAAAATGACAATGCGTTGTGATTGGTGGATGGGGAAAGGGAGAATGGTGGAATATTATTAGCTTTTGGGAAACCCTCTGGAGAGACTGCCTTATGGGATCTGTCAGACTGAGTTGGAGGTTGAACTGATACTTTGAAACAATGTGAGAAGAAATATTTTAAATAATAAACTGTTTAATAAGTGCAACCCAACAACTTAATGTTACTACTTTAGTTTGTGTAACCTAATATGTTGTTTAGTACGTGCTATTTTAGGTAAAAGACTACTCCAGTACTTGAACTTAGAACATATTGAGTAACATTGTTTTTTAATGCATAATAATAAATAAAAATGTTCAATAAATATCCTTTAATATTTCATTTTATACAATTAATTTTGATGTTTTAGTTTTTGTAATTTTCTCAAGCTGACATTTCCTAGTATTGTATTTTTTTTATTGATCAACTAAAACTATTATAAGTTACATATGTAAATTAAATAATAAAAAACAACTAAAATTAAAATGGTATTTTTAGTTAATAGTTTATTTACTTATAACTGTCAATGTATACAACCAATATTACATTACTGTATTTAGTACAGTTTTCAATTAAAAACATATTTATGTAAAGGGGATCGTAAATAAGTTTTTCCCAGCACTTAAAAACTGTAAGTAACTAGCCACTGATGAAAATTCCTGATAAACAAAATTGTTCAAATTATATTTATCATGAGCAATTAATAATATTACTACATTAGGGAATAACAAAATCGGATAAACAAATACAAATATATAATGTATTCCAGTAATATGTAAGGTCACTATTTACAAGTACATAAATATTTTCATACCTTTAAGGTAATATAACTCGTTTAAATGAATCATTATATATTTAACCACTTCCTGAAGATTCATTATTGATAATCCGTCAGTGTTACTCATTTTAAATGTTCATTTGGTCGTATTTAACTCACGTTCTGGTATTTTTATTTTATAAATCTAATAATTTCATTATTGTTAATCATAATTTAAGCCACTGTTACAAGTTATTGTATAAAATAGATCTGGAGTAAGTTTATAAACTCTAGTTTAAAAAAAAAGTAAAAAAAGTATTGATTTAGATAGCACTTCAATTTAAACGAATTTGAATTAAAGGTTTTTTATATATCTTACCAGAAATAAAAGTTTTATATTTATTTCCCAATGTTAAATGTTGCGTGCATTAAAAAGGACATTTATAGTATGCTAAAATTTAATTATTGCGTATTAAATATTACGAAATGTTCTCACTAATTTTTTTCTTTAAATAGTAAAATTTTTTATAGTTATTATACTACATAAGGGAATAAATACTAAACTAAAATCCAAAAAAAACCCAGTTATAAAAATTCTAAATATTTCCTGGAATTGTTACATT
The DNA here is from genome assembly GCA_035578905.1 of Stictocephala bisonia. NCBI lineage: Eukaryota > Metazoa > Arthropoda > Insecta > Hemiptera > Membracidae > Stictocephala > Stictocephala bisonia. The sequence continues at coordinate 387,467 of JAQJVL010000314.1, forward strand.
ACATGCTCTGCTGGCTAGAAGCATTTTACACGGTCCAAGTAACTTGAGTTAAGTTTTTCCGCTATGAAAATTGGGTTTCATTCTTTTTAACAGTGAATTTTTTTACATTAGACAGAATTAACTATTTAATGTACATTAAAAAATGTGTAAATTTACTTTGTTCATTTTGTGACATAATTGTCTGTGTACAATCGATGGTTTAAAAATAAACTACAAATATCTTTAATCGTTAAGCAAGCTTATGAGGATTCATCTCAGGAACAATACCCTGACCGAACGGCAAACTCTTCCAAATAACCGAGTGAAAAGAAGAAAACACAGTGAAAAAACATCGGAATTTAAATCGGTGTTGTATGAAAAACAAGTATTGTTTTAGATAGCACTTCAACTTGAACGAAACTGTATGGTTTTACTGTAGCTAACTTTTGTAACATTATTGTTGTAATTTTCGATATTAAGTTGTATTAAGACAATTATTATTTTAATGATTCAAAATTAATCATCATTAATCATTACGGGAGAACTAAATCTAACCCTTAGGAAAGAAATTGATTCAACATTGATGTCTTAGATAACTACTCAAACTGCAGTGTTTCCTAAAATGTTCACAAATGTTCTTGTTCTTTGTCATTGTTGCATAGTCGACATTTTAAGTCTTTAGAAGGAAGAATGCAAATTTTAAGTAAAATACATTACGTTTACTTCCATTTACATATACAATCTCTAAGAGAAAACTATAAAAAAACCTTTGTGCAGTAGGTCCATATTGAAGTAACCAAAATATTTTTAAATGTTCTAACATTATTAACGTATCTTTATTTCCTTATATTTTATATTCCCATTATAATTTCAATATTTAATTATGTTAACAGAATGTACGGTCTATTTTGTAACTGTGTTTAGTTGTATGGATTGAAAGTGTATTACTATACTTCACATCAAAGTCTTATCTCTAACACTATAATATGCCTCATATAGCGCAGAATATTATTACCAATACCATTACAATATCGACAACAAGTTTAACTTTGACTGTTTAGTAAATATAATACTATTATAGAATGGAATACGCATATATTTATAAGAAGTATACAGGTGAAAAGTGAATACTATCTTAGCGCAGGTGTGTCCAAGTATAGTAAATTATATCCTTGAGCTTAAACGTCCCTCTTATAGATCATAAGTATATACTTACGCATTTATACCATCTGGGATGTTATTTACAAAAGGTAATGTGCAATCCTGTTGTATTTTATTGACAAATAAAATAACAAATAACTTGTAGATGAAACATTTAATACGCGGTTAATTCAGTATTGTATGAACGTACAGAATTAGTATGTAGAACGTATGTTATAAAAATAATGGTTAGGAACTGATTTAATTAGTTTTTTCCAAAATTTTACCATTTATACGTATTAATTCAAATTAATTCAAATTTATTCAAATATTGATTTGAAATGTCATTTACTGTAAAAACTTCATAAGAATAATTGGACAGAATTTCAACATCTACAGAAAGAGACCCTATGACAATTTAGTGATTAAATTGGAGTAAACCTGCAGTCAAAAATGAAATTTTTGAAGAATTTAGATATTAAATACGTAATGTGATTGTTTAAATATATTAATCATTACTACGTTTGCTTTAACAATAAACAAATGCAGTAATTTTATGTTTAATCTGTACACATTAACGTATTTGGTATTAACACCACGCAACCATATTCAACAGAACATGTGATTGACCACCGTTGTAACCATAAAGGTATCCGATATCCTGAACATAATAATTATAAAAGAATAAGTATGAAATAATTGCTAAAATCAATTGCAAATTGATTTTGAAATTTTGTTAAATGATGATGGTTAAATGATATCAACTGTATACTAAATATCATCAAAATGTAACTTCGATATTCCGTTCTATTCAATGTTATTTTCCTACTATTACCAGTAATTCTATTATAAATAAATTTAAGCTATATTTCGAACATAGCAATAATGATATCTTGAAAGTTTATTGGCCTTGACTACAAGTAATTAGCTTGAGTAAGACAGTCACGAGTTGTATTGGTTCCGAAATCACAAGCTATACTCTCAACTGTGTACAGTGCTGAGGAAGTGGCTAGTGACTGATGAGTTGTAGGACGGAAGGAGCGTTGAGGGAATACTAGTTAAGGAAACCTCTGGAGACAATGTCTATTGGTCTTAAACGAACCACGCTTACCTAACAAATATATTTACATAAAGCAATTGGCTTATTTATTTTTCGTTCTAGAACATCTAAAATGTTAATCTATAAAATATAATTTTTATATAAAAAAACTGTAATAAGCAATGTAACGTTAAAATAGTTTTATTATTGTAAAGGATATATAAATTCTAAATATGATAGTGTAATTAGTTTTTAGCATTGTTGATTGTTATAGGTTAACAAATTCTCAAACAATCAAACTAAAACCAGATTTATTAATGTTATTAAAATATCTCTATGTCATTGATAACTGATATTCTGATAAAGAAAGTTCCAAAGAACATATTCTGTAACAAAGAAAATGTGATGCAGTCCTGTTTGTAACCGATGAAGTATCCGATATCCGTGAACATAAATAAACATTATACCTAAGCAATAAGTATGAAACAATTAGCCTTAATAAATCATTTGAAATTGAATTTGAAATTTGAAATTGAATTTAAATGAGTATTCAACTGTATACTAAATTTATCATCAAAATAGTAACTTCGATTTCCGTTCTATTCAAGTGTTATTTCCTAACCTTATTCCGTAATTCTATTAAAGTATAATTTAAGCTTATATTTCGAACACTAGCAATAATGATATCTTGAATAAGTTTATTGGCCTGTGACTCAAGTAAAAGTTTTAAGCCTCTGGAGGTAAGACGAGTCACGAGTTGTATTGGGTTTCCGAACTCACGAAGCTATCTCATCAACTGTGTCAGGTGTTGAAGGAAGTGGTAGTGAGTGATGATTGAGGGACGGAGAGGGAGGTTGTAGGGGATATAACTAGGTTATAGGAAAACCTCTGGGGAAACTGTCTTATTGGTCTTAAACAAAGTCTTTTACCTAACAAATTACCTACATAAAGCAATTCGGTTATTTTATTTTTTTCTCAACATCTAAAAATAGTTAATCTATAAAATACTAATAAATTACTAATTACTATTCAATACGTCACATCAAAATTAAGTTACTTAATAATCTTATCTAAGAAATATTTAAACGTTTTTCCATTACTTGATAAAACCGTTATTAATATTATATTATAATTCAAATTTCTTTAATCATATAAATGTACAAACATATAATTGAATAGTGTCATAAGATTAGTTAGTATAAAGTACATTAAATAACAGTTAAATGATATAAAAAATGTAAACAAAATATTTACGTTTTCAAAGTGCAATCTGGTAAGTATGATCCGAATTTAAGCTTAATGCCTAGAAACAAGGTGTAGTATGATAAGATACTAAAGAAGAAGAAACAAATTGCTTATTCAGTGACCAGGTGGTAGAAAAGTATTCCTCTATAGAATATAATGTTTTATGTATAAGATAGTTTTTTAGTTCTTTTTTGTATTTAGTCAGGTCTGTTTTGTTTTTAATACTACTGGACAGTTGTTTTAGGAACTTATTTCCCAAATAAGTTGTTTTTTGCATAAAACTCTAAATTATGATAATTTGTTATTATATTTTTCTTGTTTCTAGTGTTGTAGTTGGTAGTCCAATCGATATGATGTGGGATTACTTTTTGAAATGAGTATTGTGTCACAAATATACTGGCCATATACTGTTAAAATGTTTAATGTTTTAAAATGCTCCCTTGTAGTTTCATTTCAACTAAGTTTTACGATGATTCTAACTGCTCTATTTTGTAATTTTTAAATATTTTTCAAATTTACTTTGGATGTCAAGCCATAAAGACATCATTTATACAAAATGATAAATATTCATTTATTTGCAAAATATACATGTTTTAGTTACTCGGTTACAAAAAAGTGACATTCTGGAAAGAGAGTATAGACCTGAACTAATTTTTGATAATACTTTACCAATGCTAGTCTTTTACTAAGCCCAACAACTAAGTACTGCCCTTACTTTTGGTTTCTTGTGAAACCTCTTTGTTTTATAGGTTTTGAATGTGATAAATGTAGACTTTTAAAGGTTTAATTTTATATTATTTTTGCTTTAAAATGTTCCTATATTACTTAACCCAATGAGATTGAGTACTTCAACCTGTTCTACATTACTTAATGATATTTTGCTGTTAAAATAATCTGCATATAAGCAACGGGTTTCTCTTGAAATATGTGAAAGAGAGTTTGCTATGTAATTTATGTAGCACAAGAATAAAATAAACTATTTCTTCTGAAAGCTGCAATACCTTACACAAGACTTATTTTATTCACTACATTTATGTAGCTCATAACAGCTTTAAAAGTATATCTAGTTAGTAATGGATTAAAACGTAATGTATTTATTAAATGGTAGAAGAATTCTAATCAAACGCATATTATTGAAATCATAGAACTTCCTTCTAACAGGATTTTCAATATTTGAACAACCTATTGACCTTATTATGTATTTATGTGGTTAGAAAACTATACAGTAGTTACACTGGTTATCTTATATATACAATTAATTATACAGTATAATTTGGTATAAAATCATGATAGCAGCTAAGAATCGATTACAAACTAGCTCGTTTTACTCATGTAGGAGTCATTTTTATATTTGAGACTGAATATAATAATTTATTTCTTATTTCAGAAAGTACCTTTAAGAAACATTAACATATATTTAAAATTTTTAGTATACATATGTTTATTACCAGCAATGTGGAAATGTAATTTAGAATAAATCATTGATGCTTTAAGTAATACATTAAATAATGTTTATTAGACACTTATATCATATACAAACAAATACATTCCATGTTAACATTTTGTGAATACGTCCAATGATCTCTGAGTATACTTCCGGTGCTCATATACGAAAACTTCCGCTTGAGCAATATTCAGTCAGCAAACATATCCTTTCTGAATCCAATATTCGTGTGACAGCATTTCCGTATGTTTAATTTTTGGTAACACTTAACTACTTTTAATTTTAACTAACTCTGTCTATAATATTTGACGTTGATATTTGTGGTATTTTAATTTGCTCCATTTAAAGTAGATTCTCAAATTTTATTGAAAAATAAATGTTTATTGATAACACATGTGGATCGATTGAGTTCTGTAATATTTGATCAATGTCTAAATTTGTATGCTAATTTTGAAATATATTACAATTTAAAAAAATTATAACTTCTCTGTTTTTTTATTTATTTACGGGTTTCTTAATTAGTATATTATGTGTCTGTAGAAATAAAACTAAAATTCACACAAAACAAATTCAAGTTCTTACTGTATAAAAATTATGTTGGTTGATTTCGTTTATAACCTTTGTGAATCCCTCTGGTCAGAGGGTGGTAACGGTGGTTTATTTGAATCAATCACCATAGTATTTTAAATTCAAATTCTTTATTAAATATCGATTTGCAAAGATATTTGTTGAAAATATAATGTGTTGTCATAATATGTGAATATTAAAACTATCATAAAACTAAATTAAGTCTAAATTAATAAACATAGAGCTAACGAACCCCGAAATACAAGAATTCCCCAATAGAATAAGTTTTCTATATTTTGTACTTTTATTGTTATAATTTCTGCTATTATTAATTTTACCGCTTGGCGTTTTGGGGGTACTAGTTTTAATCTTGTCTTTTAACGATTAAAACCGATATCTTTAATCATAGTAATTTAATAAAAATAAAGGCATATTTTTGTTTTGAAGGTAGTGTTGTTATGGTCTAACAGCCAAGAACTTTCTACAAATTTTAACAGAACTTAATCCAAACATTAATATTTATTATTCATCACCGAGATGTCGATCGTAGATAGTTGGTAAAAATGAGGAACGAATTCATTTGATGAGTGTAGATGAAAACGTATAGTCATTGTTACTAATTAAGGTTACTTATGTTTTTTAGAAAGAGCCTTTTATTAATTTTTTAATAGCCAGGGCATATAACTGACGTAAACTTTTACGTGGAATCCGATCCACTTAGTATTGGTCTGATGTTTAGCCTTCTCTACACAATATTTAGACCCTGACTTCCACATAACATGGACACGTCAGACTTCTGTAATAGTAACCACGTCAATGGCAACCATTGAGTGGACGCAATTTAAGTACTAAGATAACCAAAGTGATACAGTATTAAATAGGCTAAAGATAGTGAAAACAAAAATAATAAAGATTCATTGAAACTAAAGTCAATATGAAATCTGGAAAATGTTCTGTAAACCAGTGAGCCAAACTTTTTTTGTAATAAATTTTAATCAAAACAAGTGTTTTATAGTGTATTTTTTGTCAGAAAATAATCTATATCATCATTCATTTTTCTTGTAAAGAAAATTGAAACCAAAACTATAAATCAGAGTTTGAAGCTCAGAGAAAGTGCAAAAATCCATAATCTTGAAATTAAGTTGATTTTCCAGTTTCCGCTCTACGAAATTCACCCAGCAAATTGCATTAAAGTGGTTTACCAAAATTCCCAGTATTTATTGCAAATACCAAAATATTATAAGTCTTTTTTACATCAATAATTCATATTAATAAAATTCATGGGCATTAATCTGCAAGATCGTGATAAGCTGATTACTCAGCACAACCTATTCATGATATGTGGTTTTTCGTTCATTTCATTCAATCTTGTTGAAATATGTTGAGTTTTACTGCATTTAAATGTTTGCCAATGAGTTTTTCTATATATCTATAAGTGGGAACTCTACTTTTCACGAATATAATTAAAACTGGTACTGATTAAATAATAAAACGGCCAAAAATACAATTAACATTTTTATTGGACTAAAAATATGAATAATATACAAATATTGTTGATGATAATAAAAAATAATAATGAAAATATTAAAACAAACTGTTTTGTATGTAACCAAAAGCTTTGAAAGTTTTTAACTTTATCATTCTAAAATTTATTATTATATGATACTTTTTATGATTAAAAACCCAATGACAGACTTTCAAAATTAGGTATATTTTTGGAGTTTGAGAACATACATTTTGGGTTAAAATGTCTTTCTGTACGGGTTAAAACTACCTTTACAGAATATTCTGTTAGGTAAAATGCAATGAGGAAGATTTAAGGAGGCATTTTGATACATAATAAGTGAAGCAATTTGTTGTCAACGTAACTCCTCAGTTCGTGACTATTTCCAACATTTTAGGTGTAAAAAAATGGCTACCATCTGTAGTTGTGAAATAAGGTCTTTAATAAAAATAATTTTAAAATTCTCATATATTCCAATAAAATTATTTATTCTGTGAGGCATTTCGCCTACAATGTAGGCATCTTCAGACATCAACACAATTCTAACTTTAAAACATTTGTTTACAAAATGTAAAAATGTAAATATTTTAAATATATGGTAGATTTAAAAAAAATATTAAATTTAAAGGACGTTTTTATATTCATATTTATATAAATATGAATACATATTAATTTTGAGCTAAATTATACTATTATATAAATATAAATAAAAGAACATTTTAACACTAATTGATCCTAAAGAAAAATCTAAATGGAAATCCGTTTGTTATAATGAATATTATGGGAAAACAAAGAGGATATTTAAACACATATAATATAAATTTATCGTTCAGAACAAGTCATCAAATAAAAAACCTACTTGAAAACCCAAAATAAAAAATAAATGAAGAAGATAAATCTAGAATATAGAATTGTGATAAAATATATATTGGCCAAACAAAAAGAAAAATTAAAACAAGATTCAAAGAACATACACAGCAAATTTTAAGTATGGACAATGTGACAAAACAGCAATGGCCACTAGAAATCCACTAGAAAAAGGACATAACTTTTCAAAATTTGAAGTTCTAAAACAAGTTAACAAAAATCAATTATTAGATGCACCAGAAACATTCTACTTGGACAAATTTAACACACTAATTGTAAATAATGAACCTCCTCCCATTCAAAATTCTCCGTTTATATAGTATAATTTAACTCAAAATTAATGTGTATTCATATTTATATATACACACTTTAAATTAAATTATTTTTTTAATCTACCATATGTTTAAAATATTTACACTATTATATTTTGCAAACACATGTTTTAAAATTAGAAATCTCTTGATGTCTGAAGATGCTTACATTGTAGGTGAAAGGCCTCACAGAATAAATAATTTTATTGGATTATATGAGAATTCTAAAATTATTTTCAATTTAAAATCTTCCAATAAAGAACTCAAAGAAAAAAAACGGTCTTCATTGTCTAATATTTTCATCTGAAGGAAATGGGAAGTCCTCAAAGTACGTTTTTTGTCCATAAGAAAAAGAAGTAGAAAGATTTAAATTAATCGGGAATTTACAGCTCTTAACATTTTAACAATTATTTCTATAAAATCTTTACAGCTGCTGTAAATAATGATAATGTTGATAATGATAATGTAAATAATAATGTTGAATAGGTTATATATATATATTTCATAACGTTAAATCATAGAAAGCGATAAGCATGGTTTCATTTGCATCCGACTGAAGTGCTCCACCTCACTTGTTTAGAAGGTTTCAATGGTTATCTAATGCAGTTATTTAATTAATCATTAACTATTAAACAAAAACAAGTGCTAAAAACACTTTTGAAACAGGCTCAGTAAATGCATAATAAGGTTAGTCATTGGTAATTAAGTAAATTATATATAATTAGGTAGCAACGCAATTAATTAAATTCAGTGAACTATTGAAAATAAATTTAATACTGTGATTTTACTAGATACAGTTTACTACTAATATCTGCAGTAAAAAGTCACAGACTGAGGCCGAAATGCGAGGTGTCACGAGTGAGTGACGGGGTCGACACGCGAAGCGTGCAGTGGTATACCCCAGTAATCTAAAAATGTGCGACATGGATTTTAATTTCATTTACAGATTAAATAAAAAAAGAATGATAGAAAAACACTTTATCTGACATAGCTTTTGGCATCAGTTCACCTCCAATCCAGTTTGCAAGGTCCCCCCAGAGGGTTTCCGATAACCTGGTTACATACCCTACAACTTCCCCCTCCGTCCCCCAATCAACACTCTATACCACTTCCTTCAAAACTTCACACAGTTGATGAGATGTTAGCTTCGTGAGTTCGGAAACCCAATACAACTCGTGACTCGTCTTACCTCAAGAGGCTTAACACTTTTACTTGAATCTCGTTAAATACACTTACTTGATATACAGTATAGTTTGTATCATACCTGCTTGCTGCAGAAATATCAACTTTAAATATGGTCTGAAAGAATGTTGGAACAGAGTTAAGAGACAGAAATGTTCCAATATTAGTTGAATTTAACTTAAAAATAAATTACTGCTCAAACATATATATCCGACCCTCAATATAGAGTCGGTTATATATGAATGTAAGGCCAGTTTGTTCGCCTTTTCTGAGCAGGAGAATGTTTATGTTCTTGGATATTGCCAGCCTTACCGGTTACACCTGGGACTGGAATACATTATCTTTGTAATAGGCACTTTCTTTATCGGAATGGTGGTTATCTATGACATAAAGATATTTTAGTATCAGTAACCTATCTGGCTTTAGTTTGACTGTTTTATTTTTGAGAAATTTACTAAGGGTATATTTTTAATTTTGGTGTAAAACACGAAATACATTTTATGTTTACGTTCATTTATTACATAAACAGAAAATTGTAATTTTAAATTGCTAGAAAAATGTAACTGTGTATATAAAAGTTATTTATTTATTCATAAGACGCCGACCGTCAAGATATGAGCGATTATGAATTTCGATTGAGTGTAGATGAGCGAGTTATCATTGTTACAAACTAAGGCATACCAATCCTTAGAAATAGCCCAATTTACCACTCAGAAATAGTTCTCCAAGAGTACACGTCTAATTTACTTTACATTTTGTACATAGGTTTATCTTGGCCACTAGAGGCTCACTAAGAAAGGAGTTCCCTTTCCGACCTCAAAACTCCTTCCTACTGGCCTCCAAATTCCCATGAAATTCTGATGGAGCTATATTAATTGATTGATTTATTTGATTAACAGCTGTTAAATAAAAACCAATTGTATAACTTTGTTGTAGGACAAACTTTTAAAATTAAAAGTAATTGACTACAGCAGTAAATTATACATAACATCAGCTGTTATGAATTGGATATAGCGTGTACTGAAACCTTGTTGCACATTATATCTATCACGTAGGCAAAATCAATATGACCAGGTGAAGAGGGCGAGTACAGCTAGTATTACATATTTTTCTTGAATAAATACGTTATAACTTCTTATATTGTAAGCTGTACATGAGCATGTACGGAATTACACAATTTCACACACATACTTACCTATTGAATCATAAACTGGTCTTTACATACCCTCCAAACACAAATTGTGCAAACTGTTCGCTCGTTGAAGAAGATGTTCCTGAAGAGCCCGTCTATCCACCTACTAACCTAATTACCGACCCTTCCACCGACCTATCGAAGGACTGTTCCTTAAAGGCCCTCCCACATATACAGGGTGAGGCAGACCACCCGTGCAGCATGTATAGCAGGAGAACGGTTTGGTCTAGTGGCCTAAAACAAAATGCTTTCTCCCTATATTGCATATGGGGAGTTCATCAACCTTTTCGTAAAGAGTGTTGAAAAACTAGGAGCCATGGGTTCGAATCTCAAAATTATCAAATGCAAACCTATAGCAAATAATACATCATTTTAAAGGTCTTGTTGAAAGAAACTCATTGATGGAAACAAAATTCATTTATCATGACACATTTCAAAATGGTGGCCATTTTTGTGGAAAATATTTACGTTTACGCAATAACCTATAGTTTTATTACTGTTTGAGATAGGTTCATTCCGATTTCAATTTCTTACTTGCAAAACCCTCAACTTCACTCTGATATGCCGCATGACTACTTTTATCATTATTTTGATATTGGCCCCCTAATACGAATTTTGAAAAATTAAAAATTCCTTAAAGTCAAAATTTTAAAATAGCAGCATGCATCCTGTTGTATGTCATTATAAAGCGCTTGTTAAGACAAACAAATTTCGCATTACACTTTTCTTTGTATCTCCAGTGGTTTTTAAGAAATACAAACGTGTTTTTAATAATAATTTTCCCACCTTTTTACGTTACTTTGGCTATACATTTTGTATTTAAAAAAATATCAGATTTAAAAAAAATATAAATTGGTATTTTTACTCTTAATGTCTCTTTAAAATACACGATTTGTATTTTTTACAAGATTTGTAAATTCTTGTATTTATTTTCTAACTTTTAACGTAATTGCAACCTTAAAAAAATTAATAAGTAATAAGAGTATCGTACAAAAATATCCAGAATCCAACTGAACTTACTTTGCTGTAGTTTACATGTGCTCGAATTGAAAACCATTATTTTATATACATAGTTCTATTCTGGAGGTGAAGCTATCTACAGCTCGCAATACTTCTTCGCCACTGATAGAATTTATACCATGTCTGATTCTCTGCACCATATCTTCGATTGTTGTTGGTCGTCGATCGTTGTACACTAAATCTTTCAGCCTACCCCACAAGTAGAAATACATACAAGTTAAATCAGGAGATCTTGGAGGGTAGTTGACAGGACCACCTCTTCCAATCCATCTTTCAGGATAGTGTTCATCAAGAGTTTGTCTGACGTTGTTGGCGTAGTGAGGTGGTGCCCCATCATTCATGAACCACAAATTATCTATATCTTCGTCGGGTATATCTATTAATAGTTTAGGCAGGTGGTTTAGCAAAAAGTTGTTTTAAATGTCTCCAACTAGGTGTTCTCTGAAGAAAAAGGGACCTATAATTTTTCTACCAAGGATGCCATACCAAGTATTCAAAGTCCAGTATCTCTGGTTATCAACCTCTCGCATCCAGTGTGGATTCTCATAGGCCCAGTACCTCATATTATGGCGGTTCACTTCACCGTTGCTGCGGAAAGTTGCATCGTCACACCACAGTACATTACGAAAAAAATGTTCACGTTTTTGTAACATTTCCCTAGCCCACAAACAAAAATTCATTCTTCGATGGCTATCATCACCATGCAGTTCTTGGTGTAATGATATCTTGTATGGGTGCATTTTATTATCTTTCAAGATTCTCAACACTGACCTTAGACTCACACCCGCATCTAGAGCTATTCTTCTGGACGAGTCAGTTGGATTGAGTTGAACCGCTGCCAAAATGTCTGGTGCCGTATCACTTCTTACAGGCCTAGCTAAAGGGGTTTTCCTTTATTGAAATCAGGCTGAACCTGTCCTTTTTCACGCACACGACTAGCAAGTCTTTGAAAGGCCATTCGTGATTGAACTTCTCTGTCTGGATAACGTTCTGCGTAGAGATTCGCAGCAGCTGAGTAATTCTGGAAACATTCGCCTAACACTATTAGCATTTGGAAAGCCTCTTCATTTGTGTACGGCATTTCAATAAATACAGAACTATCATTCACAATAAATGGACAAAATAAGGAGTAAAATGGAGAATTAAAGTGGTTGTCAAATAAAATAAGTTTTTTTTTCAGAAACTAAAATGAAGTGTACAATAACGCAATAGAACAGCTGATTTTATAAACAGCTGAAAATAATCATCTGATTAAACAATAATAAGATTAATAATAATTGCAGTAACCCAGGAGCAAAGTATCAACTGGTTGTACTGAACAGTAAAGGCCGATTGTGAAAGGTACCTAACTATGCGAAGCGAGTAATGGTACTGTGTATAAAAACTATTAATATTTATTTAGAACATTAAAGTATAAAAATACAACAAACAATTTTAAATGATAAAATTACAATTATGGTGATTTCTGTTTTTTACAAAGGTCTCTTAATTTTAGAGAATCATACAGATCCGGAACCAAAAGGCCATCTGCCACATATTCCCTTCAAGATTATCTCAGTAATAAGCTTTAAACCAGATTGTAATAATACCAGATTAGTAATAATACCATATCTGTATTATTAGCAATGATAACACAGTACTTAATGTATAACGCCTTTTGCCTGTATTTGTCAAATTTAAATATCTTAATAAAAATAAATTTGCTTACATAATTCCTTATTTCGATTTACGTAATTAAAATGTTAGATTTTTGACTCAGTGCTTTCAGTTTTGGATGTCAGTGGCCAAAGTAACGTAAAAAGGTGGGAAAATTATTATTAAAAACACGTATGTGCTTATTTCTCAAAAACCACTGGAGATACAAAAAAAGTGTAATGCGAAATTTGTTTGTTTTAACAAGCGCTTTATAATGACATACAACATGATGCATGCTGCTATTTTAAAATTTTGACTTTAAGGAATTTATAATTTTTCAAAATTCGTATTAGGGGGCCAATATCAAAATAATAATAAAAGTAGTCATGCGGCATATCAGAGTGAAGCTGAGGGTTTTGGAAGTAAGAAATTGAAATCGGAATGAACCTATCTCAAACAGTAAGAAAACTATAGGGTATTCCGTAAACGTCAATATTTTTCACAAAAATTGCCGCCATTTTGAAATGTGTCATAATAAATGAATTTTGTTTTCATCAATGAGTTTCTTTCAACAAGACTTAAAATGATGTATTATTTGCCATAGGTTTGCATTTGATAATTTTGAGATTCGAACCCATGGCTCCTAGTTTTTCAACACTCTTTACGAAAAGGTTGATGAAACCATTTTTAATGGACTCCTCATATGCATGCATTATAGGGGGAAAGCATTTTGTTTTAGGCCACTAGATCAAACCATTCTCCTGCTATACATGGGTGGTCTGCCTCACCCTGTATATCCAGGTAACTGTTACAAAAGGACACTCCATGAAAATATTTCACCTCATAGTGGATTTTTTTGTAGTTAGCCATACGTGATAGTGTGCCCAGTAAAATATCCAAATAATATCTAAGTTTTAACCGTGCAGTAGCTGTTTTAAAGTATCTTTAAATCGGAAATTTTTTCTGTTGTACTAGTTATAAAAACATGTAATCGTTAATATACTAAGCATTGAATTCAAAATAGCTAATTATGTTCACAAATAAATGTCAAATAACTTTAAATTTAATTGAGATAATCAATTTAACAATTAACTTAAACTTTTTTATCTATATAAAATTATTTGCCGTGATAAACATATCAATACCATTTCCTACTTTAGGTGGTTCGTTTGGAAGTAACTGAGAAATTTTGAAACCACGATGATAGCTTTAGTTTATAAAATATATATATATATATACATATATATATATATATATATATATATATATATATATATATATATATATATATATATATATATATATATATATATATATAAATTATTTAATATCACCATTGTGCACTACAAACTATACACATAACACTTCGGCAGTACAGATACCGACAGAGTCACGTATATCGACATCACTGGATTCTACATACAGATAGTTTCACCACAAAGGCTTTAGTCAGGCGTGAATAGTGAAACACAAATAGAACGGTTCACAAAGGCCGCGATATTGCATCTATCATGAGATAATTTATACAGTAATATTTAGTTTTAGAGTAGTAAATAACGATCAAATCTTTGTTTTGTTATGTCAGTTTTAACAATATACCATCACAATAACTAACGTAAATATTAGAATTCTATAGTCGTTGACAAATTTGTATTTTTCTATACTTTGAATTTGTTAATATATAAAATTTCACATTAAAACCCAATAATTTGTATTAATTTTGTTTCATAACATATAAATAAATTAATATGTGTACCTAACATATTAGTCTTATATAAATTAATATATAGTTTTAAAAAGTTTTTGGACTTTGTAAACTTTTTTTAGTTTTTATATTTAAGTAAAAAATACACAACAATTCATATAATATAGAAATACAAAAATTTATTTACACAAGTTAAACTTTAAATAGCAGTTAAACATCTAATGGAACAACAAAATATGTCATGCACATCCAAAGTTTATGTTTGTGCAGTGCTATAAATTCCTAAATAGCAACCAGTTTCCCAACACAAACGGAATGGAGAGGGCACATTATGTTAACATCTTTCAACACAGAGGTAAATCTTTCTTACTTATATGCCAACATAAATGTCTGGATAGCAAAGATTTACTATCATAATTTAAATTTATTTATAAATTAATTATATATATTAATATATAGTCATTGTATAATATAAATATATTTTATATATATTATACTCATATTATATTTAATATGTGATTTTTAATCACTTGTCAGTTACAATAAACTTATCATAAACTTCCTGTACAGTTACCGCAGATCTCGTATTATGCGACATCACGATTTACATACAAGTATGTTACCACAAAGCTTTAGTCGCTAGTGAAAGTGAAAAACAAATAGAACGTCACAACAGGACCGGATTGCATCTACATAATAATTTATACAGTAATATTAGTTTCTGCAGTATAAATAACTGATCACATTTTTGTTTTGTTATGTCCATTTTAACCAATATACCTCACAATACAGTAATTTAGAATTCTATAGTCGTTGCATAAATTTTATTCTTTCTATCTTTGAATTTTTAATATCATAAAATTTCACATTAAAACCCAATAATTTGTAATAATTTGTAGTTCATAACAATCATATAAATATAATTACAACAGACTTCCTCCTGATAATTTACCTCTATAAGGCAAGCTTACAAAAGTGGTAACCCTAAATAATTTGATATATTTAATTATGATTTGAAATTGTCATTGTCAAACTGATTCAGTTTTCCAGTTTTTATATTGAAGATACATTATATGTCATACATTTTTAATACTATCATTCATTGGGCTGTACCTTTAATATTAACAAACATTTTTTGAAATAGTCTCAATTAACTTCTAAGATGTGGGTTTTTAATCGACGTTTGTCAAGTTTAAATAGAACTTTATTCGTAAATCTGAATCTACTGCTATTTTTCATTAGGTGCAACAGTAAATTAAAGTATTGGAAAAAAGTAACGCCGTTAGTGAAGCTAAAATATAAAAGATACGAAACAGGAAGATGATAATAAAAATGAACACAAACTAGACCTCATACTGAAGCTGTTTTACGTTTATGCCATTCTTAACCATAGTTACTGCCAATTCAGATTTACTAATTATTGTTTTCATAATAAAACGTCTGCCTTTTCTTTATCATCCTAATATTGCGCTCAAAATTTTAAATCCATCCATTAGTGCAGTTATAAACATTCATATGAAATATAATGGTATTTGGAACTTTTCTGGAAATTTATAAAAGAAGGGGTTAAAATAAATTGCTCATAGAAGCAATAGTTAAATATTTGCTTAGATTCACGAAACAAACGCAGATTACAAAAACATTGTTTATGGCGGGACAATTAATTATTCATAATATTATTTTTTGAAATTTTTAAGTTACACAGATAAAATATTTGGATTATAATTTACGTTAGTAACACTATAGGTCCCAGATGTTAAGTATGTTACAGAAAGCTTTTCATTATGAAAGTTCAAATTACGTAAATAAATTTTGGAAAATATTTATTTCATGTATTTAATTTTTTGAAAAATGTCATTTAGTTTATAATAATAAAATACTAATTTCAAACATTATTAATTTGGTACTGATAATATTCATAAAACATTTAATAAAATTAGATTCATAAGTTATATAATAATTCAAAAATTTGAATAAAAGTTTACCTTCAAAGGTAATTCATTTTAAATATAAATCTAATGTTTAAAGTACTGTAAAACGCAACGTTACGACAAAACATAAAGTAATTGTATAATAAGTCCTCCACCGAATTACCTTTTAACTAAGGCAATCTGGAACATGTTTTATAAAACTGTTCAAACATAGAGGCTAACCCAATTTAACCGTCGAAGTCTGATGGATATGTTATCGGCCTATATCATTACATAAAGGATTACTGGATAAGCTATCACATGTCATAAAGTTAGATGCGATATTCAAGTGCGTTCAAGTTTGATGCCTGTTTTGATAGTGCAGTAATCCGTGATGTAATATACTGATGGATGAGTCAGTGGTGAAGACCAGTGGTGAGTTGTGTGTTCCCGACTCAGAAGGACGTCCTCGATATCCTACCTCAAGCTACCATGGTCTGGCAGTGAATGACAGTGCTGACGTTCATGTGGGAACCAAGTATGTAGCTGACAAAATAGTGTTTGTTCTCCCAAAATCGGATAGTGTAGAAGTTTCACAGCTTGATAAATTTGCTGCTGACAAACGGTATTTGGTGACAAAAGAGACTAAATCAAAATATTCAATTAAGAAACTAACTGTATTAGCATTCGTATTGTTTATTGTCGTTTCTGTTATTGGAATATCAATTTATACACTTTTTAGTACATCTACTGATGATACAAAAACACCTCCACCCAACGAGAATGATCCACTGGATACTACTTTTTCACAAACTGAAACGATACACTCCACATTTTTACCCAATATGACTACTAAAAGAGAAGCTTCTACATTTCCGACAAGTGCAACAAGTGGAACAAAGCTGACCATAGTAACTTCCCCTCGAGAGTTATTTTGTACAGATGTCCAGCCAGTAATGACAACTGTAACCCCACCAATTGATAGTCAACAGTCCACGATAATGAACGACTCAGAATACCTATCACCAACTGCAATAAGTACATTAGCACCTGACCCAATACCGTGTCCTGACTTGGATAATCAGTGCAAGGGAGGTTTACCCGAAGACAAGTACTTATTAATACTCAACGCCTCTGTGGTAGTTGTGAACGTGTCCAGTGTAGCTGATGGTGTGTGTCTAGTTCGACGGTCGTTGTGGGGAAGTCGGCCCTGTGAGACTTGTAAGGTCTTCTCTCGAATCAGCAGTATTGTAATTCACTTCATCAGGAAATGTGGGACTTTCTCTGAGTGCAGCTCATTTATAAGAGAATACGAAGATGATTTCGCAACATTTAAGACTGACTTCTTGTACAACTTCGTGATCGGTGGTGACTGCAGGATCTATGAAGGGGTTGGTTGGGACCTCATGAGTGACAAGTTCAACTATTTGCATGTAGGTGTTCAGCTAGCCAATGGTATTTATGCTTGGTACAACACAGTATGTGACAAGCAACTGTATAATTTGATGCTCTTAGTGAATGTGGGGAGGTGGTGTGGTAAAATTACATCTCCTTTTAATATATATTTTGAATATGATTTTGGAGAAGAATGTGACAGCCAATGTGTACTTAATTTTTCAAGCAGGAAGAACATTTTTCTTTTAAAAAAAGATAAATATTTTATGAATAGTGATGAATATTTTATTAGAGATTCCATTAAGTTAGGTAAAATGTTTTCATCGTGTAGTGACTATGTGTTTCAGCCTTGCTACAAGATGTGTACTGAACCTACTTGCTCTACAAAGTAAGACTTTATGGCAAACGTTAGTATTAATACTAATGCTTAATACTGAATTAACTATATTTGTCTACACAGGTATCTTCAGATTATAAAATCTATTTAAAAGTAATATGGCCATATAAATAATAATCATAAAATAAAAATTTTTATCGTCATATAAATAAATAAGTACAGACACGTCTGAAAGTCATGTCAATTTAAATACAATGTAGATAGAATAGGAAAGATGTGTTTCCGGACTAAACTAATTCTATGTGTAGGACGTAGCTTTAAGAAATATTTAAGTAACATTTTACTAATTTAAAATATTGTTATATATTCTGAATTGTTACTTTTTTTTGATTCTGGTGAAGTCATAATAACTGATTTACAATTTACTCAATGACTGTTTTTGTAATGTATGTGTTTGTTTCAAGTTGGAATTTACATGAATAAAATAAGGGACAATATTAATTGCTGATAATTATGTACACATATATGAATATTTTCATATAGAATACAATCTGAGTAACAGTTATAGGAGGGGAACAACGCTATCTAAGAATACAACAAACATTCCCCTGTTGTTACGTACAGACAGATATTTCTTTGAGCATAGAAAATATACTGCCCAGTATTTATAAGTGAGGAACATAGATAACATTTTATTTTTTGAAATTGGTGATTTAGTTGATATTTAGTCACAATAAATACTAGATTTTATGCAATCCACTCCAAATAATGTTTTTATTTACAATCCAATCAATATTATTAGCTAGGTTAACGTGGTTATATTAGCTTTATTTTTGTTATAAAATATTGTTTTATTACAGTAAATATCATTCTGATGAAGTCTTACTCTACCGTTATCGCCATGTATATAAAATGTTTACGATTTAGCATTAAAATGTTCATTAAATTTGAATTAAATAGTTAAAATGTACCATATAAAGTTATAATTTAACTGTGGAAACAACTTGTGGTTAATTCTTCTATAGACGTTGTAAACCACACAGTTAACAGTGTCATGAGTTGTAAAGGGTTGAGACTTGTCAGTAGAGGGGGTTGGTCTAGAAAGGGGATGGTGCTATGAAAATATAACCAGGTTTTGGGGAAATCTCTGAGGGGTGGCTTATTGGACCTGTCAGTTTGAATCGGAAGCTGATTTTCAGAAATAACTGAAGAGTGAAATTCTGTTCCTTATCCGAATATTTGCGGGTGAAGTATATTAGTTTTGTAAATTGTACAAAATACTATATTTTTAATTTCATCCATATAATATGGTATGAAATATTCTATTTTAAATTCAGTTTAGTACATCCAATACAAATTCAAAACTAGAGATTACTTTTAGTTATTGTATTTACTTATATTTCAATACAACACGACATCCAAGGATCAACTTGTGGAAAATGTACACCTCTTATTATGACATTCTATAATATGTATTTTTAATGGATAACTTGTTTATTTACCACACTTTCAAGGCTTTGACATTTTAGTTTTTTTATAGTTAGTACAGTTTGAAAAATTAATCATATATATATATACTAAACTTTTATGCATACTTTGTTCCTCACTATGACTAAAAGTAAACAAGATAAATGACTATTTTGTAGCTGTAAAGTTTGTTATATAACCTTTGTTATATAACCTTTGTTATATAACCTTTTAATTTAGATTGACTGAGATTTTAATTTGTTATTGTGCAACTTGCTGGTTTTTACTTTATGTATACTGAATTATTTTTATACGCCCTAGTGTCCAATATATGTAAAAAAACCAAGCACTCTTAAGGAAGAGAACAGCAATTTCAAATGTGACCCGTTTTAAAATACTAAGTATATGTACCTTAATAATGTCATATAATTCTTCCCTTGTTTTACATCAAATGACATTTATAGTTATATCTGTCAAATTAAAAATTGATCTCATATGGGTTTTATAAAAATCAATATTTGTAAATTGTTATTAGCACTTTGGCATACAACAATATTAGTATGTGAACATAGTTAATCGTACCACACACTAATATTGTTGGTCGATCAATCAATTAATCTCATAAATTATACTTTGATGTTTACTTTTATATTGAGATACATTTTTCCAATTTTTTAGTTTATTATTCATTTAAAAGTATGGAATGATGTTTCATTTTTCTTTAAACAACTTTTTATAGTTTATGATGATATTTTGTCCAAACAATTGCCCAGCAATTGTTATATTTTATTCGTATTTTTGGTTCTAGATTTTATTAAAATTTTTTATCAAATAATAATATGGTACTAAATCCTTTGTGAATAGCAATACCTACTATACAAGTAAGTTATTTTTTTCAAAAACTTCTTCAATATATGTTTATTTCTCAATTTACATATCATGCAGTTGAAGGCTGGCCTTTTTTGAGTTGATGGGTACATTAGTTATTTTTAATTGCTCTTTAGATGTGTGTTTGAATCAAAATTAAATTTATGAGGACTAGTATTCATTGAAATTACGTTTAATGGTATTTATTGAATTGAAATACTTGGAATTGAAAACTTTATCATTGTAATCTATTTAAAATGTACTACTGGTTATTATATTATTATTATGTTTTTATGTAAAACTTGTTTACAAAAAGTTTTGGTTTTTGTGTAAATTTCGTTATATCGTTCATGTAGAAAATACACCCGCGTTACTCTAAAATAACCTATGCAGCTTGAAATGATTGATTTTATAATTTAAGCAGCCTTTTAGATAAAAAACATACTATAATCAGTAGTAAAATTTAAATAAATTTAAATGGTGAAGTATATGCAAACCAAGTAGTTCAATTCAATAATTACATTTGATTGGATGAAAACATTTCAAATTACGTACATTTCAAGCAATTATAAGGGTACATTATAATTTGTATGAAAAAAGGAACTTGTAGGCTACATGTATTTAATCATTTAAAAATCTAAACTAAGAAAAGTGATCTTTCATTTCAGTTTGTATTGCTGAAATAACAGGGATGGCATAGACTGAAGCTTTTATAATATCTTAAGTTGGCTTTAACTCTTAACATAAACGGTACTTATTTAAATGAGATTAAATCACAAATGGGGGAAAAATTAGACATATCATTTAAAAAATGTTGCCAAATAATCACATCTGACTTGAGAGTACACTCAACGTTTTCTTTGTTTTAGTTCGTTTGGACAAGCTGTGACCAATTATTGTTACAAATAAATACTAACATATAAATGAGTTATAAACAGGTGTAATACATTTTCCATTATGTCAAAAATATTAAAAAATGAATCTCAATGTGGAAATGAAAAATATTATTAATTTTTTATGTACTTTTATGTATGTTTTTACATTGAAAATCTTGTTTTCTTACCTAATAGCCCTGTTTTATCCAAGGATGGAAATCAAGAATAAAATATAATTCTAAAATATAGAATTAAAAATATATATATGCCTAATGTATCATAGTTTCTACATGAAAAATATTTCATCAACACAGCAGCCATGCTCGTTCCAAACCCAATTTTCTTTTGATTAAATTATTTCACAAGTAAAATGTTTGTACATACACATTTACAATAAGTGCACGCACAAACCAAATTAACTAAGTAAATACGGTTATTCTTATTTATTTATTTATGACGAATATAACGTATAAGATAAATATTGGACAGTAAACTACCTAAGGCTGTCAATTTTCTTTAGGAAAACATATTTCATTTAATTATAAATTCTTTTTATTATTTGTTTAAACCTTTTGTGTTGAACTTTTTATTAATAACAAAGCATCTTTTTCAAGTTCATTCTCGAGTTGCCTTTTAATATAACATTAAAATTTAATTTAATAACTATAATTAGGTTGTTTAGTGTTGTTATCTTAGTCATTTACCTAATTGGTTTTTCAAGCTGAAACACCAAATCTTGTTCTAAATGATTTTTAATTATACGTAGGTTTTAAAAATATTTATATATATTTTATTTATTTACCTAATATTCATTTAAATACAACTACGAGTATAAATATGTATTCGATACTCTGTATCGCTAACTTTTATTTCAATTTAAAATAACTCACACTTTCTTTTATTATGGTAGTTATAAGAAATACAATGCTACTATTCAAGATAAAGGTTACTTTTTTAAAAACTTTATTTAAAGTGTAGCATTTTTATGAAATATTCTCTTTAACTCGTGTTGTTGTAACTCAATTTTGTAATTATACAAAATCCTTGTTATTGACACTATGGGTTCCAGTTAGTAAATTTGATTCACAATATCTTTTATTAAGACAGTTCACAATTTATACAGATAAATGTTGGAATTTAATGTTTTTCGAGTATTTAATTTACTGAAGAATACTAATTTAAAATATTTATTAAATTAGGACTGACAACAGATTATTCATAAGACAATTATTATATTCAACACTATAACCTAAGTTTACTTCCAACAATAATTTCTTTAACAAAAACTTTATTTGTAAGAAACACAAAGTATTTAGGTAAGAAGAAATTCAACCACTTATTACATTACTCTTTTACTAAGCCAGTATAGACTATATTTCATATAACCTTTCAAACAGAGGGAGTAACCAAATTTAAATCAGAGGGAATTATTTATCACTTTATCGAACTATATCACTACGTACAGAATTACTGCATAAGCTATCACACGCCAATAAAGGTAGATAAGATAATGCTGTCCACTCCAGGTTGACGACAGTCTTAATCATGCGGTGATGCGTGATGTAATATACTGATGGATGAGTTAGAGTTCAGGACCACTGGTGTCTCCGGATCAGAAGGAGGTCCTCACTATCCTATCTCTAGCTACCATGGTCGGGCAGTGGGTGAGCTCTGTGACCCCGGCTCAGAAGGAGGTCCTTGTTATCCTACCTCAAGCTACCATGGTCTGGCAGTGAATGACAGTGCTGACGTTCATGTGGGAACCAAATATGTTGCTGACAAAATAGTGTTTGTTCTCCCAAAATCGGACAGTGTAGAAGTTTCACAGCTTGAGACATTTGCTGCTGACAAACAGTATTTGGTGACAAAAGAGACTAATTTAGAATACTCACTCAAGAAACTAACTGTTTTAGTATTCGCATTGTTTATTATCGTTTCTGTTATTGGAATATCGATTTATACACTTTTTAGTACATCTAATGATGATACAAAAACACCTCCGCCCAACGAAAATGATCCACTTGATACTACTTTTTCAAAAACTGAAACGATACACTCCACATTTTTACCCAATATGACTACTAAAAGAGAAGCGTCTACATTTCCGACAAGTGTAACAAGTGGAACAAAGCTGACCATAGTAACTTCCCCTCGAGAGTTATATTGTACAGATGTAAAGCCAGTAATGACAACTGCAACCACACCAATCGTTAGTGAACAGTCCACGGTAATGAACGACTCAGAATACCTATCACAGACTACAATAACTACACATACACCTGACCTAATACCATGTCCTTACTTGGACAATCAGTGCAAGGGAGGTTTACCTGAGGACAAGTACTTATTAATACTCAACGCCTCTGTGGTAGTTGTGAACGTGTCCAGTGTAGCTGATGGTGTGTGTCTCGTTCGACGGTCGTTGTGGGGAAGTCGGCCCTGTGAGACTTGTAAGGTCTTCTCTCCAATCAGCAGTATTGTAATTCACTTCATCAGGAAATGTGGGACTTTCTCTGAGTGCAGCTCATTTATAAGAGAATACGAAGATGATTTCGCAACATTTAAGACTGACTTCTTGTACAACTTCGTGATTGGTGGCGACTGCAGGATCTATGAAGGGGTTGGTTGGGACCTCATGAGTGACAAGGACAACTATTTGCATGTAGGTGTTCAGCTAGTTGAAAGTATTTTCGGTTGGTCCAAAAATATATGTGACAAACAGCTGTATAACTTGATGCTCTTAGTGAATGTAGGGAGGTGGTGTGGTAAAATTAAATCATCTTTTAATATATATTTCGAATATGACCTTGGAGAAACATGTCACAGCCAGTGTGATGAGAAACTTTCAAGCTTAAAGAATATATTGTTTTTAAAAAAAGATAAATATTTTATGAATAGTGATGAATATTTTATTAGAGATTCTATTGAATTAGGTAAAATGTTTTCATCTTGCAATGACTATGTGTTTCAGCCTTGCTACATGATGTGTACTGACCCTACGTGCTCAACAAAATAAGACTTTATGACTAACTGTATTAATATTATTATTTTATTTTTAATTATTACTAATACTTAATACTAATTTACTTTTTGTCACTGCTGGTATATAACAATTATATACTGATTTAAAGAAGATAATTTTAAAAGAAATACAGTAATAACAATATTCAACTACTTTATTGAGTCTAAAATATATATAATTTTGGTTTCACAACTTATTGTTAATAAATTTCAAAACTGGTGTAACTTTTTTGTCAGGTTAAAGTGTGAAAAACATCCCCAAAACATGATATGTAACTAATAATCTTCATCATTATTAAATTAATTTTATTTTTCTTACCTAAATCCTAGATCAAGCTAGCGCTGTGTAAAGCGTGCCTTCTACAATCTTGCATGGAGTGCAGCAGAGAATGCCTGTGTTTTATTATTAAGAACTATAATTATAACAGGATCGTTGTTGTATCGTAAAATTGCAGAATGAATCCAAGTCTAATAGAAACCACTTAACGAATGGGCGTTCGTACTGTTTTAAAACACAAATAAAAGGCACCAGGTAACTGACACAAACCCTCTCCCTTTCCCTTTGTTATGTCAGATTATTTAAAAAGTGTATAAATCTTGTTAAAGAAATAATAATTGGAATAGTTTAATGTATCGATTTTTCCTTTTTTTAAAAATAAGATACATACTGTACATATTTGAGATGAACTGATACCTCCACAAATAATCTCCACAGTGTTTTTTTATTGTCAGTAACTTAAATTAATTTAAGTTAAGAATATAAGCCCTAGTTATAGGTTATGCGTGATTCTCTGTGAATTTTAACTTAAAACAAACTGTAATACAATTACAAAATTAATGTTTTTAAACTTAGGCCTAAGTGCAACTACATATAGGTCTATATGAGAAGTTGATAGGCCTAAACTTACAGTGGAAAATACAAGAATTGTCTGTCAAACTAAACTAGCCGTAGTGTCCGGAGAAAATGTTTTGAAAAATAAACATAGGTATGATTATCAGAAGCAACACCGTTTCATACAGTAAAAAAACTGTTTTTAACAAATTAATTTGAACGGAAAGACAGCGTTAATCAGGGCGTATAAAGAAAATTTTTTCGCTTTTTATTTTGCTCCTATTTGTCCTATTCGCTATTTTACTCTTTGATAAACTGTAACTAGTCAATCGTATCTGGCTGTTACATTGTTAGATGTATGCTTATAATATTATTCTGAAACAAAGGAAATGGTAAAACATATATAGTTGAATAAATAATTTGATTCTAAAATGGTAGTTTTGCTAGCCATATGAACCAAAATCCATTATTTCTCATTGAAAAGTGTTCAATTTCTGGCTTGAAAATAAGTCAGTTATATAATATATCACAATATACTATAATTCCTGAATATTTAAGAACTCGTCTTATGAACACTGAAAACTACTATCGTTTAGTTACAAAAAAGATACAACTTATAACACATGTATATAAAATTAAAACAACAGCATGTACATTTTATGGATCGTAAAAAGACTGCCTGCCTGAGCCAGCATGGCCCAGGCAGGTTGAACTAGGTGGTTCTCGTAGTTCATTTTTTAAATAAAGAGACGTTTTAAATCCCTATAGTATGATATTGGATTTAATATATTGACTATATAGAAACTACTTTTTCACCATTGTGCACAACAAAACATACAAATAATACTTCTGCGTATACAGATAATGACACAATCACTGGGTTCTATGTACAAAAAGTTTCACCACAAAGGCTTTAGTCAGGCGTGAGTAGTGAAACGCATATAGAAAGGTTCACAAAGGCCGCGATATTGCATCTATCACGGGATAATACACACATTAATTTTTAGTTTTGGAGAAGATAACTGTAATTACGATCGATTTTTCATTAGTTTTTTCAATAAAAAAAATATTATCACAATAATTACCATGAATGAGTTCGATGTTCATTGACTACTTTATATTGTTATATATTTTTGATATATTAATTGTTATATACATTAAATTTGCTAAACCAAATACTTTATAACAATTTGTATCTTTTTTTTCCATTAAATATAAACATGTGATTACATAAATTAGAATTGGAAATATTTTATATCTGAAAAATACAGTATTAATATAATGACTATTAAGCTACATGTTTTAATTTCTCTTCTTCACTCCTTAGAGAATAAATTAGTGAATTGTTTTAAAAAGTTAGGGCCTTTTCAAAATCAAATAAATAAAAAACAATAAAAAAAATGGTGATTGAGTGAAAAAAAATCACTAAGAATATCTATCTTAGAAAACTCACACATTTATTTTCCTATCACTTCAATGCGTTTTGTTTGTATATTTTATGTCTTTTAATATTTTTTGAAGTATAGTTTTTTTGCAAAAATTTTATTAATATTGTTATCAAAAATTAAAGTACAGAACGATTATTTTAAAGGTTTTTGTGGAATACATCTAAATGTTAATGAATACACGTGAAATCAACAAAAAATACAAAATTTTATTTATATTAAATATGACAAACATGCTGTTATACTACTTTTTAATCACAGTAATTGCATTATGTAACTGCCATTCAGTAAGAGGTAAAACTGCCATGTTCATACCCACGTTAATGTCCGAATAGCTAGAATGTAGTATTTACAGTTAAATTTTAGTCGTGATAGAATTTCTCTTAACAATGTATCAAATTATTTTAGTCTTGTAAAAGTGGTAACTTTAAATAATAACTATATTCTATTATGATTTAAAATTGTCGTTTTTTACTGATTCATTTTTATGCTTTGAATTCAAGTATAAATTATATGTCATACATTTTAAAGTCTATCATTCTTTGGGCTGTTCCATTATTATTAATATATATAATTTGAAATTGTGTTAATTAAATGGTGCCTTCCAAAAATAATATGGTTTTTAAAAGATGTTTGTCTAGTTAAAAATAAGAATGAGTTGGTATTTATAAATTCATCAATATACCTGTCTTAAATAGAATTTATACCTGTAACTATGAATGTACTGATATTCTACAATTGTGATCATGTGCAAAAAGAAATAAAAGTATTAGAAAAAGTAATAACTTTAGTAAAGCTACAAATCTGAAATATGCGAAACGGGAAGGCGATAATATTAATGAACACAAACCAGATCTCTGTGTATAAGATGCTGTTTTATCTTCATACCTATGTTTATTAACCATGGTTGTTTCCAATTTTCAATTATTTATTATTGTTATCACGAAAAGAATGCTATGTTTTTATCGTTACTATATGCTATATTACACTGATAATTTCAAAATCGGATCATAGTGCAATTATAACAAGCCATATGTAATATAATGTGGTTATTTTATTAGGAAAGTTCACATTTTATAGATACATTTTGTAAATTGATGTTTTTAAAGTATCTAATTTCTTGACGAATAATACTATTTGTAGTCATAAAATATTAATTTCAAGTATTCATTAATTTAGGACTGACAACAAATTATACTTGTTGTAGGCATTAATTATATTCAATATTTTAAATATAACTTTACTTTCAACACATCATTTTAAAAGTAAACTTAGTTTGTGCAAAATCAACTTATTTAAGTAGGTAGAAATTCGTCCATTTATAGCATTAATTTGTAACTAAGTCAGAATGGAACATTTGTCATATAAAATTACAGACACACGGAAACCCAATTTAAATATAAAGAAATTATTTATCACGTTATCGACCTATAGCACTATGTACAGGATTATTGGATAAGCTATCACAAGCTAATAAAGGTAGATAAAAAAATACTGTCCTCTCTAATTTGACGACAGTCTTATTCATGCGGTGATGCTAGATGTAATATATTGATGGACGAGTTGGAGTTGAGGACCAGTGGTGAGCTCTGTGACTCCAGCTCAGAAGGAGGTCCTCACTATCCTATCTCTAGCTACCATGGTCGGGCAGTGGGTGAGCTCTGTGACTCCAGCTCAGAAGGAGGTCCTCGTTATCCTACCTCAAGCTACCACGGTCTGGCAGTGAATGACAGTGCTGATGTTCATGTGGGACCCAAGTATGTGGCTGACAAAATTGTATTTGTTCTCCCAAAATCGGACAGTGTAGAAGTTTCACAGCTTGAGAAAATTGCTGCTGACAAACAGTATTTGGTGACCAAAGAGACTAAATCAAAATATTCATTTAAGAAATTAACTGTTTTAGCATTCGTATTGTTTATTGTCGTTTCTATTATTGGAATATCGATTTATAAATATTTTAGTATATCTATTGATTATACAAATACAACCCCGTCAATCGAACATTTTCCACTTGTTACTTCTACTCTGTTACAAACGGAAATGAAATATACGACCTCTTCCACGCCCAATATAACGACAAAATGTGAGACTACAACATTCTCAACAAGTATATCTAGTGGAACAAAGACGACCACAGGAACTTCCCCTCGAGAGTTATATTGTACAGATGTAAAGCCAGTAATGACAACTGTAACCACACCAATCATTAGTGAACAGTCCACGGTAATGAACGACTCAGAATATCTATCACCGACTACAATAACTACACATGCACCTGACCCATTACCATGTCCTTACTTGGACAATCAGTGCAGAGGAGATTTTGCCGATGAGAGGTACAAAGCAATTCCCAATGCCTCTGTGCTAGTTGTGAACGTGTCCAGTGTGGCTGATGGTGTGTGTCTTGTGCGGAGGTCGTTGTGGGGAAGTCGGCCTTGTGAGACTTGTAAGGTCTTCTCTCCAATCAGCTGTATTATAATTCACTTCCTTTGGAGTTGTGGTAGTTTCTCCGAGTGTAGCTCACTGATGAAAGATTATGAAGATAATTTTGCAAATTCCAAGACCGACTTCTTGTATAATTTCGTTATCGGTGGGGACTGCAGGATCTATGAAGGGGTTGGTTGGGACCTAATGAGTGACAAGGACAACTATTTGCATGTGGGTGTTCAGCTAGTGAAACGTATGTATGCTTGGTACAACACAATATGTGACAAGCAACTGTATAATTTGATGCTCTTAGTGAATGTGGGAAGGTGGTGTGGCAAAATTACATCTTCCTTTCGTATATATTTCGAATATGAGATTGGAGTAGCGTGTAACAGTCAATGTAAAGAGAACTTTTCAACCTTAAATAATATATTGTTTTTAAAAGAAGATGAATACTTTATGAATAGTGATGAATATTTTATTAGAGATTCCATTGAATTAGGTAAAATGTTTCCGTCTTGTAGTGACTATGTGTTTCAGCCTTGCTACAAGATGTGTACTGACCCTACGTGCACTATAAAGTAAGACTTTATGAGAAACATTAGTATTATGTTAATATTAATTATTACTAGTACTTAATACTAATTTACTTTATTAGTCAATTATTAACAATTAGTAATTCTAATATCTTCAGTATATTTATCACAATACTCAATATTTCAGTGACTTATATATTGTATTGCATGGGAAACAATAAAGTGAATTGGTGCCTGATTAATAAATAAAACAGTAACAATAAATTGAGAATATTGCATAAAGTATTATCTTACCACATTACATCAGAGGTTAGGCGTATAAATGGGATATGAGGGAGGGAGATGTGCTTAAAAATAGCTTTACTACATTAAATACCTAAATAAGCCTAAGTATACATTCATTGTTCAAATAGATTTACAGATTCACCATAGAAATTATTATTACATATACGTTATTAATAAATATAAATTATGCAATACCCAAAGAGAGACTGAACAAGATAATACAAACAATAAAGGGATGATTAAAAAGGAGTTAAAAAACAGTATTAGAAACCATATGTAATGTTTGCCTGTCAGTCATTTAAGAAGCAATGACGAAAGGAGAGTTGGCGTGGTCTAGTGCCAGAAAAATCAATAGAAAGATAATTTCATTGATAGCTAGTCTGGTAACTTGCAGATAATTGATAAGTGAGTTAAATTTATGCAGTGAAATGTTAATAAGACTGAAACCAATAATCCGGCCCGGAGGACCAAAATGTTTTATATAGGGTGAGACGGGGGACCACCTGACAAATATCAGGAAGAAGATAGGAATGAAAAAAGAAAGTAGGCCTAGGTTGAATATGAATTTTATTTAATTTAAAAAAAAATTAGATATGGTATTAAAGTCAATGATGAGAGATATTACGAACAATGATTGATAAATAATTTGTTTATGGAGAAGAATAGAGAAGGTCTGAAGATTGAATGAAGGAGAAATGTAGCAATGGTTTGCTTTTATAGCCTTTATGCTAGATGGCTCTGGTTTTCATATTTGTTAGCTTGAATAAATTTTCTACATACAATTATGATGAGGTATTGTGATGTGCAAATGTCTGAGAAAATTAATTAAAACAATAAAGAATGAAAAATGCAATTAATTTTTTATATAAATTCTCAACATGTATAGTATCGATTGTTGATATAAAATAAATGTAAATATATTTGTCATTGAGAATATTCAGCAATAATATACAGTTTTAAAGAAGCTGCTTTGAAATGTAATACAGCAATTAAAATATATAAAAAATATAAATGTTTTTGAGCATCATATGAAACTATGAATAAACGAGCACATAAAATTTTAGAAATAAAATATAAATGCAAAGCAGACAGAATAGTGAAGAGGTTGGGTGATATATAAATGAAACATTTGGTAATTATTTTAAGATAAAATAAAATATTTAATTTTATATAAAGGTCCAACACTGTCTAAAATATGTAAATAGTAACTAAATTTATTTTTCTTTGAAGTAATCCGCATTAAAAACAATGAGTTTGTAAATTACACATAGTAATATTAAATTATATATTTTATATTAGTTTTACATTTTCCGCTTCATTTTACTGAGTTTAGAATAGGTTATTTTTAATCCCACTATGTAAACAAAGCCAAACATTATTTTTTCTCGTTTTTTGGTTTCTCGTAAGTGTGGTATGTTATTCATAAACCGCACCATTAATGAATTTACGTTATTTTTCTCATACTTTGTCCTAACATAAAGGCAGGGCTGTGCGTAGCAAGCCTTTTACAGTTTTGAATAGACTGAAGCAGAGGATGTTCATTTTTTATTGTTCTGAACTATATTTACTACAGAATCGTAGTTTATGGTGACTAATCTTTGGAAAGAGTGAAATTATAATAAAAACTACCTCATCGATAGACGTTTGTAGTGTTTTAAAACCTAAAAAATGAACGGTTTGGATTTTATGTATTTTCTTACTTGTCAATACTGCTGTTCTTGGTCTGCTATATTATTTATTTAACATTTACCTTTAAAGCTATATATTTGATATTTTGGTATCAATTTTAATTTCATTTATATAGCACATAAAATTCCATTCGATATTGAAAGTTTCAAAACTATTTTTTATCTGATTAATATTTTGTCACGTATACATTTATATATTGATTGTGGCTTACAAAATTATGTTCAAAAACACACATATTTATAGTAAAAAATAACAGGTGACTGTGTAGGATAAATATGTAACACGATTGTTGTGTAGTTAATATTTGGTTAATAATTATTTAGAATGAAAAACTACATACAGACAAACTAACAACACTCTTGGGGAATTTAGTCTTTTCCGTTTTTAGGACGTAAAACTTCACCGATGTGGTAACCATATATTTGGTAAAAATGATATTTTAATTAATATACATTGTTACTTATTTTGAGTCTTCTCATTATGTAATGTTCAACTTTTATGAAATAAATAAATATTTTGTAACAATTCATTTCAACATAAGTTAACATGTAGACAATCCAAAATCTTTTTGACACAATCAATTTCAGTATGTGTTGAACTTAGAATTCAGTAATATTTAAGTTAAATTTTCCTTAAAAGTGTTATACATATATGTATATACAGAGTGTTTGGCTCTTAGTGTAAAAGTCGTAACTACATACAAAACCACATAAAATGGTTTAATTTTTATGTTCCTGATGTAATTCATCTTGGCTTAGCACAGATTTGCATATTTTTACGAAAAATATATTTTAATTGATTTATTGTGCGTTAATTAAGAATGTAAAAAAATGGTTGGACATAAAAGAAACAAATTGTTCTATATAATAAGGAAAACAGTTTAGTTTTTATCAGTAGCTCGAGAAAGGTCCAGAAATAAAAACACACTCAAAGACCTTAAATTGACTATTCAACCACACGCTTTTCTTGTGATATTAAATGTGACTAGAAGAAAATAAAAAAAATTACACCCGAAAATGAAGTACTAAGACAATTATTTCAATTACCATCATTAAGATAAATTTTACATCCATGAATATGTACTACTTTAAAATTATTACAAAATCATATGTAAAAACAATGTTTTATTTATTTACTTGAAATAAACTGTCTTATGTACATTTATTAATAGGTATTATGCATCTATTAGTTAATTTATTATTTTATGGTGATGACACTCTTATACTTAGTATTGAACAAAATAATGTCCTAGCTAAAAATGTTATACGATCATTGGACCCTCTAACTGCAACACTCCCAAGATGTATTCATATATTATATAATATATTTTATTAATTCGTGATATATTTCATATCTAAATACCTTCCCCACGCACAGATAGCTTACCATCTCTTATGGGTGACAAAATAATGTACATATGTATATTTATATTTTTAAAATCGTAATTATAAATAAATAAAATAAAAAACAAGTTTACAAAACGTACTGCGAATACCTTTTTCACTTACTCATATTATTTTGAATTTTAACCCAAGCATATGTAGTAAAATGATTTCTTAGATCAACTAAGAGAATTGGCTTTATACATTTTGTATTTAACGCATCACTAGAAAATAGTTCTGAAGGCCTGTTCATAAAATTACTAACGTAATTAAAAGGGTGTTGATGTTTTTATTTGTCAAATGTATTTATAGCGTACAAAAACTGTCCGAAACAAATTAAAATCAACAGATATTTTTGGAACTTTTCCATAACAAACACAAGTAAGTCAGATATCGGTGACGGTTACATTCGTCTCTGTCTTGAAAGATGTGTCACATAAGCCTCCACTCTGTCGTTGCCCTTGACAGACTGGCTGACGTAGCCGGGATTTACTGTCCTGCGTAGCCGTAAGGTGTATACAACAAACACAAGTAAGTCAGATATCGGTGACGGTTACATTCGTCTCTGTCTTGAAAGATGTGTCACATAAGCCTCCACTCTGTCGTTGGCCTTGACAAACTGGCTGACGTAGCCGGGATTTACTCTCCTGCTGAGCCGTAAATTGTATACAACAAACACAAGTGAGTTACATATCTGTGACGGTTACAATCGTCTCTGTCTTGAAAGATGTGTCACATATGCCTCCACTCTGTCGTTGGCCTTGACAGACTGGCTGACGTAGCCGGGATTTACTGTCCTGCCAAGCCGTAAAGTGTATACAACAAACACAAGTGAGTCAAATATCTGTGACGGTTACCGTACATTCGTCTCTGTCTTGAAAGATGTGTCGCATAAGCCCCCTCTCTGTTGTTGGTCTTGACAAACTGGCTGACGTAGCCGGGATTTACTGTCCTGCCAATCCATAAATTGTATACAACAAACACAAGTGAGTTACATATCTGTGACGGTTACAATCGTCTCTGTCTTGAAAGATGTGTCACATATGCCTCCACTCTGTCGTTGGCCTTGACAGACTGGCTGACGTAGCCGGGATTTACTGTCCTGCCAAGCCGTAAAGTGTATACAACAAACACAAGTGAGTTACATATCTGTGACGGTTACATTCGTCTCTATCTTGAAAGATGTGTCACATAAGCCTCCACTCTGTCGTTGGCCTTGACAAACTGGCTGACGTAGCCGGGATTTACTCTCCTGCCAAGCCATAAAGTGTATACAACAAACACAAGTGAGTCAGATATCTGTGATGGTCACATTCGTCTCTGTCTTGAAACATGTGCCACATAAACGTCCTCTCTTTCGTATGCCTCAACAAACTGGCTGACGTAGCCGGGATTTACTGTCCTGCCAAGCCATAAAGTGTATACAACAAACACAAGTGAGTCAGATATCTGTGACGGTCACATTCGTCTCTGTCTTGAAAGATGTGTCAAATTAGCCTTTACTCTGTCATTGGCCTTGACAAACTGGCTAACGTAGCCGGGATTTACT
Source organism: Stictocephala bisonia (assembly GCA_035578905.1). NCBI lineage: Eukaryota > Metazoa > Arthropoda > Insecta > Hemiptera > Membracidae > Stictocephala > Stictocephala bisonia. The sequence goes on from JAQJVL010000314.1 coordinate 422,314, forward strand.
GTCCTGCGTAGCCGTAAATTTAAAAATCTGTTATTACCTTTTATATTTATCCGTTTGAATTTTAACTAGGTATACCAAACTTGGATACAAGTGGTATATCATTTTAGATGTTATTGGCAGTACGTATTGAAGTTTAAATTTTAAATTAATACAATTTTAATGTGTCTGCGTTTTGTGATAGATTGTGATAGAAGTATAATCCTATATCAATTTAACCCACTTTCACCACTACAATTGTTTAACAAAAATCACTCCTCACATTAATATACAGTAATAATAATGCTACTCTTAAGAAACAATAATTTACCTCTGACATGGAGTAAAATATTACTGTTATAAATTATTAACATAAGAACTATGGTCTATGATTTTTAGCAATCACTTAAACATTTTCCAGATAAACAAATTTTCTGGAATATGTAGTTAACAAAAATTACAACTGATTGACTTCAAATATTTTACTCCATTGTTCATCCACTGCTGTTAAAATCTTATTGAAGTTGAAAATGCATCAAGTATTGAACAAGAAGTCCTCTAGTTTCTATCTTGTTATATATCAGTTGCTCAAGTATTTAGGTTGCTTATTAGTGTTTCATTAGTTATCTAAGAAAAATATCAGTTTAAGTTATGTAAAGGTTAGTGGAGGACGTTGGAAACGGTAAAGAACAATGTTATACACATATTTTGACATGCCATATCTCTCGTATTTCAGTGCCTCTCTATAATATATCTTATCGTGTTTTTTTCTGTACGTATACTAGAAATTTTGTTTTGTTTTATTGGTTCCCGTGAACGTCATAAAGTGACAGTTATATTGTCTACCCCAGATAATTAACTAATTATCTGATAAATTCATAGTTTATAGGAAGTAATAAGTTCAAACTGACAGAAGAATCCCTGTCTGTTGTTCACTGCACGTTGTGATGAACGTGCAGTCACCTACCTTCAATCTGAACTGCACGAGCCCGAGTACGTACGTGATGCCAAGCCCTGACAGTGTGATTTACTTCGAAGATTCAACTCTGTCAAATGGCTAAGACATATATCCATACCTTGATTGGTGAAGGCTGTAGAATAAGTGAGTACGATTCCACAGTTAATTTTACTATAAAATACAATAAAGAGGGCTCAACACAGGTGTATTTGCATGTGATGAAGATAGTAGCTGGACCATAACATTTAGTTAAAAGTCGGTTAAGTTTACTCATATTTAAGAAAATAGAAGATAAAACCTTTTATCGTAGATTAAATGATACTTTTGTTTTTTACCCCCATAAATTGGATGTATTATGTAAATTAAATTGTACACACTCCTGTTACTAATTTCTAGTAATAATTATACATTTGAACAATTATGCTGTAATATCCTAAATGTGATAAAAGTTTCATCTACTTCTGCTGTAATCTTCAACATGTTATTGTTACAGTTTCTCCAGTATATTTTATATACTTGTTCATCAATTTGCTCTTATCTTTTTTGTTCCAAACCCCCTTTCTACCTGTATATCGTTTTCTCATTTTTCTCTTCTTTTCCTCCACTATCTCTTCGAAACTAATGTTCACTAAACGTTCTCTTTTAATTTGTGTTTCATCTTTAATTCCTTTTCTAGTATTTTATATATTCCTTTTCTTACATGTTTACGTCATCTTCGGTTTCCTTTTATTATCCACCTTGAAAGATCTTATTACATCTTTCAAACCCTACATTACGTTCTTCTACTTATAACCTTCTTTATTTGTTCAATACTATGTTTTTTATTGGGTTATTGATTTCTTTCTCGATGTTCACCTGTTAAGTCATTAGTTAATTTGTGTACAAAACATTTTGCCGAGCAGAAACTAAATCATGTATGGTTTTGTTTTTGGTTTATAACTCAGACAATTTTGATTGACCTTTTGATGACCACTATTTAATTTATAGTTAGAGGACTTGCATTTTTTTCTATTATATTCATTAGCCAGAATAGCTGAGAACATTTCCCAATAAAAAGACACCATCTTTATTAAAAGGGAACTATTTTAAATTTGAAGTAATTATACCAAATGTATTGTGTTTATAAATATATATTTTTGCTATTATGAAGTAACTGTGCAGATATTATGACAATCTATTTACGCGTTTCACTGTTGTCGTTACACATACACAAATAAATAAACAGTGTAGAATTACTGTTTTGTTTGGATGAAATAGGCGTCGTTCCACTTGGTCAACTAGAGCTATCACATTACCGTTCCAAAGCGAGTTCAGTTTTAATATCGGCAGGCAGTTTAATGTAACTGCAGGCGGTGCAACAGTTATATACAGTGTTTTTAATATTGCCACCACTGAAGGGGTTGTTTCACAACACCAGTAGTGATATTAAAATTATACTTTATGACGTTTTAATTTATCTTGATTCAGTTAATAGTAAATTGTTATTAGTTACGTTAAACTTGACTAATGTAATTAATTGAATTATGAGTTTTCCGTATGTATACTACTAGAAGTTGCAAAATATACCAATCATTACTATTTAGAAACGTTCTACTGTAAAATGTAAACAGTCGTATGTTATGAAATGTTTAAAAATGTAAGTACATTTAATACGTAAACATTTTTAAATGTAAAATTCTAAATGTTACGATATCTATAACACTAATATAAAAAAATTCTAAAAGGTTGTTTGTAAGTTACGAACGCTATTTATACTTTATTTTCCTACTTCAATATATTTCAAAGGCAAATTATATGTATTTTTCTAGCAATAAGTGTTATTTATTAAAATAGATGTATTTTAATTTAACAAGCGTTTACTTGTGTTTAAACTACTCAGTATCCTAAGCTAATCATACGTAATTTAACGTTGAATAACAAATGTCACGCCTTTAAATGTATAGTATTTTTTTCAAATCTTATATTATCATATAAAACACATTAAAAATTAAAACTGAGTTAAACAAGAATCACTATTTTATTTCGAATGTCCTCAAGAAGCAAATATTTGTATCTATGTATTATAAGAACATACTTTTGTTTATAACGTCTAGTAAATATTATATTTTTACAAAATAAATATTGGGTTTTTTGGATCAGAAATTAAAATAAAAAAAAAAATCACTACATTATCTATCACACGTAAGCACTGTTGTGGGCAGTGATGTAACCCCGCTACTTGTGGACAAAGTGTCGTGGAGAGTGAAGGCGATATGTTCTGTGCTCAGTCCTCTTGATACCAACATGGCGTCCGCTCAATGGTTGTCATCGGTGTGGACACTACTAGAGAAGTCTGGTGTCAGTGTTAGGTGATAGTCAATGTCCGGATGTTGTGTAGAGAAGAAAACTGAGTATCAAGCTTGTCAATCATCATTAAATCAGACCTTTACTATGTGGTTCGGGTTCCATTTAAAGCAGTGGATCCCTTAATTGCCTTGGATATTGGGCTATTATCTTGGAAAGTCAACCTTAGTTAGTAACAATGTCTACATTCGTCCGTTCATCTACACTCATCACACTCATTCGCTCTTCATATTCGCTCTTGATACCTGATTGTGCAAGCTGACGATGAAAAACACAATTTTGTATAACAACAATGTTCAACAAGCATAATGAGGCACTTAAGTTAAAAACTGTTTTTCCCCTAATTGTCTTAACTTAAGGAATCGAGAGATTAGTCAAGCCTATAGGTCTAAATACGAGCGTTACAAGAATTATATGCATTAAGATTATCCGATGTCAAAAGATTCGTTAAATTTTGTACTACATTTATTTTAAATCTTGGCAAGATTCAATGTTGATAATTTTATATACGATTGAACCTTGCTAGTCAATATATCTGTAAAAATCCTGAAATTTATTTATATAAACTATACTGCGAACGTGTTGATTTTGATGAATGTATAATTTCCTCGCTTTAATTGCCAATTCTATATGTACACGACTATACATCATTGTTGTCCACTTTAAAAAAAAATTTTTTAGGGATGTAACTTAAAACAATTTAAAATCAAAAACTCCAGGCAGTTTTTTCTTAAGATTTCTTAGTCCAAATTGCACTATTTTAGCAACTGAATACAAACAACCAAACATTAATGTTGGGATTACAGTTAAAACATTTCGCTATTACTTTGAAAGTATCATATATTGTAGCTTTTACTTGTAAGTGAGAAGAATCCAACATAAAGCCGACAGTGTTTTGACAATAACTGAACTGCGTCAAGCAACAGAACTGAATTCAGCTGCATTCAACGTCACTCAATATACCAACTTGTACAGTTCTCTATTTACACTTGGCCAGACGTATACACAGAACTACTGTATATAACACTTACTTGTACATTCCCTCAGGCACAGGGTACAAAGGCAATGGTGTGTTTGGCTTCTACGGGTGTAAAAAAAATAAATAAAAAAAACAGTCTATATGATATTATAATGTGAGTTTACAAACAAACATGTAGTATGTTCAAAAGTTTTTCTAAATTTTACTCCGACAACAATTAATGTCATAGTTTACCAGTTGATGAGTTCTCGTTACTTGGATGTTTGTATAATAGATAGAAAGATATTATACAGACTACATTATGGTCAGAGTATCCACGTACCCGGACAAGGCTATGAGCTACACAGGCATTGGTTTCTTTTATTATATTTATTTATTTATAAGACGCCGATCGTCAAGAAATGGGCGAATATGGATTTCGAATGAGTGTGATGAGTGTATATGAACGAATGTAGTCATTGCTACAAACTAAGGCCGACTATTCCTTAGAAAGTGTCATTAATTAATAATGACAAATAAACAGCCGGTTGTTATTAGCTGATCCTTCTCAAAATGTGATATGACTCTGATTGGGATCGAACTGAGAACCTTTAGCTTATGATGCTGGGATTGAACCAACTACGCTACCGACCAATCATAAACTGATATTTAGTTTTGTGATCCTTAGCCTGTTGTAGGTTCCAAAATGTTCTTCGAGAAACTTCACACTGTATTTTTTTGTTTTATTATTTCTTTTAGTTCTGTTTATAAATTATTTTGAGTTCGTCACTTATTATACTTAGTAAGAATTTTTAGCTTATCTTTGTTTATTGTACTGTTATTTATTGGCTTTATGAGAATTTTGTGATTTTGTTTTTCTAGTGGATATTTATTTATGTGTTAAATACACATCATCTGGAAGCGAGTAGTTTAATGTATCAGGTTTTGTATTATATTATGTAACTATTCGAACATAAAACCTATTAATACTGTTATGTTTAAAAGCATATTGAGTCATAAAAGGGAATACCGAGTTTGCAATTTATGTTCTTTGTATGAAAAATGTATTTCATCAAAACAAATTAATTATATTGGTGTATAGATTTTGCATGAATAATCTCTACTAAAGTTCTGTAATATGAATAACAGTATACTATTTTGTTTTAAACTTTTACAAAATCACCAATACTTTTTACTAGGCCTTTCGCCAGCAAAGCTGGCTGGCATCATCAGGGAACACAATTTTATTTTTGGTTATAAAAAAAGCAATACAATAATACATTTGAAATACATATGTAAAATATTAAAAGAATATAGGAATAAATATATGGTAAATTATTAATAATATATATATTAGAGTGTATAATTTTGTATAAAATGTGATGACAATAAACGAGAATTTTGAATAGGCCCACTTTCATTACATATTAAAGACGAATCATTTTTATTAATAAAATAGGTTTCCCAGGCATTTAAATGTTCGAAAAATGAAATGGATTTTATTATTTTTGAATTTTCTTTTGCGATGTTATAGTTTGTTGTTAAGCAATGTTTAGCAACTGCTGATTTTTCTTCTCTATTAAATTTAATATGTGAATAATATTCTTTAAATCTTATTTTTAAATTTCTCCTTGTTTGTCCCATGTATTCTTCACAATTTTCACAATTAATGTCATATATTCCAAATAGATTTTCATTTAATTTTTGTCTTTAGAATTAATTAGTTTGTTTTTTAATTTTGTACAGTTTTAAATGAAGGAATTACATTTGTATTTTTCTTGAAGGAATGTTGAATGCTTTTTGATAATTGTTTATTTCAGGTAAAACTTGGCCAGTAATTGGTTACCTTTAATAAACATCAAATGAAATAATGATTTCTTGATGTTTCTTCTCTATATCCAAATGTTCCTCTAAAATAAACAATGAAATTATTTGAAAAATGATTCACATCAATAAATTTAATAATGACTCCTATTCCTTAATCATTTACACCCTCTTAGATACTATTTTATAGAAATGAATTTTACACGCAAAAGGCTTTTTTACAAATATATCTATAATTATCACTAAATAAAAAAATAGTAAAATCACTCTCCCTAGATTGAAATAAACTATAAAGGTAAATTGTATGTTTGTGTTGTAGGAAACGTTCGTTTATAAATGGTTGAGATTGGACCCATGTTAAGAAAAGGCGGGATGGGAAATAAACAGTAATCACCACCATACACGATGAGGAATGGTTACAAAAATATTCCTGTTAGATGATTTAAAAATGTCAAAAAGTGTTCCAGAAACTGTAAAATGAGTTTTACAAATGTATACAATAGATTAACGAATAAAAGGCTTTGTGATTTGTAGACCAAGCACTAATATTCCAGGAACTTGAAGGGAATGCTGGAGAACAACTAACCAAAAGTTCCTGGCTGGAGGGATGATGTTTGAGGCATAAGGCTGGAGGTCCATTGAGACACGACTAACAGTAAAACTGTAGGAGACGAGGTCATGGCAGATGAAGTATGGGTTGGTGGACATATCTGCTTATTGTATACTAAATACTAAAATAAGGCGTATTAGTTATCAGTCATGTGGTTGTGTCGTACTGCACGTTTTTCTAAGCGAGGGAGAACTGGACAATAAAGGTTATTATTTGGCGTAGATAAAGTGAAACATTCTTTTCTAAGAGTTTTATAATTATAAATTAATTTTTTCATATAAAATCCAATCACGCATACCATTTGTAAAGTGAACTATTTACCATCAGGATTTTTAAAAATGGGTAGCTGATAAGCTTATGCACCAACTAAATTAAGTAAATGCGAGGTAAAACCCTCGCAGTATTAATAATTAAATTAAATAATATCCTGTAAGCTCTCCTCTTCAGTTGCGTCAATACTCGTAGTAATATTTATCAGTATATACACCTTACTTAATTTTAAATGTGTTATTGATTATATAAAATAATCACTCTACATATTATAGGCTACTGTTTAATATTATAGTACTAACTGCAGTTATTTGAATCGATGTGTAATTGATTCATCACGTAATTTAATTGGCTTTCTGAGGTGTGGTCCATAATATTTATGAAATGGTCAATATATGTTGAGTTCATATTTACCATACTATAGTCAGTTATTTTAAAGTAACGCCATGTGTTGTTAACTCTAATTTGATAATTAATTAGAATTACGAGTTAAGTAATAAGCATGTATTCAGTCTTGATTTGAGCTTTAATTTATTCGACTCTGGGAAAGTGTTAAGGAAGCGTTTGAGCGGTAAATAAATGACCGCTGGTAAACACCGCCATATATTTTGAACCATAAAATATCCTACGTACATTATAGCTCATTAAAGTGAACCGAATGTGTTGCTAGTTTGTTATTTTATTCATAAGTCAAGAGATCGAACAGTCTTGTTATTCGAATGCCGTTCGATTTATCGATACGATTCTCAGATATTAATGCCATTTAATTATTCCGACATTCATAACTGGGCTCGTAAACAAGGCCCAGGAGATATATGGAATCCACGTACCTGGATCGCTTCTCCAGGATTTATGACTGGACAAGCAAACATGTCTTGGGGCGCAGTCGGAGGTCCCGGGTTCGAACTCATTAACGCTTGGCGCAGTAGCTTCATGATGATTGTTTTTAGCCTTATTATAAGAACTGTATTAAAGTGTTTTGTCACGTTCAGCAATTGTATTGTCAGTTGCTTTTGAATGTTTTAAATGAATATTGGACTAGTAAAAGTAGTTCATATTTTTAATTGCGTTATAAGTAGTTATAATTTTCCTATTTTTCACTAGTAGCCTAATCATGAAAAGGAATATTAATAAATCATAATATAAGCAAACTATTAGGGCAGTACTAATTCTGTAAATTTCACTTTAGTTGATCATTAATATTATTGTAGTTTTCTTTATTTATAAAGTTATTGTATCAAATCGAATCGCAGTTTCAAATTACTTACTATAATTTATACTCAGTCAGTACTAGTGATGCAGTGCTGTAACCCAGCTACTTGGAGACAAAGTGTGGGAGGATTGAAGACGGTAAGTTCTATACTTGGACCTTCACACGTTCGCTCAATGGTTGACATTGCCGTGGACACCGATAAGCCTACTAGAGAGGTCTGGGGTGTCCATGTTGGGTGGTAGTGAGGGTTCGGATGATGTTTAAGCAAGAGCTCTGAATATGAAGCTTGTCAATTAGCTTAAAAATCATACCAATACTACGTGGTTCGGATTCTACGTAACGCTGTAGGTCCCTTACTTGGCTATTGGGCTATTAATAAATTGTTCTTTCTAACAGGTCAACTTAGTTAGTAGCAATGATTACACTCGTTCATCTTCACTTATCACCATCATCATCATTATTATTTATATTATCATTAAAATATTATATATCTATTATTGATATTTAATTCATTACTATTATTCTCTACGAATCTAAATGATAAATTTTACTGGTGAGATCTAAATACATTTAAAATACAGTTGCTAGCTCGTATAATTTTTTTAACATCTCAAAAATAATGTTATAGAATTAGTTTTGAAAATATAATATGATTTAAGTCTTTAACCATTTAACAACTGAATATAACAGTGATGTATAAATCTTATTTTTCCAATAAATTTATATTTTTCCAATGTAAAACATAAATATCCCAGGAATGTACGTTTTGCTCAGTTCCTATGATTTACATCTCTATCGGCGCCATAAATATGGCTGGAGCTAGCTACTCCATCAATACTAGCGGCGGTCGATCCACCTGCCTAATGTATAGGTTTTATTAACGAAGTCATCATTGATATATGATTGTCTTTACCTTTAAATTCTATATTTTATCATTTTTAATAACTAAGTGATGTACTTTGAAACCTAAGATGTTCTTATTATTCCGTGATTTCCTTTTGTATGTTGAACACCAGTAAGTCAGCATTTTAACGTCCAAGCGGACCTATTTGGTACAATACAAACCCAAAACATGTTTAACTTGCTGTCCACAATATATATACATACAGGGTGGTTATAAAGTCCCTCCCCCCACTTTTTTCTACAGTTTACGTTTAAAACTTTTTGTTAATTATGGCAGATGCTATAACTTTTAAAGTTTTGTGGAATATTGGGAGTAGCCTGAGGTCCAAGACATAGGAGTCAAGTTCTGAATTCTTAATGGGAAGGTAGTCATTCAACATGTCTATTAGAACTGCCATTTCACCCTGAAAACAATGGTTTACTTAACATTCAATAGGGTTGTACAGTTTTCAATAGATCGTGTAAGACTGCCATTTTACTGATAACAGTTGTGCAATTACAGTAAAGTACAACAGGACAGTGAATTTTTTAGTTTTAGGTTTGGTTAAAGTTGAGGGTGATTGTACGGTCTTATCATTATTTTTTTTACATTACTACCCTAAATTTAGTTTTATTTAAGAAGTTATTACTGAAAAATTTAACTTTTATAAAATAAAAAAAACTTGATATTCTTAGTTATATAAATTATCCTACATGTTTTAATGTTCGCATAAAATATTAGCCTACTCACCTCTTGGCATCTTTAACCTACTGACATCTTGGAAACGCCACAACACTTTTGAATTCTAAATACAGCATTGTTTTTCAGGGTGAAACGGAATTGTTAATAGAAATTTCGCAAGACTGCCTTCCCATTAAGAATTCAGAACTTGACTCCTATATCTTGGACCTCAGGTTATTTATTACCAATAATCCACAATACGTCAAAAGGTAGATCAGCTACCTGTATAATGATTGAAATAAATGTAAAAACCTTTAAATGTAAGTTGTAGAAAATATAACCATCCTGTATATATACATTTGTTTTTGTTTGTCGGCACTGGTGGCGCAGTGCTGTAATCCAGGTACATGGGCACAAAGTGTTTGGGAGATTGTAGGCGATAGGTTGGATGCTCGGTCCTCTTAATACCGACATGGCGTCCGCTTAATGGTTGCTATCGGCGTGGACTTTACTAGAGAAGTCTAGTCTGGGGTGTCCATGTTGGGTGGTGATCATTGTGAGGATGTTGTGTGGGGGAGATAACTGAGTATCAGGCTTATCAATTAGCTGAAAATCAGACCAGCACTACGTGGTTCGGATTCCACGTAAAGCTGTAGGTTCCTTAGTTGCCCTGGCTGTTGGGCTATTAATAAATTGTCCTTTCTGAGGAACAGTTGAACTCAGTTAGTAACCAGACTACACTCATCCACACTCATCCTACACTCATATAACCATTCATGTTCGCCTTAAAATACCAACAACGTTTTGTCGGCGTCTCATATGTAAGAATGTAAGAATTTGTTTGATTTTTACTTACTAACTTAAAACAAAGAGGCCGATCTCCTTTTCAACATATCTCACCACATTTCCCATAGACTATTGTTCTGTGCGGAAAACTTATCAGATATATTATGTTGGAAAACCAGTACAATACAAGGTGAAACTTGTTGATAAAAACTAACAGGCAAGGCCAGGATTCGAACCAACAATACCTCTAACCCAGGGACAAAGTACAAGTACCGCTAGGACATCAGTTCTCTATAACGTTGTAAAGTTATAAAAATATAATCAGTGTTTTACATTAGTGCATATTTTGTAAATATGCAACTGTTCAGATTTAAGGTTATTTTATGACAGGTTATAAATGGCAGTGAAATAAATTTACAAAAATACACGTGTATTTATAATAATTGAGGAACTCATTTGTTTGCTTTCATCCCATGAGTTTGGTTGGTTACATTTTAATTTGTGGATTTCTTTCTGTCTACCCGCCAAGCCAATGGTCAATCTTAATTGATGATACAATACTATATTTAGCTTTATAACGGCAGCTAACTATTTATACACACAACTACTTTAGGTTTTACTATATTTCGATTTTGTTTATGGGTCTGATTTTTCAATTTTTTATTCCTTCTCCTTCTAATTTGGTATCTGCCATTGAGAGCCATACACTATGGTGATGAAAGAGTTGCCTATATCGAAGTGTTTCTCACAAATATAGTTATAATGCAGTTTTTGAGACATATACTTTACAGGTTACCGAATATTTATGTTGTTGTTTAATAAAAACTGAATGTGCTATCAACATAGTTTATATATAAATTACGTGTCACAATGTTGACCATTGGTAAATTTTTTATACTAATGAATTTGAGAGGATTATAATTTAAGGTTCTTAGATCATTTAAAACAAACTAAATCCACGTAACAATTATTAAAAGATACACCTGAACATATTTTCTCGTTCATGACTTAGTCGATATTACATGTTTTAGAAAACCATAGTGCTTAACTATCACTTATTTAAAATTCAAAACCAACTGAATTTTTTGATTACCAAGCATAATAACTGTTACAAACTCTTAAATGAAGATCAGTTATTTTTATTTAATTATGAAGCTCCCATATATGTAAATACCCAACGCATACTTATTTTTTTTAATGAAAATAAAGTTGCTATGTCGGTATAAAATACTGTCGTTGTATTTATTTTACGCTGAAAAACAAATTGCAGATTACATAACGTGGAGTCCCCTTGTTTAACATAAAATTCATAGTCGAAATGGCAGATTATAAAAAGTCTAGAGAAACAAAGAAATAAAACCACGTGACATGCCCGTATGCCAAGACAAGCAAGACATGAACCAGTATGTTCAAGCTGACAAAATATTAGCTAATGAATAAGTTATGAGGGCCCCTTGGACACTTATGTTAAACAGCACTGGGTTTCACGGCGCTTTAACTTGGCGTGGAGTCAATGCTGCCGGATTACATCGGAAAGCACTTAAATATCCGCTTGCGAGGAGTGCACGCTGTTTCTTCCCCGTGTTTTTAGGGTGCGCTTCACTCGGGGGTGGCTAAGTGTTCGGTAATCCTCATCGTAAAATGCACGAGCGAACACCCTTGTTTCTTACGGGGAACGTAAATAAGTGCATCGATAAAGTTGAGCTGGAAAGTGCTTTAGGCATCGAGCCACTAACGTATATACAGAAAGACCTGAGGTTAAATAACATTTTTAATACAAAGTTGATGTTGCACATAAAGCCATTATATCTATATTCAAAAATAAAATATTTTTGAATAGTCGATTTTATTTCCTTTCATATATTGTAATAATGAGGCTAAACAACATTTTTGAATATTAATTCACAGAAAAAAATCAAGAGTTTAAATTGAAAGATTATGAACATAATGTTTTTTGTTTTTATGTATTTTATACTTTTGAGAGAATATCCAAAGCTGGAACCATTGATAACCTACTGATTTAAAAATGCACAAATCATTAAAAGAACAGAGGAATAAAATCCTACATGTTTAATACCTTTTATCAATATATGTATAAAAAAAATAATAATAATACTGTCTCAACAATTATAAAATATTGTAAGACAATATTTTATACAAAATCTAATAGTATTTAATGAACCTAGGTTGAGTTATAGTTAATTTTCTATAACAATTTTCTGTTTACAATTTTAAGCCCAAATGTATTTCCTAAAAGAGTCAAAACTGTGAAGATCAAACAACAATAGGTGGACTTAAAATCTAGAACTGTTCAAAATATGATCACTATCCATCCTATTTATACATAGTAAGTGTGTGCTTTATTTAACCAAACAAAACCTGTCAAACCGTGATTGCACACTTTGCAAAGTGTATGTTTTGTTCCTGTTGAAATAGGAAACAAAAAATATTGGCGTATGCCTATTGTAATACTAGAATTTAGTTAGTTTCCTTTTTATTAAGTGGAAGCCGAAATTACTAAATAAGTCTTTCGTATAAAAATTATTATACTTTTTTTTACTTTTTTTAGCATAGTTAGAAGCACATTTTGTAATTTGATTTAATGTGATTTCGATAAACATCATAAATAAAAACTACCTTATAATAACAGCCCTATAGTTAGTTCAAGAACAACTTATAGGCCTATAATTTATTGTTCCTACTTTAACACGAGATTGTAAGGTTTTGGACGTGCAAAATTCGCATACTAAAACACAAGTTTATTTTAAATGTAGGCTATAGTATATTATATCCGTTCAAACAAAATGTTAGATACATTCTATGAATATGACATCTAACATTAAGTCAAGTCACTCATTTCTATCCAGGAGCTTCCTTTAATGTACTGGTATTGTATTTTATATGAGTTAATACACGGAATCATTGTCACAATTAAATCGTTTACTCTCGACCAATTATGTACATCAATAGACAAACATAGGAAGTAAAAGTGCTCTCTTATTACTCTCCCTTATTTTTATGGATACATATTTTTACATCTATAACTAACGATTGTTGGTATACAGCACGGAAAATGGAGGATTTAAGGATGAGATGCACTTTTTGTAATTCCTACTTATGATGTATGAGTAGTTAACACTTTGCTCTGTTACTCTTACATGTATTGTGATCACCCTCCCCTCCACTCTAGCAGTTGGTGATGCTAACCCTCCCTCTCACCCTAACACATACTGTGATAACACAGTATTTATTATTACAGCCTCTCTACACGTACTCTTATGAAGACCCTTCCTCCCACCTTTACACGTACTATGGTCATGACGCCCCCTCCTACCCTTACACATACTGTGGTAATATATTGTTTATTATCTCAGTCTCTCTCTCCCTCTCATATCTTGTGTACTGTGTTAGTCAACCCAATCTACACGTAATCACGTACTGTGGTGATATATTTGTGAAGTAAGTTGTGATAATGCAAATTGAGTTTGGTTTTGATAAATGAAGGGGTTGAATAAAGGCGCGAATAAAATATCAACCAGTAGGCATAATTTATTTGGAGGATGGTCAAGGTGTGCCCAACTACCAGTCCTCCACATTGACTCTAGACACGGCCAATTCGTGCCTCCAAGAGGGCCCTCGACGCTACCAGGACATGACGGTGCATTCCCAGCCACGCCACTCGAAGGTAAAGTAGCTGGGGGGTGTTTGGCCAGTCTCCCACTGCCACCGGAACCCGCTAGAGTCAACACTAGATCCAAGAACATAGAAGAAGTGTCAACTGAACGGCTTCTCCACGGAGCACTTGACACAGTTAACTAAGAATGTACTGTGTCATCGTGGAACCACGAACAACGCTGGATACATTCATATACTGCAAACCTGCAAATTCTAGTGGCAATAATGGGTAATTTACCAAGACATAATAATGGAGTAGAATGTATTTTTCAATCTAGCAGGTGGACAGTATTTTTTAAACTTTAAATATTGCTATAAATATATGCCCACTCAATTTCCAAATTTCTCCTACTTTCCGATTGGTAAGAGAAGAGAAATTTGGCATATAAGGGTTAAATATTTGGTTATTATTATTTTGTCTTACTTTACAGCATTTTAAATACAGTACACTTTACGGAATACACTTAGTTGAAAAATGATATAATAATTGAGGTCTATTTTAAAATGTTTGGAACGTATATACATTTAAATGTCACGTCTTTATATCTGTAACAATTGTTGTTTATTTTGCTTAAATTACACCACTTTTATGATGCAAGGATATAAATAATTAGTGTAGTATACAAATGATAATAAATCCTTTAATTTTGTCGCTTTCCACCTATTCTGACGGTGAACTAAGTTAAAATAACCGGAACTAAGCTGAGAGGGTTATTTTGAAACAGAGAAGCACTAGTTACTAATCGTAAGGATTATATTAATGATAATTCAAGTAAACTGTTAATAGAAGAGTTCATATGAACATATGCGAGGACCAGTTGTCAGAGAGAGATGCATGTACGAAAATGACGTAGAACAAACGACTGTCGCGACGGCAGTGTCAGCTATTTATGTCAGCAGCGCTGCTGAGTGACATTCAGTCATTAACCCCTGGCAGGGTCCCCTAGGATGTCACCCGGAGACAGGGGAACGAATGGAACTCCTATTTGTGTCTCCAAACGTAATTTGTCTGCTTCTGGTGTGTAACTACATTTTGATGGATTGTTTTAGACCTGTCAAAAATGACAATAACTATATTCATCTAATACTGCTAAAAAAGAGTTTTTGTTAGTATTGGAGATATGGCTGATTTTTAATATCTTTCACTTAATTTTTTTATATTATCAACAGCAAAATATTGTATGTTCATAGAAGGATACAACTTTATTCATATTCTTATTCTCTTAGATATGAGAAGACGACACAACTGTCTGCGTATTTTAAGGCGAATGAGAATGAGTACGTGAATGTCGGATGAGTGTGGCTGGTTACTAACTGAGTTCAACTTAAGCTCAGAAAGGATAATTTGATAATAGTCCAATAGATAGGGTAACTATGGGACCCACAACTTTAAGTGGAATACGAACCACGTAGTATTGGTATGATTTTGAGCTAATTTACAATCCAGATACTCAGTTCTATCACCCACACAGTATTCTGATTCTTATACTCGTATACCGCCCAAGACGGATAACAAAAATGTCTCTAGTAGTGTCCACACTGATAGTGACCATAGAGCGGACGTCTTGTCGTATACATTAGAACCATCGATATATAAATATTGATTTATAACGTTACCATGCCATTTATATTGTATTAATTTGTAATCGTGTGCAAGACGATAAGGCTTCTGATAGAGTCAACTTAATTTATAATTGTACAACTATCTTGTCTGAGGATTTTGATATTAATTTGATGTAAACTAAGATATGTAGGCCTATAACTTTAGTGTAAACGTACTTTAGGACATTATTAGCCAACCTGAGGACGACAGAAACTGTAATACCCGTTTAAACTGTGATAGTCAATGTTTGAAACATTTGAAAAATTGTAAATCTCTATTAAATAAAGAACCAGAAAATATCAATATACTGTAACCCTTAAACAAGAAGGAGAAACAGTTTAGTACGTAATTGTTATCGACATTTTCATCAACTGTGACTTGTAACAGTTAATTCTAACCAGCTAAGATGTCTGGAGAGTGTTTTCAGAAATACCGAATTTGAAAGGCTGTTCCATAATTTACAGATCCATCCCCCATTCCAGCATTAAATGATATACGTTTTTCCTATACTTAATTTACATTGACGCCCTCACTAAAAATATACAACCACGACCTTCTGAAAGAAAAAAAATCAACAACAAAAAACAATAAGAAATACAGGAACATAACTTGATTAAAAGTTAAATAGTAAACAAATCCTTATATTTTCTTTAAATTATTAAAAGTTATATAATTTAAGGAGACTTGTTAAAATCATCATAAATTTACACTAAGATAACATATTAACCTGTTATATGTTTACTGTATCCACTGCACGCACACTGCAGTGGATACAATAGCAACTAAGATTATTATAAACAATTAAGGTCCAGCAACATGTATTACACTACAAGTAACAAATTTGAAATATTAAGGTGATCGATGAAGTTTTGTATTGAGTGGCATTCACTTGCGTTATATCTTTACTAAAATGTAATATCTTAATCTCCAAATAAGACTATTTTTATGATTTTCAACGATTTAACCACGAAAAATACACTCAATGACGTTGGGATGAGTAGGCCTATCTGCCAATTATTTAACATAGTTATATTTTCTTACTTAAATAAAGTTTGAACTAAATGGTTGGTAAATATAACCTAGTACTGGCTCATGAACCGGTTTTATCATTTATATTCACTATACTATCGTTCAGTTGAGAACATAAAATTTTAGTTTGTTGTCTATCCATTTGTTTAAATGTTTTATAATTCATAAAATCGTTTACGATTAACAACACAAATTCTTAGCTCTCCTCATTACTTTAATTATTGTAGATACACTAACTATATGAAAGTACTAGCTTTCATATTTTTAGTTCGACAATGCAACGTCTCAAAGTTTCTGTAGATAACGTTCTTTAAAATCCGTTACTCCACATTTAATTTAGATGTACATACGATATTTCAATATTTATTTTTTTTTCTTAATACGAATGAAGTTCATGAAACTATCGACAACTATTAAAATGTTTTAAGGGGGCAACTTTAACTGTATTTTTAAGGGGACATTTTTGACCTATATCTTTATTGGCAATTTCAAGTTAAAAATTAATGTTATAAAAAAGGTGTCATGTAACAACCGATGTTAAATATTTAGCCATTTTTTAACCTCCAATATTCGTCGGTTTATATTTGATAAAGATAATTCTTATATTTCTGCAGGACCTCATAACTTAACTTAAACAAATCATCAAAAAGAATAGTTTCAGAGTATGGCTTATTTGTATCCAATTAAACTAGTATTTAATACTAACCCCATTAAATCATTAACAATGCTACTATTAAGATTATAATTAGTTCCCCACGACGGTGACTAATTATTGAAGTGATAATTAAGTTTAACTAATGGCTCAACACACATTACTCTTTTTAGTGAATGCGTATCATTTGTAACAAAGACTTTTTTTGTAAATATCTCCTTTAATCATCTCGAAATTAATTTATGTTAGCAAATAATTAATTGCGTAAGAAGCTAATAAATACAAAAGTTTTACTACTCATAATATTAATCCTTATATTTACACTTATTTATTATTATTATTTAATATTTCTCGGTTAACTTTTTCTTCACAAACAATAAAACCTGTTGTTGGTTTTGGAATTTGATTTATCGCATCATACAGATTAAACATTAAATCAAGTAATTTGTCTACAGACCCCCACTTGCATTTTTGTGAAATTTTCTTGCCTACATTTAATCTACATATTCAGGCACGGGCTCTCTTGAAAGCATAGTTGACCCAAGACTTGAACATGTGCAAAGGGAATGGCTCAACTATAAAATACACATATACTCAATTAAGTGAATCTCCCACGCTTAATATTTTTATTGGATTTGTTGGAAATTTTGGATTCGTGTGCCAACCTCTCACGAAACCCCCTGTATAAGTAATAAGGAACAAACATTAACAATCTGCGGTCATAAAATGTTTAATTACACACATATTCATTACGTATTTAAAGAAAAAAATTAATGCGCACGTGTAGATAATGAATTGAACAGTGACAACTATTAAGGCGTTATTCGATACCAGCTGACTAATACCGTCATGCTAACGGTCGTAGCATTGTCAACCTCGTCGTAGTTCCATCACTTCCAGTGGGAGCTCTTTGAAATAAATTTATGAGACTCAATAAATAGACTATAGTATCACAGTTCAATAACAGATTTGATTGTATCACAACTAATAGTGGCACTATACTAAATGTCTGGTAGTTTTTAACATAGATATAAAGTTTTAAACAAGATTAGACTGCAAGAGTTTTCGTGAATTCAACAACATAAATTTATATATCTAATTGATTGTCAACCTATAAATGCTGTATTTCTTGAAACTTTAGATACATGGGCCCAGTTGGAACATGTTCTTTTTTGGAGTCTCAACCACGTTGTATTTTATTGGAGTTCAATCGAATAGTAAATAAATAGTAGTTAGTTTGATTTATTCAACAAAGTAAAACCTTAAAAGTTTTAAATTTTTATAGATTTTGTTATTGGATCCTAATTATTTTGAGAATGGCTGTTTTCTAGCAATATAATGACCGAAGGGATTATATTGCTAGTCAAAGATAGAAACTCGACTGCAACCCATGTATGAACCCATATACAAAGTGGAAAAAAATATGGAAACGCTTTCACAACTTTTGTATGACTTCATTTGTAAAAGTGAAATCTTGTACTTCATCGTGGTTAAAAAGAACATACTTTTTGACGCCATTACCGACATTTAATCTTTTCGGGGACGGCCCGTGAGAAGTTGAAAGAAAATCTTCAACGTAAGCCTAGGTCGAGTTTGGTATCAAATGAAAGGTCTATTCAATAGAAATTAATTGCCACAAACCGGACTTCGAAAGGTTTATCCTTTACAGAGTAGCGGTCATTTGAATTTAAAAGTAAGTAATTTGAACAATATTATTTCTCCGCTATTTAACGGAGTCAAGTAAATAATTATTCTGATAAAAATAATAATTTATTGAACACAATTAATCAAAAAATTTAATTATAACACTATATAGAAAAAAAAAACGTTTTTGTGTAAGCGTTTCCATATTTTTTCCCACACTGTTGTAAAAAATAAATAAATTTCCCAGGCTTGGTAAAAAAATAAACGTAAAAATAAAAGCTTCAGTTTTTAGTGCTAATACCTAAAAAGCACTTAAGCCTACGAATTAAGACATACGCAATATGACAACTGAGTATGAAGCTTGTCATGTGGTTCAGATTCCATGTGAGTAGGTCCCTTGGTTGTCCTGGATATTAATAAAGGTATTTCTAAGGAACAATGACTACACTAATTTGCCCCCTCATATTCGTCCATATCTCTACAATTGGTGTCTTAGTAATAAATAATAATAAGAATGAAATCAAAATTAGACTCACTGACGTTGAGATAGTAAGCTGGAGTGGAGTAAGCTTGCTTGGAATAAGGAAAATAGAAGGAAGTTTTTTTGTAAAACCAATCATCTTTGTAAAATTAACATTTGTTCATATGGAAATATTGTTATTTTTATTACACTAAAAACATTCCTAATTTTGATTTAATGATTTCACAAATGTTTAGATTATTTTTATGTTCGTATTTCTATATTCATAAACATCTTTAAACATTTTTAACACTTAATAAAATGCACAAATATACTATTGAAGTGTCATTACAAACATTTTGTGCCTTCGCACTGAACTAGCGGGAGCGTTTTATTTAATAAAACGAGACAATTATCTTTGTTGATATAATGTATAGGATTTATTTTACTATTTATTTCTATAGAACCTACTAAAAAAGGAAATATATACTAAATCATTAATTTTATGGGAATGTTATATTTAGTATATTATATACTACCTTTTTGTTTTTAACTGTTAATATGACTTTTATAATATTCATAGGAAAGGTAGTCGTATTAATTAGTTATGGTGAAAAAATAACAAAACCTTCATACCATTTAATTTAAATTGTCAGGTTTAAACAACATTTTTATAATAAGTTGGCTAGTTCAACTTAATGGTAATACGGTAATAAAATATTTGTCAATAGATATTACCCGTAGATATATTGGTTATTGGATATGTATGATTAGGATATGATTGAGACAAGAATGTAATGTAATAATATATATTTCAGATTCTATATCGAACAAAACATTGATCTGCAGATCTCATATATTGTATAATATATATAATAACTTACTACTCCAAATAAACTGCTTGTAAAGTACAGATAGCGTTCATGCAATAGTATACGTACTTTCAATAAATATTTGGTGAAGATTTCCGTTCAAGAGAAGCACTAATGTTTGAATTCAACAATGGGAACAACAGTATGTACAAGGAATCTAATACTCATAGATTTTAGTCATTTCTATTTTATGATATAACGTTTTATAATCATAAAGATTTAACGCTTTCGTTTGGATATGATTATAAAATACCATCAATAAATGGTTCTATTTGTAAAATGCTTAATACGCGGGTATCACCCACAGTAGGCGTAAATCCTGCTCAGAAACGTACCTGCCCATTTTAAAGCAAACAAAAAAACCCCAACTCTACAAAAAATGCTCTAGAAAAGGCAAGAAACTGATTCTCATGAGCGAAAAACACCGGATGCAGTAGGGGGGTAGGGGGTAGAAATGGAAAGGAAAACCAAATTCAAATGCAGGAAAGGGCGTTGGAATACAATCGAAGTGACAACAAAGTTTGGCGGAGGCGTGCCACCTGGGCATATAAAACCTGACCTCACAACAATGCCTTACAAAGCGACACCAGCAACCCTGGTGGCAGAGAGCGTCATTAGAGCGAGACCAGACACCTTCACACCATTTCAAACATCCGGCGCTTTGAACCCCGCCAACAATCGGCAAATAACTGTCCGGGAGTCGGCAAAGGCCTACAAAGTTGGTTTAATGTTATAATGAGACTGCTGCAATCAACCATGCGAGCTTCCATGAGATCTCAGATATTCAATTTTTCCTAGATAATTTTTACAGAGAATAAACAATACAGGAAACCATAGTTGCTTAGTCAAGAAAATGTTTAATAATTGAAAATGAATTTTAATGATATAAAATTAATTATTATTTCATCGAACAATTAATTGGTTCAATTTAAATGAATCTTAGGTGACGAACTTTTCATTAATGAATTAGTGATTAGATTGAAGTTGGTATAAGGTGTAAGACTGTATTATAATATATCAGCCACTATAATAAATGTAATATTTAGAGTCAAATGTTTACATAATCAATGATTTTATTGCAAGTAATCAGTACTGTTTATTTCAAAAATAAATCATTGATTTGTCTGAAAATTATAGTCATTTCATTCACTTCATTTTGCTTCATAGTTGAACGTTTCCTAAATAAATCAACGTTGCTTGTAAATGGTTTTCAGTGTAATACACTCCCATAGTCATCCAATAATTGTATTGTTTCTTCAGTGTTGCTAGTTTTCTAAATAAATCAACGTTGCTTGTAAATGGTTTTCAGTGTAATACACTCCCGTAGTCATCCAATAATTGTATTGAAATTGCTTCAGTGTTGCTAGTTTCCTAAATAAATCAACGTTGCTTGTAAATGGTTTTCAGTGTAATACACTCCCGTAGTCATCCAATAATTGTATTGTTTCTTCAGTGTTGCTAGTTTCCTAAATAAATCAACGTTGCTTGTAAATGGTTTTCAGTGTAATACACTCCCGTAGTCATCCAATAATTGTATTGAAATTGCTTTAGTTATGCAAGTTTCCAAAATAAATCAACGTTCATTGTAAATTGTCCTGAGTGTCGAACATAGTATTACGTAATATTGAACCCTGACATGTTTAGACTTAAACCGTTACTTGCATGTAAGTTGGTTAGAGCACAAATTTGCAATTCATAGGCGTCAGGTTCGATCACTATCTGATTGGAACACTTTTGCAAGGGAATTCGTAATTAGGATATTAATTAATGATAATTACGAGAAAAATTATTACAATTAACATTAATTATATCAATTTCATCCACCATTGCTGTCCATGTTTACTCATCTATTTACGTTTGGTGTCTTGAAAATAAAAAAAAAAAACATCCCTTTAATAATCCTTTAAAAGTAAAACAAGCTATGTAATTTAATTTAAGATTAGTTAATTAAAAAAATATATTAATGCTTAATCTTGCTTGTATAAGAAAATTAAACGTGGTAAGTTCATTTCCACCAGGAAATATTTGTTGATAATAAATATTGACTTTTTACACATATTGTTTTTACCAATGGCGAGATATATTTAATGGAGGACTAAAACTATTAGGAGAAAATTTTTTAAACCCAGTTACCTAAGAGCTATGTTATATTAAAGTGTGCATTCTTTGAATTGTTCACTATCTTGAACATTAAAATAATTTATATGTGTCCTATATTGACCCACCCACCTGCTCATGCACATACAACAGTATTGCCCCTCCACTCCCCATACACGTACGGTAGTATTGACCCATCCACCCTCTAATGCACGTACGCAGGCATTGATTAAATACACGTACACACTAATTAAATAAATATTTAATAACTGTAAAAATCTATAAATTTTAATAATACATGGTAAAAAATACATTAAAAAAATGTGTTACCTTGTGCTTAATTGATTAATTATATTGAAGAGCCTTAAGTTTAATCAAATTTACTAAGCTATGCTATGACACAGAGTTGTTGAGAAGGAAGAAAATATTGAACGATCAGCTAAAGCTACATCCATTACTGTAGTAATACATTTTCTAACAAAAAGTCCCGACCAGCATCTTGCCGGAATGTTGCAGTATCGACCGATTGAGAGGGTTTCTGGGTCAAGTAAAGTGTCTGGGATGGCAAGGGGAGGAGAATGAAGGGTGCAAAGAAAAGAAGCAATGTTTCCGCACCGGCGAGTCACAATTGGAGGCGTTCGGCAAATCGCTTATTTGTCGAAGGCGAACGCTGTGGAAAATTGAGGAACCGCAGCCAATTTCCGTCCCAATAATCTTTGCCGGGGACAAAGACGTGTTGAGGAGAGGTGGCCGAGCGAGGGACGTGGTTATATCCTTCGGTGAGTTCTGTCAAAGCCTGTCTGTGGGGACGTATTGCTTTTACGACAACGCATTGTAACTTGGTCGTAGGAGCTAGTAACTCTCCTTCCCCAACAAGTATGAGTCAGATCTGGTCATAACACTAGTACCTTAGTAAGATACTGTATGACTATCTCCTTTCCCAACAGTATGAGTCGGATCTGGTCATAACACTTGTACCTTATTAAGATACTGTATGACTATCTCCTTCCCCAACAGTATGAGTCGGATCTGGTCATAACACTTGTACCTTATTAAGATACTGTATGACTATCTCCTTCCCCAACAGTATGAGTCGGATCTGGTCATAACACTAGTACCTTAGTAAGATACTGTATGACTATCTCCTTCCCCAACAGTATGAGTCGGATCTGGTCATAACACTTGTACCTTATTAAGATACTGTATGACTATCTCCTTCCCCAACAAGTATGAGTCGGATCTGGTCATAACACTTGTACCTTAGTAAGACACTGTATGATTATCTCCTTCACCAACAAGTATGAGTAGGTTCTGGTCATAACAGTAGTACCTTAGTAAGATACTGTATGACTATCTCCTTCCCCAACAGTATGAGTCGGATCTGGTCATAACACTTGTACCTTATTAAGATACTGTATGACTATCTCCTTCCCCAACAGTATGAGTCGGATCTGGTCATAACACTAGTACCTTATTAAGATACTGTATGACTATCTCCTTCCCCAACAGTATGAGTCGGATCTGGTCGTAACACTTGTACCTTAGTAAGACACTGTATGACTATCTCCATCCCCAACAGTATGAGTCGGATCTGGTCATAACACTTGTACCTTAGTAAGATACTGTATGACTATCTCCTTCCCCAACAAGTATGAGTCGGATCTGGTCATAACACTTGTACCTTAGTAAGATACTGTATGACTATCTCCATCCCCAACAGTATGAGTCGGATCTGGTCATAACACTTGTACCTTAGTAAGATACTGTATGACTATCTCCTTCCCCAACAAGTATGAGTAGGTTCTGGTTATAACACTTGTACTTTAGTAAGATACTGTATGACTAAATGTGCTATAAAAGAACTTAAGCTTATGTGTAGAAACTAGGAATACTTATGACCCTTTTACCCGGCAGTATGAAATACGTTAGCCACCCCCATGACTATACTTTAAACTTTAACCCATGACTATACTTTATTAATAAAGACTAATAATGAAACCATTACATTATTCGTTAAATACTAACCAGCAAATGTCCTGGCTCTTAGGCTTATTTATCATAAGTCAGAAGGGTATAATCTTAAGTAGTTTAAATAACGAAAACAAAAAATTAATAATAATTGTCAAAGAATGTTTAGTTTCAAGGAAAAAAGTGTTGATTTAGTATGTAACAAAATTATTTAAATAGATAATGTTTTTGTGATTACATAGTATTAACATGTTTAAAACAAAAAGTGCTAAGTTTTCATATACTTTTTACGATGATACGATTTTGTCAATGATCTTTAATAAACAAAAAGTGACAGTTTTTTTTATTTTTAAACACAAACTGTTTAGTTTAAGTCATTCAGGTCTAAGGCTTGTGCATTTCTCAGTACCAGTTAAAAGGTAAAATAGTGAAAGTGGGTGAGAGGCTCGTCATGTTATGTCTCGTTCAGTTATAACATTTCCCGTGAAATTTAGTTTGATCATTAACTGTTATCTCCTTGCATATATAAGCACCTTGTTTTTTCCCATGATCATAAGCTATTGGTTTGGGTGGTCCACAGTGCCCATATCTGAAAGCCACCCACCCCAGCACATTAGAGATGCAAGGAGTACAACATTGGTAGGCCTATTTTTAGTAATGTTAATACATTCATATAGACTAGACGACTCAAATACCCTCTACATAACCTAATACTATGTGACATTATTTTTATAGTAACAGAATTTAGGCCTAAACATTTGCATAGCCAACGACAGTCAAAACCTATTATACTAATTTAACCTAAAACCTACCTAAAACACACCTTTGTTTTTTCTGTTTGGACCTTTTCCACATTTCTTCACGCCTGGGACGTTTTCTTGCTGATTCTGTGTTCACAAGAGGATGTATTTCCATCTTTACAAACTATTAAAGTAATAATAAAAGCACAATTTATCAAACATTTTTAAATAGGTTAAAATCACAATAAGCAACAGCAGTACAACACGTCTACTAAAAACAACAGAGAAGCGAGCCGAACAGCTGATGCGCACAACGATGCTCAGTAGGCCATACGAGATTTAGTGCGTTTTGAAACTCGTCCCGTGACTTACTTCAATTTAAAACTTACCTAGTACTTTGCATTAAGAAAATAGCATGATATGGTCGGTTTGGAATGTCATGTATTTCTCCCCTTATTAAAGATCACTTTCGACTTAAAAAATTAGCCGTAAACTAAAAATGGCCAAATTGATGCAGACCGTTTTGGTACAAGACGACTCATATCAAGTCGAATGAAGTAAGTGGGAGGACTAAAAAGTCTGTTTCGAAAGGGTGGGGGACTGAATGGGAGGCCTTTACGCTCCATCTAGTTCCTGTCTATAGCGGCTCATAAATGGGTAATATTCCTCACTAAATGTATATAATTTTTTCATTTGAAAATTATTAATTTACGTAATGATAATATCGAAGTGATACAATGGAAATGTGCAGAACGGACAAGAGAGGTCAATAACAAACCTCCTGACATTGATTTTACTAATATTGATAGAACGGAACGTACATATTCGCCACGCAGCCTACACAAAGTCAACCCACCTACCTGCACCTATTCCAACGGCCGTGTTGACTAATGACTATTTCAATTGGAATATTGGACCTAGTTCTAATATAGGTTATGTAAATTTAACATTTGCATAGCTTTTGAATATCTATTTTACACCTTCTTTCAGGTGTTCATGCATATTCTAGACTATTCTTTATATTTTTATCCCTAGTAGTTAGAATAAGGTCTATATTTTCTGGAAAACCAGTTCTTGTTTCTTGTAGAACTTATTTTGAATTAAAAAAGGTGAAAAGTATATTTTTATAAATTTTATTTTTCATTTTACCCTTTTTATTTAGTACGATTTTCCGTTTTTGTTTACTGAATTTTACTATGTAGTTATTTCAAACTACATGTAGTTAGTTAAAATGATCTTTTAAAACCTATAAAAACAAACTTTTAACCACTGACCAAAAATTCATATTTCCAGTATCACCTAAAAGTGCATAATTACCAGCTTCTGTTTAAATAGGACCATCTGGCATTCATTATAGTTTGAATGGATTTGACATCATTTAAATAGGCCAATTACTCATCTTGTTGATGGACAGGATCACTGATTTGTGGGAGTGAGATAGATAACTACTCTTCCCCAACTGTGTCATTCCATTTTAAAATTGTCATAGCAAATAAGAAGATAGTAGTTTGTGGGCTGGTAGCGAAAATACCAAGCCTCGCCCACAACGTCATTATCAGCATTGACCATTGGTTGGTTTGGAACGATTAATTTAAATCATTATTTAGTATGCAAATAAAAAATAATAAAAACAATAATACAAAGAAAAACAATGCAAACAATAAGCCTAAATATCAACTTGTGCAGTTCCTTAATTTTTTGTTTCAACCAAACACTGTTACGGAATTTTAACACTTGAATGCGAAAGATAGTCGTGCCCGTGATAAACGGGAGCTAAACGGTGGAATGATTCCCCTCTGCTGCTGAAAACCCTTTAAGCACTAAATATAAGACGCAGATCACTTTACGTCCAGCTCGATTGTAGTTATATTTTTATATAGTAAATAAATGTAATTAAAATAAACAACAACAGCGACATTGGGAGATGCAAGATTATATAAGACCAGATTGATTGGTCGTATTTCATGTCAATCATGCCTATTAGAACTCAGTACCAGCGTGTGAGCCCCCCTAAGGAACTCAGAATGTGACCGATAACTGAGTTGTTATGGACGCACAACACGCAACATTGTTCTCTGAAGTAATGTATAAATGAGTATAAACTGAACTATGGGCCAGATACCAACAGTTTTATTGCAAAGAAACTTTTTGTCATAACAGATTGACAATTGATAGGAATATATAGTTCAATAAGTTTGTCATTACTGATATTCAAATATTTTTCACAGTAAAAATCTAGGTAATTAAAATTAAATCCCATTCATTAAAAATATGAAAGTGGATTGGAAAATGGAAAGATTAATATTATATTGTGTGTAGGTATTACATACAAATATGTCCTAGTAAAACATTCCGCAGCATACATAAATAAAAGTAACTAAACAAAATAAAATGAATTTAGTTGTTAACTTACTTATTCGATTAAAAGTACTTATAATTCGTAAAAATAAGCACGTTTAGGTTAAAACGCTTTGCAGAATGTTGGTTTTCTAATATTTCAGTTCTAATGTAAATCAACATTGGGATTTAAAAACAAATAAATTAAACGCTTTTAAGAAAAGCAAGCTATAATCATGTGTATGATATATTAAAACAAATGCTCCTGTACATGCTTCAACATTAAGTCCTTTCCATAGAAATTGGTGGTGATTAGCGAAATCCCTTTAATGTTTATTACAATGTACACTATCATTTTAAAAATACAAATATTATTTTAACTGGCTTTGATTATATGATACTGTTCAAAGCTGATTGGTAAAGACGATTTTGTATTTCACACTTTAAGAACTGCTTTGACATAATACATTTAAGATTTTTTTTTATCAAGTAGCTCACCATGACAATATATTAAAATAATTATTGACATTTTTATTTGCCTTAGGAAAATTTATAAAAACTCTATGATTTAAAGACGTTAAACTACTTATAACTCATCAAGATATTATTGACGATTCAGTTAAGTTCTTCTTCTTAAGTATATATCATAATTTGTGTGAATGTAATTTTTTGAAATTAATAAATTAGGAATTGAAAAACAAGTTTTTAGCTACAAACGTTACAACAACAACAAAATAACAAAATAATATTCGTATATCTTTATACATACACATATAATCTAATACAGTATATACATTTACATTTAACTCAATAAAGGATCCAACCCCCCCAAAATTACTCGAGCTAAGAAGAGGACAAGAGGGGTTGATTAGATTAATTTTAATTTTAGATTTTAAAACATGAGGGCCAACGATGTTGAAAATATATGAGAAAGTGAAAGTTATCTGGGCTCTGACCTATGGGCTCTAAAAGTTACAACGATTTTCTATCACGACAGAGTTTTTTGTTTATTGATACGCATAACAGCTGTTTACGTTTTCAATGTTTATGCTGGCATAAAAATTGCGTACTTTTAGTGTGGATTTAAAACTGTCCGATTTAGTATACATAATAAAAACAGCTGTTAAAAAAAACAATACTAAACATTTTGTTTTCTTACTTTTGATTAACTTGAAATTTAGAGGGAAATCAATTGTTGCATCATAGAGTTGCACTAGAAAATATTATTTCAGAATTCCATTAGAAATAGTGTTTATAGAAAAACTATTAAAATAAAAACAAAAATTATTTATTGTCGTTTGAAGTATCATATGATAACAACGTCTTATGGCAGCTTAAAATAAATTCAAAAACAGTTTGATAAAAATAATGTCTAATGACCAAGTCATGATGAATAGAACTTCAAGAACTAAATGAATATAACTAAATATATATAAAATAATCATTTAAACTCCAATTGTTGGACAGTAAGAATTGGTTTGTGGCTGTTATTTAAAATCTAAATAATTTATTTAACTGTTCTAAGCTTTGTTCGTAAGTGTTGATCAAACAAACCAATGGTCAATGCTGCTGATGGAGTAATGCGTGGGGCTTGCTACTTCGCTGCCAGCACATGGGCTACCGTCTACATAGTTTCCATAAACAATTTTAAATGGAATGAAAAGTGGCGTAAGAGTGGTTTTCTATCTCACTTCCACCGATCAGTGCGTCTCTCTCGCACATGTGCTGTCAGTAGATTGCTTTAAGCGGCCTATCTGTAGTAAGTTATAGTTTTAGAACATAATTTTTTTTTTTTCACATATACAATAATCTGTAGCAAAATATCCAAATAGTTTTATTTATCTAGTGCTAATATATCATAGATGAGACTTGTTGTAAGCAATTTACTACAGAATATAATAGGACAGATGGTTATTAAAAGTAATAAAGTTTTTATTGCCTGTGAGGTCTGAATGGCTGTCACGTGCAGTTATATCTCCTTGGATCTCTCAGTCACGATTTTCATCAGTTCTTCTAACTTTTCCACTCATCTTTGTCACTAACTCCTTCTGCGATAACGAAGTAGGTTTTTAAGTATCATTTCTGAAGATTAAGTTGGTTTATAAAGTAAAACCAAATTTTCTTCAATGATAAAAAAATAAAATTAAATTGTAATTTTCATTTGAACGTCATTAAATTTACTATTTAAAACTCTCATAATCCATCTCTAATATATTATACTACACATCTATAAAACTCACACAGTTTTATAGTGTGACCCATACCCGTAAGGTGAGCAAATTCTAAAACTAAATGGCTTCTCCCAATTCCATCACAACTACGTATTTTACATATTGGCATTCGTTTACTAAAACGTTTGTTTTTTTAAAGTCATATTATAAATGTATTTACTTTTATTTTATATTCCTCTAAGAATGTGAAAGATAAAAAGTTTAAAGAAAGTCTCTTTTAGAAATTAATTTAAATGGTGAATGAAATATATTTGAAATTTTATTTAGTTTTTTTTTTTTTTTTAACTAGTATTATTATAACAAAACGATATCCACAAACGATTCGCCTGCCTTTGTTAACCTTACTTGAGATATGGAGGCGAATATTATGTGTCAATGAAATCTTTACAAAACACTTTATGAAAAAAACCTATCCATGGAATAACTCCAGTTCTAGTTGGATGTACCATAGATACACTTTTTCATATTTCTTGTGTTGTATCAGTGGACTTTTAATCAATCAAGTGACGTAACGAGGTCTTCCTAATATTTAATAAGTTTTGTCTTACAAAAAAGGAACATTTCTGTTGACTTTTTTGGGCAGGATTTATGAGTCTAAAATAACCATCTTGTCTAAAACTCATCCACCCATTCACGTACAGTGATAGTGGCTCTCTCTTACATACAGACCTTCCATACATACAGTAGTATTATCCCTCACAGCCTCCCTTTTCACGTACAGAAGTAAAGGTCTTCTCCCAAAAATAAGTGTACACTACTGTAACTGTACAATGGAAGGGGTTTGTACCATCGTACGCCTATGGGCGGGTGAGTGGGTAAATTCTCCCGCACATGTACTAGTAGAGTTTCATGAAATAGCAATCTAAAGCAATTCAATTCAGGGTTTTGGGTGGGTTCAGTTACAAGAAAAATCATTTCATATACTATGAAGCTTATAACTAATACTTGCAAAGTGTAAATAAATTAAATTATAAGCATTTTATAAAACTGTTTATCTACAAGTAGATTGGATCCACCAACCCTTGATGGGTTTTCAAAGAAATAAATTAAAGACAAGAATATTCACTGTGGTAATGAAAAAAGTTGCACTTATAATGTTTTATATGACTTTAACACTTACTCCTCTTAAACCCCACTGATCCTACCATTAGCCAATGACACAAACCAATTGAATTCATCCCCATAGCACTCTTAACGCCCAATATCCACCTATGACTTACAGTGATTCTCTCACTTTGTATGCACACACAAATCCATATACTCTTCTCCCCATATATATTCAGAACTCTTCGAGTGACAATGTGTACCCTTCCTAATTACACCGTACCGTATTCACTTTCCAACCCTTTTAAACACATTATATAAAGCGATCCTTTATAAAAACGTCCTCTCACTGTTTTACCTACTAAGCAAACATGGCTCATAATCATCCTCCATATCACCATTTCCCCACTGGACTCATTTTCTAAGACCACATGTGATGCTGAAATATAAACGTCACTATTTACATAATACTGAAAACGGTGACAGTTAAAAAAATTATTTGCTTACTCTACGAGTATCTGTAAAGGATATAATTGCACGGCATTTTTCAATATTATCTTGTTCATATTAAACTAAAAGTTCTCCTTGGTTCGTGACATTTAAAAATGCTGTTACTACCGTAGGGGTGGGGCCACTGTTTAACTAATGGTAAACAAGAACTGTAACAAAGAGGGGGAGTGAGTAAAAAGTTTCGATAAGGGGAAAGAACATCGCACGTTGACGTTTTTCAGCAAATGACCCAGGAGTACGATTCGGAAGTAACGACTTTGCCTATTTCAGGACGAAGGGAACTTTCTCCATAAAAGAGGGTTGGTTTTTGTTTTTCGAAATGTTTTTACCTTTCGTTTTATTCTGAGTTTTCTGCTTGTTTGTAGTGCTAGCTTTGTACTCGAAATAATACCTTTACTTTGTATAAACAGATACAGAGGTCACTTAAAAATTAAATATCTGTACGAAGAAAACGTTGACGTATTGTAATATGGAAAAAAATTGTTTTGGATTCTTAATTACGTAAAATCTATTTCATGTGTTTGAGGACCAAGATAAATGTAAAAGTAAAACTTTTACCTATCAGTAAAAGTACTGTGTAACATTTTGATTCAATTATCTCCAAGATGATGCGTGATATTTTGGTGGTTGGAAAATACACGTCATACTGTATCTAACAATATTATCATGGGATTAGAAATAATTAAATAAAGCCTACATATAATTTAGTCAACTAATCTAAATAGTTTAATAATGAAACACCTTTGTATGTATTTAATTACTTTTAAAAGTGCAGATTCATTAAAAAGTTTAAGGTTATCCAAGGATCCAAATATCAGTGTTTATTTTATTTCCCATACTTTTATTAAGTATAAAGTTGGAATCACTTTCATTGAATAAACCAAAACATATTTATTTCCATGATATCTGTATTTATGGCGATAGTTTATCAAGTTGTTAATAAATGAGCTAAAACAGTTAATACTGATTCTACAAACCATAGAATGTCAGTTCATGGTTCCATGTATTGTCTAAGTCTTGAAAACTGTTTCTGCTGAAACCAAAATGTACCTAAACATGTTATTTAGTGTTCTTAATGGTTACACTTAATCTTACCTGTGTAGGAGGGAGGGACTTAAGACCACTGTACGTATCTTGTAAAATGCGAGAATCACTACCAGTGTCCCTGTATGGGTGGGTGAGGTGAGGGGGTTAAGACCACTGTACGAGTTTTGGGTGGGAAGGTCACTACTCTTCGTGTATGGGTGGATGGGGGAGGGTTTTTAGACCACTGTATGTGTCTTGGTAGGCTGGAGGGTCCCTACTACTGTAGGAGTGGGAGGGTGGGTCAATAACGTCAATACCAACGTACATGTTTAGAGGGGTGGTTCACTACCACCGTACGTGTAATGATGGGTGGGTCACTACCAGCATGAGTGTGTGTTTGGGTGAGTTGAAAATTAGGTTCTTTACTAAAATAATTTCTTGACTTAACTATTACAATTATTTATTTAATTATAATAGTTTTGGCAATTTATTCATTTAGAAGGTATATATTTTGGCAGTGATAATTTAAAATGAGAAATAATTTGAACATTTCATGTTAGTTCGACAAACCAAGCAATCGTTGGCCAATACATAAATTCATGCAACGTCTAGCAGTAATAGAAACTGTTGCCGTTTCTGGTGCAAAGAAACACTAAACAATTATTCAATATAAATAAAGTCAATTAAAATAAAAAATAAAAAAATCTCTTTAATATTATTTTAGGAGAAGCTATTTGGATTTGTAAAACATATTTATATTACATTTTAAATCCTCTTATGATTTTGTCTATTTTGTTGTAAAAAACATCATAACACAGCTCAAATTTGAAATACATAGATAAACTGTAGTATACAAAGTATTTAAACATATCCATCCATCTCGAACTTAAGTATCAGGAGAATAACCCTACTAGGGCTTTCGTCGAAAAAGTTATTTACATTAACCGATTGAGGCGGAAAATTGAGGAACTGCGGCACAGTTTCCAGACCAATAACTCGTCAAGGCGAATGCTTCATTCTTTGGATGGCCACTGTTGTGAGAGCGTGGTCAACCGTACAGAGTCCCGAAGCACATTTTACATTCAGAATACACATTTTACAAAATCTGTTTCTCTTGCTACACAAATATAGCATTTATGTGTTTTGATAACATTTATTCGACTGGGATTTATTCATGTATAGGCTACAAACCATCCACTCACCCTCACATGATCGCATTGCATGTAAAAGTAAAGATCCTTTCAACCGTAAATTTATGTTCGTTAAATTTCCGATGTATCTTTTTTTAATAATTAATGTTGTATAGATTTTTGGATGGTATGTAAAGTAAAATTTAAAAAAATCGTATAGCATTTTAATAATTTAATTTAGTTTAACTAGTTTAGAACTATTCCAAAAATATATTTAAATAAGAATGTTCTTATTAAAAGTTACTTACGGGTACTGATATGCAACTTTTTAATTCGTTCGTATTTTTGAAAAGAATATTTTGATTAATGTATTCGTATCCAATCTCAATATTTTTCAGCTCGAATTATTTATCCTGTTTTTCACTTCAGAATAACTCAAAATGAGAGCGAATTGTAATGTGAGAGGTGCATTACTCTAGATAGGAGTAACATTACCTTTATTTATGACACTTAGGAACTACATACGAAGTCCAACTTTAGTTCCAGTGTGCAGCCATTTGGGTGATTTATATGGCCAGTAATTCCAACTCCCATCTATTCCATTGGCATCCGATTGCACAGATAATATGACTTTAATTCGCTAAATGGCCCTTCAAGTGTTAACGCGATAGAAGATAATTTGGCAACGTCGCTATGCCGATGTAGTTCCGTTTCCGGCGAGGTCACGTGGCAGTCGATGCTGGCAGTTTGCCGCCATTCCACTTGTTTTCAACTTCGTATTTATGGTGGCTCCTTCGACGCACCCAGAGTGAACCGGGCGATTTATGGTAACGGTTCTTTTCAGTTCCAATGGCTTTGGTTTCCATAAGTTTGGGAAACTAGATAACGCGTTAATATAAAAGGTGGAAAGAAACATGGAAACGCTTTCAAAACTTCTGCATGACTTCACTTGTAACATTTTCCATTGATAATTAGATAGTTTATATTTTTTTTTTATAATTGTTCTCCGTAAAGTATAATTTTTGATCAGAATAATTAATTTGAAACCGTTGAATCAGGGAGAAATAATATTGTTCAAATTTGTTACTTTGAAATTCAAATGACCTCTATTCTGGAAAGGAGTGA
This sequence comes from Stictocephala bisonia, assembly GCA_035578905.1. NCBI lineage: Eukaryota > Metazoa > Arthropoda > Insecta > Hemiptera > Membracidae > Stictocephala > Stictocephala bisonia. The sequence goes on from JAQJVL010000314.1 coordinate 456,959, forward strand.
CCTTTCGACTTATGGTTTGCGGCAGTTAATTTATCTTGAATATACCTTTTATTTGATACCAAACTTGACCTAGGCATATATTGAAAATTCTCGTTCAACTCCTCGTGGGCCGTCCGCCTGAAAAGATGAAATGTTACTAATGGCGTCAAAACGTAGGTTCTTTGTAATTTTAATGAACAAGACGTTTCCATCATATTTTTTCCACCTTGTATACTTTATGGTTCTTGCTTAAAATGTATCTGTTAGCCTAAATATACCTTGGGTCTTCTTTGTATGACAGCTTTCAGTTAAAAATTTATGTTGGAGGAAATATAGTGGTCGGTATCCTGGTTGGTTAAACCTCTCCTTTGTAAGCTGGAGGTTCTCAGTTCGATCCCATTCAGCCATATACAATTCTTACTGTATATTAAATCAAGAAATCCTGTACAAATATTTTGTTTATATCCTAGCAATAGTTCACTACCTCTGATTGTGGGCGTCTCCTAGCGCTCTTATGACCGATGCGTTAAATCCAAACATAACAATGATAAATAAAACTTCAAGAAAAAACAAAACATATAAACAGCTGTATCCAAATACATCGGGAGGGACAAAGAAACAAACTCAACAAACAATTTTAGTCGTAGAGTCAATGAGAAAAGACTTTTTGCCTAGATTGATATATCACTTAATTTCTCTTATAAATTTCTCTTATCACTCAATTGGATTTGGGCTCTTCCCATCAATACATGACACAACCAATGAAAGTTTACTCCTTTATAGACCACACAACGGTTGCTGCGGAAGCTAGGTGGGTAGTTTCCGGTCTCGGTTCTGGGCGACTGGGTCGCCAAGTCGAGCGCAGCGAAGGGGTCAGAGGCTGAAGCTCCGCACGACCACAGATAACATGCTCCGACATGTTCCCACCGCTCCAACTCTGATTTGATAAAGCGTAGAGGTATTTGTGAAAGCCGAAGCATGTACTGAGCTGAACCATGTATCTACAAGTAACGTACACGCTGCGCTCGCTTTCTACTCTCTCGATCCGGTCATGATGAGCTTGAAGTGGATTATGAAACTTCCTGTTAAGGTTGTTGGTAGTATGGTATTGTTAAACTAATCTGCAGCTATTTTATGACATCAATATTAGGCTAAGAAAACCGTATCATATGACAGATCAATCCGGGTAAACTTATAGTCCTTTCAAAAAATCTATGATAAATAGCTATCAGCGAGAAGTCTTAAGCTCAGGGGATTACAATTCTAATGACAAACTAGGAATCGTTCATCACTCCTATTGGAATGTTTTTAATATCCCAAAAAATACTTAATTTGACCATTTTTAAATCCATTACATTATCAAATTGACCATCAACACTAAAAATCTCTGGAAAATATTAGTGATATTCATGGTGTAAACGAAGAATATTTTAAGATATACTCAATACTATAACGTAACTAACATAGAAAGAAACGGATATTTTTCTATATAAATGTAAATATTGTTAAAACATTTCTATTACTTGAAAATATAAAAACAAAAACATTGCATTATTTGATGATTTGCCATAGTATCCATAATCCACTCATAATTTTCCATAACAATCATCACATACATCTACCAAAGCTTTCGAAGGTCCAAATTCCAAACATCGAAGCTGTACCATATGTATATTACTGTACCATACATCCAAATATACTAAACCAGGGATTGAATGAAGAAATAAATTAAAAAAAATAATATGAATTCGTTTTCCATGAAACAGGAATAACACAAGTGTTATAGACTGATTTTGATATAAGAAAAATCTCGATTCAATGTTGTTTAAAACGTGAATGAACTCAACATTTAAACTATTCTGAGAAATAACAGTGGATGTTTTGGCTCAAGGGAAAATAGACACAGCGACTTAGGGAATGCCCAACCATCCTATAAACATGAATTTTTGAAGAACGTGGACCGACATGATTAAATAAAACGTGACTGTTGTGAAACACTCCCTCCCACCTATCCCACGTATTCCTTGAAGGTCGTGCTATCCACCCACATTACATAGCTGTTGAGTAGCGTTAGTTTTGTACTAAAACAATATTACATGAGGTTCGGCCGTTTCTATCTCTTGTTTTTACTAATTGACTGCATTGTTAACACTCTTCGTAGTGACGTCACATGTATACAAAATAAAAGATAACAGAAAAACACACTACAACTGTTGTATATTTGACTAGTGAAAAGTTTCTGTAGAAGGTATTTGGAATAGGAGTTAATTACAAAATATTATTTTAGGAATTGTGTATTCATTGATCATTCATTGATACTATACGTAAATGTGAAGGTCTGCTAATTATCGAGCGTAAAGGAATCGTGGTCAGCATGAAGCGTGTATTTACTGATTAGGAACAACCCTGTACAAGTATTACGAGATGTTCACAGTATTTTAGTATTTATGTTGATATGTAGGGGTACTGTTGGCCAATGCCGTAGGTGTTCATGGTTATTTCACTTTCAGGTCCATACTCGTGTAAGGAGCTAGGAGTGAAATATAAGTGGGTGGGAGTGGGAGTGGGAGGGACCATCACCATCGTACATGTGGGTGGGAGGACTCAATAACATACATGTGGGTGGGAGAACTCAATGTCGTCCATGAATGTGGGAAGGGTATCATTGCACTCAAAGTCGTACATATCTATGGGTTGGAGAACTAAATGTCTTCCATGTGTGTGGGAGGACCCAATGTCGTACATAGTGGGAGTTCCACCAATTTTGGACATGTAGGTGGGTGGACATTCAATGTCATACATGAAAGAGGGAGTGCTATCAATGCCATGTATGTGAATGGGAGTTTACTTCAGTCGTACATGTGGGTGAGAGTGCACTTAATATCATGAACGGATCCATAAGTCATGTGTTTGCGTTTATTGTTATCAGCTGTGTACATATGTTACGTTGGAATATTTATTACTGTTATATCATTTTTATTTTTGTTGTATAATTGTAGTCATTTACTACAAACTTTTAAGGTTATTAAACGTTATTGATTTATTATGTCGTGTTTATGCGTTATTAGCTGTGTACCTTTTTTATGTTTAGAATACTTGTTATTATTAGACCTTTTTTTGATACCATTAATGTTGTTATTTACTTTCAAACTTTTAAGGTTGGTATTGCTGTTTATTAATTGTGTAGTGTTCACATATTGTTAGCCCTTAATTGTTAACTCATTGTTATCGTATTACTATACTCATATTCTCTATTTGTTATTATGTTATTGCTGTTCAATTGTTTTGTTTGTGATAGGAGTAGAATTTTGTCGATTGCATCCAGTTAACATATTATTTGCTTGGCCTTAAATGTTAGCTTATCTTACATATTTAGCCATCTACTTTGCTCATTGTAAAAATGGTTTTGTACCGTTGGAAGTAATAAATAAATAAATTTAAAAGTGTGATTGGGAAGAATCAATGTCGTAGGGGACATGTGGGTGGGAGGGTTTATACTGTGTTTGTCTGTTGTCAATGTCATAGATGAATCAATGGGTGGGAAGCCTAACATCTCAAATGGTTTTAAGTCGGTGGAACGGGCTCATCACTCTGTGAATGTGAGAAAGGTTCATCTATGTCAGGACCAGCTGAACAGGTAAAAAGACAAACATTGAAGAGTATATATGATGTTAAATTCCTGAAATGCAGATAGTAGCTGTTGCTTGATAGGTATGTTCGGAGTGTGACAGGTTGTCGTAATAGGTGGCGGCTCAGGCAGTGCTGTGATAGATGAGTATTACTGCTCAGTAGCCAATACGGGTTATCGACTACAGGTTTTCATGCAAATGCGGTGTCAAGGCGTGGCGATTAACTCGCAACCGAGCGAGTAATGGGGATTGACACCTGTGCTTCGTACGCCCACCGCCACGCCGCGCCACCGTCCACCGTACCTCATCACTACCAGAGTGTCTATGTTTGCTGTGTCAATAATTTATGTTGACTTTTATCTAGCGGTTGAGTAATTGATGCTGAGCGTACAGCAGTTTCCGATGCTCATACCTCTACTAGAGGAAGGTTTATGCCTTTCTGCAACCCATTTTGAGATTTCATTTATCTCTAAACTAGGGTTCCTCGTTCATGTTAGTTTTAAATCTGACAAGGTGGATTAGTTAATGTATCGTGTGACATTTTCATTAATGTCAGTTTACGTTTGATGAACAGCTTTACTGTGTTATGATAGAGTATAAAGCTCAGATGATTATTCTGTAAATTTCTTATGGCTTTGATTAAATATCGAATCAGTTATTTCAATAATATGAAATTGTTTACTCTTAAGTAAATAAACAGCTTATTCATAAGTATAATTGTTTACTAGTTGACTTTTTTATTACTTCACTTGAAACCTTTGCAAAGCAAAACATTACAACACGACTCACTATATATTACCTAATATTTGTTTTCGAGGCCATCGGAATACTCTTGATTCGAGAGTTGGCTACATTATTTAGACCAAATAAGGTAGAAGATTTATTAGACCAAACATTAAAATATGAAAATTTGTCTAAGACTTAACACTGATTATTCAATATAATTTGAATAATCCTCTAATATTTGAATTTGGAAATAGCTATATGTGTTAGAAATTTCTACATTTATTTTGACAAATGTGTTATTACACTTGTTACTAATGTAGTTACTTAGTAAATGATTTTTAATTTACTGACAAAAATTCCAAGACATTTCAAATTATAAGTATATTGAAAAGTACGTCTATAGGTAAATAAATTAGGTATATGAGCTTGTTAAACCGTAACGTAAAACAAAACTTATATATTGAATAAAAACTAGAAATGAGTGTTAACATTTAAGATTAATTGAATAATTTTCTGTATAAAGAGTTGAATAATTAAGTGTTCAAAATTGTCTTTCTGTATAAGTTGCACTAATAATAATTAAAGGTATGCTAATTATAGTAAAGGGACCAACTGCAATAAAAGTGAGACTTTCACAAACTTAATTTAAGTAATCTCTAGGAAACAATCAGTCCTTTAAGGTCAATTATGGTATCATTTTGTAAAAAAATAAAAATGGGACAACCTAATGGTTTTTGTTTCCAAGCTCGCTCTTCGCCGACATTTATGTCTTCCTGTTCCCAAAATAATGTCGGCAATAAACCTCTACCTCCCGGAACCCCGAAATAATTAACCTTTGATTTAACGTCCCTTAGTTTCTTTAGGAGGAAATTAAAAACAATTGTATAGCTCATAAAGAGTAATTACGACTCTCGCATTACATCCCACATACTCACTACGGTTCACGTACTATGTCTGTGCATGCAACGGTATATTTAGTGGGCACAGACTAGTCACCAAGCATGAACAAGGGTTAACAACATTTCAAGCACTATATGTAACGTTATAAATGAGGTTCGAGATTTAATGGGGGCTGTTAGAAGCTGTACAATGACTATTATGTACATTTGGACGACCCCCAAATGGAACCATCATACAACAATGACTCGCCAAGCCCGTAATCAAATGCATTGTCACAACATTTGAGGCATCCTAAAGCTCACATACATTGCTGAAAAACAAATTGCATCACCGGAATATCAATTCGTAAGAGAATTTAACGCATTCAAATAGTATAATTTATATGTATAGTTTCATATATTTCATATACACTGCTGTTTCAAAGCACTTAGAGTTTACTGTACGAACCAATACGGACTTTTATAAACTTGAACTAGGGGAACCCCGTGAACGCTTCGTGTGTCAACCCCGTCACTCGCTACGCTCGTGAGGGAAGCTCCGAAGGCCGAGCTTAATAAATAGGTAGTTTATTAAATATTTTTGCACTGGACAAAATATGTGTGAGTTGGGTTCTACTAAATCTGGCACATCTCACAAAATTAGATTTTGTGAGTATCAATCACACTACTAAACTGAACAGACTGATTTTCTTTCATGAAAATTAGTCATAAACTACCAAGACTTACAAAATATACAGTATTCTGCGTCATTAATACCACTGTATATGGGGACAATAAGACTGTCCACTCGTTTAGCTCCCGTGAAGCCTTTTTACCTGTTCGCTAAAACTAGTTCATGTTCGGTGCTCACAGGTAGCGCCAGTGGTCTTCCGATCTCTAGTAATCCCTCTCTATATCTCCTCCAACACACGCAGAAATGACTAATAGCTGAACTAATAATAGACCAAACAGTCGACCGAGCACTTAATTGAAACCAATCACCCTCGGATGGTAACACAGGAGAACAATCCTTTGCACAATCTGTTGTTTTTTATTCATTGATAATAGCTAGCCCCTTACGCCACAACTAACGCATCTACGACGGACCTATTTGAAGTTTAATTAAACAATAAAGAAAGTTGTAAATAACATTATTTAAAAACAGTGAAATGCAATTCAGTTTACCTAATAAAACAATTAAGAGAAAAATTAAAGTTTTTTTTATAGATCTTAGTATAGCGTAGAGGGATTTGGATTGGCGTATAGAACAGTTACATCAGAGAGTGAGGGGTGTATCAGATCTAGATCACTTCACTCAAATGTCGTAGGATGTAGGCCGGCTGTCTTCCTGTCTTTCCAACTGTCTAGTGGACTACTTCTTATTGCATTAATATGGAAACTGAATGCACGGCTTTTATGTTCAGTTTTATTCAAATAAAATGACTGAGATAGTTTAGAAAAATTGGTATTTTTGTTTACGTTCATACGTACCAGCTAAATTATTGGGTTACGCAATTTTGGCAGCTAAAAAATAAAGTAATTTAACGAAATTATAATAATTTACTAGAAGATAATGGAGGGTTTTGCTGGGTAGACTTCATGCTTTGAACTGCGATAGTATATAATGTTAAACAGAGCAACATAAAAAATGTCAATTTTGTTTTTGAAATTTGTTAATGATGGAGTATCAAATGTGGAGGACAAAGGTTATTGGACATTTGCCATCATTACGCGAAAAATACCAATCACGACGTTTCGATTTGGTAAAAGCCAAATCTTTTTCAAGTGCTAAAAACTAAATTACATCTACACAAACATGTTATAAATACTTTCTTGCATAAGTGCCACATCACATCAAACATACATATAAACTAAGCAAAACCATACTAAAAAATGTAATGCTCTCAAACAAACCAACTTATCTAACACAATTACAAATTCTTTGAGCCTTGACTCATAAAATGGAATTCACCAAACATCACAAATAAATAATATAGTTAATATCTCCAGCAAAACACTAACCAAAGAAGAAACTGATTTACTATCCAAAGGGCTAAATTTGTCTGTTGTTACTAAAAGACGTAACGTGCTGGATTTCATTACTGGAATTGAATCGCTTCATTTCAAGAAACGCTTAAAGATGGAAAATACACACTATTAAATAGAGACCTAACTAAATATTTTGAAAGGAAAACTAAACAAACCCTAAGAAATTACAAACAATATATGCCAGATAATTTACATAGAAGGCTAACACCACATCACTAAAAACTACCACACATGCATGGCCTACCCAAAATTCACAAACCTAACATTCCCTTACGACCTATTGTTAGCTCCAGAGATTCTCCTGCCCGTGAATTAAGCAAGTTTATCCTTCAACACAACATCACACGTAGAGAATTCAAAAGAATTCACTGAAATGACAAAAAAACATGACTATAAATAATAATGAAATTCTTGTCAGTTTTGATGTAGTTAACTTATTCACAAATATTCTGGTAAAAGAAACTCTAAGAATAATCGTAAACAGGCTTAACCAAGAGAATAACCTTTCAGAACGTACCAAACATCCCATAGATGTAATAATGGAACTTTTACACTGAATGTAATCACTTTGAAATAGAAGGTCAAATATACCGCCAAGATGATGGTATGGCAATGAGTTCCCCACTATCACCTATTTTCGCCAATAACTACACGGAGGAGCTTGAGGAACAAGCAATTGCTTCCTCAAGTCTCAAACCTAAGGTTTGGCTTAGGTACGTGGACGACACATTTGTGTGCTGGAGTCACGGTGAACCAAATTTAGAAGAATTTTTAAAACACTTGAACAAGGTTTCACCCGCCATTAAATTCACCACGGAAAAAGAAGTAAACAATAAATTATAGTTTTTGGATATAAATGTAGAAAAAACAAAACATGGCCTTAAAACATCAGTCTTCAGAAAACAAACTCACACAGGCAAATACCTCAATTCCAATTCTAACCACCCACTAACTGTTAAAGAAGGTGTAGCCTTCTCTCTCTTTGATAGGGACCGAGCCATATGCTCAGACAAAACTAAACTAGATAATTAACTAAAAAATGTCTCCAAAGATCTCATAAACAATGGCTACCCTCAGTCCCTCATAAACAAATGCAAACAAATAAGAAAACGCACACAAACACCCACTGACACAGAAAAAACTAAAGCATTCATGTCCATTCCATGCACGCCTAACCTTTCAGAAAAATAAGACGCGTAGCTTGGAAATACAAAATCAGAACATCATTCAACACACAAAACACATTAAGACATTCTTTAACTAAAACTAAACCAAAGAATGAGAAGCAATCCCTAAAAACGTAGTATATTGCATTAATAGTGAATGCAATGAAAAATACATAGGGGAAACAAAGAGACCACTGAAAGTTAGGCTAAAAGAACAAAAAAAATAACATTACAAAAGGAGACACTACACATTCTAAATTAGCTGAACATGCTGGGAACAATGAACACAGATTTAACTGTGATAACACTAAAATACTTCACAGGAAACCACATTTTTTAAACGTAAATTAATCGAAGGTGCCGTTACGAAACTAAATAATGAAGTCAAAAAAATCTTTTGTTGATATTGTGATCTTGGCAGCGAGTAATTGGTTATATTAATTTTACCCAGTTAACATTTTTTTATATTTAGTAGAAGTTCATTTTGTTGTACCCCATTCTAGGATCTAGGTTAAAATGTAGATAATTATTAATGTAAAGTTTATTAGTTTAAGAACGTAGTTTTATAACATGTTTGTGTAGAAGTAATTTAGTTTTTATCACTTGAAAAAGATTTGGGTGTTACCAAATCGAAACGTCGTGATCGGTATTTTTCACGTAAAGATGGTAAATGTCCAACAACCTTTGTCTTCCTCAAAGTGTCAATCTTGGATTACCTTGAAATCTGATCGACATCAACCTAGGAGAACCGAGACAAAATTACATTATTTTAAAGTACCTTGTCCACCAATATCGTCCAAGGAGACATATAAAGTCAAATAAATAAGATTAAAATTAGTTAAAATATTGTTTAAAAGTCGTAACAAATTAGAGTTATGAACTTGCGTTTCTTCATTAACATTTTTGTATGTGGACAGTATTTTATTTGCATATGGTTTTAGTTATTTTTTCCAAAGTATTTTTTTATTAACTTTCTAAGGAAATTCACAACTCATATCTATCTCAGACTATGTTACTCTAAATAACCTATGTTACTCAGCAACTGAATTGAGTACAACATATTTTGTACATCTAAAAACCAAGTATGTTTTAAAACTTCAACCTATGTGAGTGAATTAGGTTTGTGTTTGCACCTAGTAAAATATTATTTTAGTTCACAGGCAAAATATTTTGGGTGTGGTCTAGATAGTGGTCAAGATTGGTTGCTTTCTTTTCAACATCTATAATTCCTCCATAATCTTCCTGTAGTCCCTGATTCAAAACATTTTACCAAAAATTAATGTTACAAACGTTTTGTTTAGATTCTAGGTTGTTCCATAGAATGAAGGAAGCAGAGGTCGCATTCAATAGTGCGCTGAATGTGTGTCGAGTAGCTATTTCACCGGTTGCTATGCGATGACAGAACCAGAACCTTGTCAGTCCTTCCTTTATTATCTCCAAATTCTTAAGAATTAACAAATTAACTGTGTTTTTTTATTTATTTATTTTTTTTTATTTATTCATAAGACGCCGATCGTCAAGATATGGGCGAATATGGATTTCGATTGAGTGTGATGAGTGTAGATGAGCGAATGTAGTCATTGTTACAAACTAAGGCCGACTATTCCTTAGAAAGTGTCATTAATTAATAGCCCAATGACAAATGAACAGCCGGTGATTATCACCTGATCCTTCTCAAAATGTATTGACTCTGATTGGGATCGAACTGAGAACCTCCAGCACATGAAGCTGGGATTGAACCAACTACGCTACCGTTTTATATGAAATGAAAAATTTTGTCATTCCAGATTTATAAAGATGTACATTAGTTGTAATGTTTATAACTATAACTAACATCGGAGTGTTCACTGCGACCTTAAGAAAACAACCTCAGAATCTTTTTCTCTCTGCTTGTTCTTACTTTTTATTTGGAATTTAATTTAATTATTATACTTTAGATTTTCATACAATCCATCCATATACGACCCTCTAGTATTACAGTTTATGCCACATAAGCATCTCTCCATGAGAATATTTATTTATATGAACTCTTAAGTATAGTAATTATGTATTTGTTTTTCACAAGTAAAACAAATATCGATAGACAAAATTATAAGTAATTACTATTACTAAAAAAGACCTTGAATTGAAAATGGCAAATAATAAAAATAGTTCCAGATTTTGTCTAGTGGTAAACAGAGAAAGTTAAGTAAAGCAGCCTAAACAAATATTTCGTACATAGGGAAACGAGAGGTTTTTGTGCAAGGGGAAGGAAGAACAGGGAGGTAGGTCCTCTTGCAAAATTTGTAATGCTCACCGGGTCGGGCGGTCGTTGGAATGATCACAAAAACGTGCCGAGGAGACAACGATCCGAGATTTATCTTGCTGTGCCCACATTCATTATTGCTTGTCGCTGCACTCGTTCGTTGGGTCTCCCGTTCCTCGGGGCCGATAATCAATTCTGGGCGACACCCCGAGACCCGCGACAAGCTCCTGGTGCTCCTTCCTTGATGAAGGATCTCCAGGAGCTATCAGGACATATCACGCCATCCGTACATCGCACAAGACTGATGGCCATCCTAGATAAGGGTTTGGATGACAGCGGCTTTGTTTATTGCCTTCCGGATAGGGGTACTTCGGCTCTTGTCCCACCATTTATGTTGGAAACCCTAAACTTCATTTCTACCTGGACATCTATGGAATGGTATTCAATTTACGTTAGGGATCTGGTAATTCAATACTGTGGATTCTTAAATTAGATTCTTAAATTAGTTCTTAAAGTAGTCTTCATAGATATTTTAATGGTGTATTATTTTAGTGATTTAAATTACATTTTGGTAATATAACCAGTTTAACCTCTCAAAACCTTACCTAACAAAAACCAACCTAACAGAATCTAACTTACCTAACTCTACAAATCCAAACCTAACATAACCTAACCAGACCTAACCCATAAATAACCAACGTAGCCCTATCCTAACAAAACATAACCTTAGTGAAACCAGCACATTTCCAGCACTAAGTGCTTAAAAATAACGCAGATTGCCACATTCATGATCAGGACAGAACTAAGCACAATTTCAGTAATCACATCACTATATTTACACAAAAAAAGTTTGTCCATTTTTCACCCTTTTCTTAGTTTTTCCGTTAAAGAAAGATCATATTATTGTTTCTTAGTTATGTCTCTGCTATGAACAATTTGTCAGAAAAAAATCAACAAGGCTCTGTTCTATAAAATTATTTACATATTTTAAAACAAACTTCAATTTCAATTATATTTAATCTCAGAATATCACTGAAAATCCATAATCCAAATATAGCACATAAAAAATATTACAAACCACTTCCAGTGCCAACCAACTTAAATAACTATTTAGGCACTTTGACACATGTTTAAAATGTTTTATTGATTTATGAGTCATCCTCAATGATTAAAGATTGATTAACTTAAAACACGTACAATAAAGTAAATAGTCCTTTGACGTGTTGACACACGAAGCTTTGGATAATGTTAATGTCACCAACCGCTTAAACAAGAAGTAGAACCGAATGACACATTAGATTTGATTTAATCCAGTTACATCAGACATAACCGGATTCGGTTTTATGTTCATTTAGCCTGAATTAACCCATCGATATATCGATGAATTAACCTCGCAGTACATTGATATATTTTAACTATAATTTGAGCTTATATTTGATTGGTATTGATGACAAAATTTATTCATAAAGTTTTTTTTTTATTTTTTTTATTTACTGGAATGATATTTATTGTAATCTATCCATTGTTGGGAAATTTTGGTTTTTAAACCTTAGGATGATAGTTCTATTTTTTAATTAAATGTTAATTTTTTAAAGTCAAAATTTTCGTCAAACGTCGGACAAAAGTCAGATGTAGTCATTTTAAAGTTATATAACTATACGGTTCCCACAAAATATTGATTTATGACGGATGTTTAACGATTATTGTTGGCTCAAGTCAAACTGTCTCATCATCAAAGAATATACATCCTAACTCAAATATGAGATTTGAGCAATAACTTATCTGTCTTATAAAAAAAATCTTATAATTAAGCTAGTATAGACATGACGATTACTCGAATCAAAGTTTTTGTTGTTCTACTTAACTTACAAAAAAAAAAAAACTACCAGCTGTCTTAAAAGTTATATAAATTAAATAGTATCAATGATAAACTATGTAATGACATTTGTTTCTAAAATTAAGACACATGTTGTAAGAATGATTGCTTTAATAATAATGCCACATGTTGTAAATTTAAGTGTCAATGCAATATGCTTAGTGTTATTTAAAAATATAAGATTTTGTCCTTGAATTGTATTTATTGTTAATGGGAACCCTTAGAATAAAAACAAATTAAAATACCTAAATAGTCTTTGCTTTTATTTACAAACAAAGTGAAATCTTAAAAACAACACATATTCGCATATACAGGGTGATTGAAAAGTATTGGGCAACATTTTGGGAAATTATTAAATGGGTGAAAATAAACAAAAAAGTTAAGATGTATCGCATAGTTATGCATTTGTCTGTCCGTATGTATTTTTTCTAAAAAGAAAAATTATTACTCAAAAACGGACTTTACCAATACCTAATTAACTGCTAAAAGTTGAAGTAATATTTTAACCAGTTTCAAAAAGGTGGCTGATAATATTGTAATGCTAAATCTTACGAAAATCAAAGAAAAATCTAAAAATTGTCACAATAAATACAATTTGACTGGTGGTTTTGTTCAAGTCGATTTTGCACACAGTCTGAATATAATATATATATATATATATATATATATATATATATATATATATATATATATATATATATATATATATATATCAGTTATTTATTGTTTGCTTGTAATAAACAAGGTACCAAACCGTTTGTCATGATTCATGATAAACTTTGTGTAGCTTGACAACTGTACGTTTTTTCTTAAGACAGACATACGTCAAACTAGGCGAGATAAGTTACATCTTCATAGGAACTTGTTTGGATATATTCACCAATTTAATCATTTCCTTCCATATTTAATAAAAAAAAAAAAATTTAAAACTTTCCCACACTTTTCAAACACCTTTTATTTATTTGGTATACACCAATACGAAAAGGAACGTGTATTTAATGGCTGTAAGTATGTCATTGTTGATGCCCGTATTCTTGCTACACTAGGAGGGAGGTCACCCCTTATCTCTTCCATCAAGTCTACCTTCCCTAGGCCCCAGGGCCTCCCATCACGCACGCACGGGGCAGGTGTAGGATGGAAGCCGACTGCCGTGGTGTGCGTGCGTGTCTACTAGTAGTTCTTGAGGCCTACTCTTCAATGCTTATGCAACAGAGCTTGAGGCGCATGCGCGTGCAGCCTACTTATTCATCTACGTTTAGATAGCCTGGGCACTGGTTAATGGCTTTCCTGCCATCTTATCTTAGCAGGTAGTCTGTGCTTCTACGACATCACTACACCAGCTTTGGTAAAAGGCTTTTATACCTACCGCTGATATCATAGTCCGGGGGTATTAAAACGCTAAGATATTTAAATGCTCTCTACTTACAAATTACTCGGGTAGAGTTGAGAACCAAGCACCTTGATATACATTCTAGTTTAAGCTGACATTAAACCGACAGTCACTAAGTTTAGTAATTAAAAATTATGTTGCTATTAAATAGAATCTACTGTGGTCTTGTGTCATATCTTAATAAAAATATGTAATATGTCCTGCCATCTGACAGCTAACTTATAAATATTATTCCAATGAGAAATGTGTATGGAAATTGAATTATATATATCATATATTGAAAAGCTGATGATGAAGGTCAATGTTAAAATTGTATGTCATCATAGATATTAATGCTGATATATCCAGCTTCCAAGTACTAAAACATTCTTTGAGGGCTACAAGGTCTCATTGAGCATTTCTAAATAAGCTGTAAAGTCCTTATGTTGCTAGGCTAAAGCAATATCATCTGCATATATAAATTTTTCCTACGGCAAAATATTGAACAAAATTGGAGCAATTACAGACCCCTGTGGAAGACCATCTTTCAGCTGTCTAAAAGAGCTTTCCTCACTAGCAGCATACAATATTAGGTATCATAAATTGAATCAGTGAAGCGTTTCTTAAACGGGTTGATGGATTGCATTTAGTTTTTTGACAGGTGATCACATTCTTTCGTGTACCTTATTCCGTGTTTAGCTTACGTTTCGGTATTTGCTCTCAACTTGACATTAAAACGTGTAAGATAATAATCCTTTTCAGGTGCATCAAAAATTACTTGTTGAAATAGATGGTATTAGGTATAATAACAGGCTGCATGGCTGGGCGCCTCTGTTGGTGGTTCTACGAATCTCACTCACGGAGGACATGAGGTCAAACCTATCAACAGACTGCATCAGAAAAGAAGATACGTGAAGTTGTTCCATGCTTTGCGTGGATTAACTCTCATCGAGTTTTATGACTAATGCAGTAGTCTAAAATGCCACAATGAAACCAATTATGTCTTTAAAATTAATGATTATTAAATATAACTTGACATAAATAGTTCTTGTTTATTTATTGAATGTTCCGACTTGACTTCAGAGCACTCTCACAGCAAATGCTGGAACCACGATGAGTTTGGGAATGTTACGACCAATGGTGAGACGATGTAAGCCAGCTGCAACCATAAAAACACATTTACGCCTTGCATTGATACCACGTTTCATTCCTTTAAATTACCCTTGTTTTACAATCTAGATGTTTGATGTTGTGAATATGAGTAAACATACTATGATCGTGAACTTACTTAATATCTTCTTTTGAATGTTTCTTTCATGTTCTCTATAGACTATTCTTATCACACTATTTAGAATCGTTCTACAGAATTATTGTTCAGGTCTTTCATTGAAGCATTCCAAAATCTGTGACGGTTCTCCTTCCATACCAAAACTGGACGTGTATATGAGGGAGAGCACGTATATGGGAGAGAAGGTGCATCGATACTACTATGCGTGTACAGTGCACCGCGACTGCGCCACAAGGGTCAGGTATAGTAATGGCACTGCGCCACGACCAAAATGTACCCCCTCAAAACACACCGGGACTGCACCATAGCGGCCTTTTTTTTGAAGATTCCATTCCTGGAAAATGTCGTGAAAGGGGTTTATCTTAATTTTCATCCTATTTCAATGCATGCTCATGAGCTATCAATCAAATAGTAAAGGCATATCATTGTACTAATCAAATATCTAAAATGTTCCGATCTATGGAATTTATCGAATAGGGATATTTTCGAATCTAAACATATAAAACTCTTTGATTATTTGCAATACAGTAGAACACCGATTATCAGAAACTATTGGGGCTGGACCCGTTTCCAATAATGGAAATTTCGGATAGTCAGATGTTACACTATTTTATTTGAATGTGGAGTGAATGACAATTTGTTGTTTAGTTTTAGAATTGTAATACATTTTATATATTATATTTATATTTATATTATGTTGACGATTGCATGACATGTCAAAAATTGTTACTACGTAATAAAAAGTTTATTTATTTATTTATAAATAATTTCTTCAGCTGTAATTATATTAGGCGCTACTGCATAGTTGAATCCTTTCATAAATAAAGAAGTTGTCGGTTGATCTAAATATCTTCAGTTAAATTAACTATAATTTTGAAATTGACAATTTGAAAACTTGTTTTTTCAGTTTTCATCTTGTAGCTTGGTATATTTCTTCTTATGATTCTCTACGAGTATAGTTAACTGGAGAACTTTCAATAATTTTTCTTTGTTAAGGTTTTTAATAGTCTCCCAATCGGCTGAATTAAGGATACTTGATAATTCTTCTTGAAACCTTACTATTTCATTGTTACTTTTGAACAATTCATCTCTTGTTTCCCCGTTTTCCCTTCTTAGAATTGACATTTCTGCTTTTTTCAGGATATTTTTGATAGAACCGTTTATTGGTGTTTCAGTTTTACACAGTTGGGTGAGATGTTATCACTACAACGCTTCATAATACACTCATTAAGTTGTATAATCGTGTTTTCTTGAATTTATCCTCCCTGCAGAGGAATTTAAACTTAGAACTTAGGCTTAAACGGCCGGTGTCATAACTAGAATCTACATTTTTCGGTGACAACCGCGTCAAGGTACTATCTACAATATTTACCAGACGTTTCGCCCGTACTGTGATATGGCATCCTCAGTGGATTCTTTGAGACTGAGATCGGGGAATGACCTTCCAGCTTTTATACAGGTGGAGGGGTGGGGACTGGTTTGGCAGGTACGCTGAAGAGGGAGCGGAGGCACATACCCCTGTGACCTACGGTCATTGGCCGAAAAAATCAATATGACTGACTTCGATTTTATTTCGGTTTACTTAAAACGGGTTCCCATGTCTTTAAAAGCCATATACTATCATCCTTAGTATTACTAGGGTTGAAATTAAAGTAACATTTTAATTTCCGAATTCATTTACAGGTATATAAAATTTAATCGAATGTAATCCATCAGAAAACAGATACAACGTAAGACCAACTGACACAAATTGCACCTTAGTTCCTCGAAAGTAGGGCCAAAATGAAACTCGTATGAAATGGAACAGCATTAGGACGAGACGATGTGGCTGCAGAGGTGTTAGTATGCATTGAACTGCCTCGCTACCTCGCTTTAATTTCCCAGTCGGGACGAAATTACTCTCAGTAAAACATTGCCTTTTGAGTTACTCTACCAATTCGCTCTAGGCTATTTTATGAGCTCCATACATTTTAATCGTGTTCTATTTACATTGAAAACTTTACCTAACAGCAAATTATAATTATAAAATATATTTGTCGCATTAAGAAGTTTGTGTGACTAAGTGGATTTTATTTTTTAGTATCTACCACAGAGAAATGAGACAATACATTTGACTTTTTTTTAGAAATGTATTTTGTTAACTTATAAAGAAGATAATTCACCACGGCTTTAACCTCAGATGAGGTTAAAAACATGTCAGCGTATGAGTCACTGTAAGCCAAATAATTTTGCCTGGAACTTAGACGAGTCACCTTCAAAGTAATGTTTGTTTGGAAGCAAATGCCAGCATCGAAATCTTTAGATTAGGATTCTTAATCGTATTAGTTCGTAGGATGATAAGAGGTCAATATTACTTTTTTTATATGTACCATAAAGTTGAGCAACAATTTTCAGTTTGTTCTGAATTTGATATAGAATTATTTACAGCTGTTAGTTTTAGCAATATAAAGGGTTTAGCAACGAATTTAGTTGGTAAAGAACAAAATCAATGATAATATTAAAGAGGAATCACATTTTTCGTTTACCCTTAAATAGATGTAATAATTATGGATTGATTTGTTTTGATATTTTGGTTCTGTTTGTTGTTTCTCTGAGCTTTAAAATGTTCTACATACTGCTACTTTAATAGCTACTACTGAGCAGATTACTTTAAAATGTTCTACACACTACTACTTTATTACCTACTACTGAGCAGATTACATTAAAATGTTCTACACACTGCTACTTTATTACCTACTACTGAGCGGATTACTTTAAAATGTTCTACACACTGCTACTTTATTACCTACTACTGAGCGGATTACTTTAAAATGTTCTACACACTGCTACTTTATTACCTACTACTGAGCGGATTACTTTAAAATGTTCTACACACTGCTACTTTATTACCTACTACTGAGCGGATTACTTTAAAATGTTCTACACACTGCTACTTTATTACCTACTACTGAGCGGATTACTTTAAAATGTTCTACACACTGCTACTTTATTACCTACTACTGAGTGGATTACTTTAAAATGTTCTACACACTGCTACTTTATTACCTACTACTGAGCGGATTACTTTAAAATGTTCTACACACTGCTACTTTATTACCTACTACTGAGCGGATTACTTAAAAATGTTCTACACACTGCTACTTTATTACCTACTACTGAGCAGATTACTTTAAAATGTTCTACACACTGCTACTTTATTACCTACTACTGAGCAGATTACTTTAAAATGTTCTACACACTGCTACTTTATTACCTACTACTGAGCAGATTACTTTAAAATGTTCTACACACTGCTACTTTATTACCTACTACTGAGCAGATTACTTTAAAATGTTCTACACACTGCTACTTTATTACCTACTACTGAGCAGATTACTTTAAAATGTTCTACACACTGCTACTTTATTACCTACTACTGAGCGGATTACTTTAAAATGTTCTACACACTGCTACTTTATTACCTACTACTGAGCGGATTACTTTAAAATGTTCTACACACTGCTACTTTATTACCTACTACTGAGCGGATTACTTTAAAATGTTCTACACACTGCTACTTTATTACCTACTACTGAGCGGATTACTTTAAAATGTTCTACACACTGCTACTTTATTACCTACTACTGAGCTGGATTACTTTAAAATGTTCTACACACTGCTACTTTATTACCTACTACTGAGCAGATTACTTTAAAGTGTTCTACGCACTGCTAATTTATTACTGTACCTACTACTGAGCAGATTACTTAAAAATGTTCTACACACTGCTACTTTATTATCTACTACTGAGCAGATTACTTTAAAATGTTCTACACACTGCTACTTTATTACCTACTACTGAGCAGATTACTTTAAAATGTTCTACACACTGCTACTTTATTACCTACTACTGAGCAGATTACTTTAAAATGTTCTACACACTGCTACTTTATTACCTACTACTGAGCAGATTACTTTAAAATGTTCTACACACTGCTACTTTATTACCTACTACTGAGCAGATTACTTTAAAATGTTCTACACACTGCTACTTTATTACCTACTACTGAGCAGATTACTTTAAAATGTTCTACACACTGCTACTTTATTACCTACTACTGAGCAGATTACTTTAAAATGTTCTACACACTGCTACTTTATTACCTACTACTGAGCAGATTACTTTAAAATGTTCTACACACTGCTACTTTATTACCTACTACTGAGCAGATTACTTTAAAATGTTCTACACACTGCTACTTTATTACCTACTACTGAGCAGATTACTTTAAAATGTTCTACACACTGCTACTTTATTACCTACTACTGAGCAGATTACTTTAAAATGTTCTACACACTGCTACTTTATTACCTACTACTGAGCAGATTACTTTAAAATGTTCTACACACTGCTACTTTATTACCTACTACTGAGCAGATTACTTTAAAATGTTCTACACACTGCTACTTTATTACCTACTACTGAGCAGATTACTTTAAAATGTTCTACACACTGCTACTTTATTACCTACTACTGAGCAGATTACTTTAAAATGTTCTACACACTGCTACTTTATTACCTACTACTGAGCAGATTACTTTAAAATGTTCTACACACTGCTACTTTATTACCTACTACTGAGCAGATTACTTTAAAATGTTCTACACACTGCTACTTTATTACCTACTACTGAGCAGATTACTTTAAAATGTTCTACACACTGCTACTTTATTACCTACTACTGAGCAGATTACTTTAAAATGTTCTACACACTGCTACTTTATTACCTACTACTGAGCAGATTACTTTAAAATGTTCTACACACTGCTACTTTATTACCTACTACTGAGCAGATTACTTTAAAATGTTCTACACACTGCTACTTTATTACCTACTACTGAGCAGATTACTTTAAAATGTTCTACACACTGCTACTTAATTACCTACTACTGAGCAGATTACTTTAAAATGTTCTACACACTGCTACTTTATTACCTACTACTGAGCAGATTACTTTAAAATGTTCTACACACTGCTACTTTATTACCTACTACTGAGCAGATTACTTTAAAATGTTCTACACACTGCTACTTTATTACCTACTACTGAGCAGATTACTTTAAAATGTTCTACACACTGCTACTTTATTACCTACTACTGAGCAGATTACTTTAAAATGTTCTACACACTGCTACTTTATTACCTACTACTGAGCAGATTACTTTAAAATGTTCTACACACTGCTACTTTATTACCTACTACTGAGCAGATTACTTTAAAATGTTCTACACACTGCTACTTTATTACCTACTACTGAGCAGATTACTTTAAAATGTTCTACACACTGCTACTTTATTACCTACTACTGAGCAGATTACTTTAAAATGTTCTACACACTGCTACTTTATTACCTACTACTGAGCAGATTACTTTAAAATGTTCTACACACTGCTACTTTATTACCTACTACTGAGCAGATTACTTTAAAATGTTCTACACACTGCTACTTTATTACCTACTACTGAGCAGATTACTTTAAAATGTTCTACACACTGCTACTTTATTACCTACTACTGAGCAGATTACTTTAAAATGTTCTACACACTGCTACTTTATTACCTACTACTGAGCAGATTACTTTAAAATGTTCTACACACTGCTACTTTATTACCTACTACTGAGCAGATTACTTTAAAATGTTCTACACACTGCTACTTTATTACCTACTACTGAGCAGATTACTTTAAAATGTTCTACACACTGCTACTTTATTATCTACTACTGAGCAGATTACTTTAAAAACTTTATTTAAAAGTGAAATTAATAGTTATTATTTATTTTATTTATGTATAGTAGTTATAGACACCTTATACGCTAAAATAGAGCCAGGCAGATGACTTGTGTCAAGTTACAACAATGAAATAAAACAATATAGAACAACAATAAATATATAACAAATATAGATGAGCAGCTAAACAGCCCCGTCCTGTTTTTGCTGTTTATTAACGATTTGCCACATAGTATAACATCAGGCGAGTTAGGCCTATGTCTTTTTGCGGACGACACGTCATTATCAGTATCTGGAGGTACGTGGATCCATTGAGGCTAATAATTAGTTCCAATGGTTTGACGAAAACTTACTTTCACTTAATGCAGACAAAACTAAAATTCTTGATTTTCACATAAGTACATAAAGAGAATAAAATAACATTGGAATAAATATTTTGCTGGGTAAAAACAGATAGGAGCTGCTCAATCAGTAAAATTTCTAGGCTTTCATCTGGATGCTGCTCTTAATTTCATTCTAATGTTGAAGTCATATGCGGTCGGGTTAACTCAGGAATTTTCCTCCTGCGCCGCCTATCTAGGTTTACCAGAGTGGAGGTAATGCTGTCTGCCTACTACGGTGTAGTTTACCCTCATTTAAACTATGCCGTATCGATTATGGGAGCCGAAAACTCAAGGACTTTGTTTCTTTTCCGTCTCAAGAAACGCGCTGTTAGGGCAATATTTGGTGTCCAAAGACGACAATCCTGGAGGGAAACATTTCGTGTCAATAACCTATTGACATTTCCCTCGATGTACATATTATCTTGCTTAATATTTGTCAAGGAGAACCTTTATCATTTTCTAGCCCAATTTTATATGCCCATAACCACTCTCTACGAAACAGTACAAACTCGAAAGTTCTTCACCACCGGACTTTTTTTTCAAAAATCAACTTTTTTATAACGGAATTAGATTTTTCAATATGATACCTCTTGAACTCAAGTTGGAGTCAAACCTTTCAAAATTCAAAAATAAGTTCAGAGTCATACTCGTAGATAGATCTTACCACAGCGTTTGTGAATTTCTTACTGACGGTTCAATGTAAACATGTTGTGCACGTTAGATTTATATTTTACTAGTTAAGCTGTAAATATTATGAAATAGTATACATTTAATTTATACTACTAAAATATTTTATTTTATTTTTGGTTTGTAAAACTGATAAATACTAAGAAATATAAATATTGACTTAGTTAATGCAATTTTGTATTGTCACTTTAAATAAATAAATTACTTATTGACTAAAAATATATACACCAAATAAGCAACTTTCGCTACTGGTAATTACCCGTCCTGACGTGGAATCCAGGTAGACTGAGACACAGTAAAAACAGTTTGAAATTATATATTTAAAGAGTCTCCTCTTAAACATCTTATAATCATCCAGGCCTTTTAACTCAACTGGTAGATTATTGTGTAGTCTTACACAGGAGTAAAAAGGCGACTTTTCGAGAAAATTTGTTCCATGAATTGGATACTGCGAAATTGATATGTTTCTAGTATTATGTCAGTGTGTGTAATTCATGATATAAAATATCTCATAATTTGACTTCACAAAAAGCAAATACTGGAATAAATAAGCAGATGGCAGAAGAAGAATCCCTAAATTTTGGAAACATTTCCTAGAAGGGAATTGTGACCTTATTGTATGACACTATATATTATGGCACTTCATGAACTAAGGCGTTCTTAAAGAATTAACTAAATCACTGAATATTGCTGAAAGTTATCATTGAATTGATTTTTATTTGATACAGTATTTGTTACTGGAAGAATAAATTTACATCTGCAACCATTTGTTTTTTTGATAATTCATTTCATCGAGTTCATTCTGCAAATCAATTGTTTTAATTTGTATCCACTTGTTTATTGTTTTCACGTCGACATCACACACTAGAGTGTCCTCTAGATTTTTTTAAATGTTGCATAAAACATCCAAAAACAAATCGAGGCGTACTGAGACAAATCTCCCGAAGAGAGGTTAGTGAGGTCAGCTGAAGAGAGGTCCCAAGGCTACTGTGGGGGGAACACGCGTGAGCCTGAAGGATGAGCTCATTAGGAGACGACATGACGGCTACCTGGACATTGATTTACCATTGTCTCTGTTGGTAATTGGTGAGTTCAGTCCCCGCCACCCTCGCCGACGCTCATTTCGGTCCTTAAAAGCCCAGTTTTTTGTTTTCTCCATCAAAGTGCACCTCCGGTCGTGATTATCCTCAGGTGACCACCGGCAGCCACTTGTGGTCGAAAGCCTTCCAGCTCCAGGAAGAGCCATGTCGTTAGTTGAATGCCGCTTGGTAGAGGAAACTAATCATCTACACAAAATTGATTATTTTTAGTTTTTTTGTAACAATATTTTTATTGGATGTGTATACAGCCTTGTTACGATTTTTTAAGTAAGCTTCAATTATAAACCTAATTTAATTTGTTTTGAAACGTATTGATTTAAGGTAATTTTACTTATAGGGAAAGCTAAATGTAAGAGAAGAATATACTATATATTTTCAACAATGTTAATGTATTTACATGGTGCTTTATGGTGCATTGAGTGTTGACTTTATAATCCAAGACCCTTTAATACCCAAAAACAAAGCTAGTCCATTAATTTTTTTTATTTTTTCACATAATTTTTTTTACATTCTCCCATATGCGTTAGCAAAGAGAAAGTATTGTTATCATCCAACAAAAATTGTTTACAAGTTGGACTAAAAATCCATTTTAGGGCCCCATGAACCCAAAAAAGTGGGGTTTCGAAAAACAAATTTGAAGTCTGTCTGTATGTGTGTCTGTCTGTATATGTGTGTGTGTGTGTAGTTCACTGGAGACTAAACAGATAGATCAATGTTTATGAAATTCGGTATGTAGGTGTATTTAGCCAATATATCGAGATAGTTTTTTTCAAGTTGATGAAAAAAGTTTGGTTTTTTTTATTTTTATGGGCAAAAAACATACAAATATAGAATTATCTCGAAAACGGCTGTAATTATTTTGATTACATTTTAAGCAAATATGTGAATTACAATTTCATATTTTAGTAAAAACCACATGTCTCTAACTTGGCTAGTTTTTTAGTTATGGCAAAAAAATATATTTAGGAAGCAAACCAGTAATTTTCAAGGTTTTGATTTTCTAGTGTTTAATACGGGTGAAGGTTTGTGCCAATTCTTTATTAATTTATTTTCATGCAGTACATTTGAGAACTAACATTCCTAAAAAAAAGTTATTTCGCTCAATGAATATAAGCTAAGAAATAAATAAAACTGCTAAGATTCTTGACTTGTTTCTTCAATAAACTTTTAATGACAGAAGATAACCACCTGAAGTTATTATTTCCAACCCATAATTATACAATAAACCCGATGCTGGTGGGACTAGCAGTTAAATGGAGCTATCATAATAGAGTAATAAAAAAACAAATTTACATGTCCTGACACCACGATCCATCATTATTCTCCAGCGGCGGCGGCTGGAGCTGTGAGGAAGAAGGATTGCGTGTCCAGATATGATTGATAGCGGTCAGATAGGACTGAGACTACTGGTATGGCTACTCTGAGTAGAATTATCTGAGGCCTCCACAATATGTATAATCAAGTGAAGTGAACAAGTGAACGACCCAGGCCGCACGCAGGAGGCAGTGCAGGAAATCTACCGCCAGAAGGGATCAGTACTTCTACAAGTAGTTTGATGATATTTTTAGATATTAAGTGTACTCAAGCAATCACTATAATCTAGTGCGTTTATTGGAAAACTAAACATGGAAACATTGGTAGGTAAGTAGCTTTTAGATCGGTATTGCAGGTAGTGGTGCAATATTTGCATAATTATTGACGTATTCAAGCCGTCACTAGACTATAGCGTGTAATGAGGGCTACAACTGAAGTGTTAGTTAGTGAATTACAGGTAACAGACAGGTAATATGGTGAATTCTAAGTAACGGGTACACTGTTGTTATAAATACGTCGGGAACAGTGCTGGTAGTAAGTGGTTACAAATTAAAGGTATTAACCTAGATATAACGGGAACTTTAATAGACAAGATAAAGGAAATTGCCCTTAGGTATCACTACAAGGACAAATGCCTCATAACGTATTTACTAATCGTTATCTTAAGAAGAGTTTTTGTTAAAATATCAACAGTTTGTTGGTGGTGTAATAGTTACTAAGTTACTGTACATCTGTTGGATATACTGGACTCATTCGTCATTTAATTAAATATATATTATTTTGGATCTACTATCGTCGTTCGGTGTCTTAAAAAATTTAAGTAAATATGAAATTGATGCCATGATTTTCAAATATTAGGTGTATTCATAACGTCAACACACCAAATAATATCGTATAAACTGTTACACTCAGTGATGGCAAATATTATCAACATATCGATATATAGAATGATCGATATATCGCAAACCAAATATCGATCTAACGAAAATATCTAAAGAAACTTTCGATACTAAAATATCAATATATCGAAACATATTTATCTATATTTCTGATCTATCGATATATCGTTGCCATCACTACAAATAATTGATAATGATTTTGACAGTAAAATTGGAAGTATAACGATAAATTCAAATATTACTAGAGTCTACTCACGCCATCGTCACATAGGAATAGACAGTGGAAACTGTCTTTAAAAAGAAAATGGTTTGTACGTTGCAGTGTAGGTGGCATGATAGTATATAACGCTATTATTGAAAGCTGTTGTATATTATTATCAGTGCAGATGTAGTAAATACTGCTACTTAAATCGCCGATCAAGATTTGTTGGCAGCAGTACAGGTGGTATGCTGTTTCCAAACTATTATTAAATCCTACTCATGGCATTACCACAAGATAAAAGGAAACTTACTCAAATAACGGAACCAGCAGTGCAAACGGCACAGCCACTTCAAAATTTGCTATTTCTTGAAATGTGCCCACACCCTGATCTAGTCTAAATTGTTGATGTTATTTGCTCAACTCCATGATATCTCTTACTGTCATGCCACCAGCTAATTTGACGCACTTAATCAAACAACGCTATGGGTGTACTGCTTATCACTTTGCTGTAAAAAAACCATGTTACTAATTAAAAAATTCAGTTTATTTTTAAGTTAAAATGCTCGTTTTATAAGTTATAATAAAAGGCTCGTTTTAACATTTTTACCAAATTGGTATATTCCGAAACACAGCTACAGATTAAATTTCCAATATATTCTAGAAAGCTCAGTGTTAATGTGACGGCTATGTACTGATTGTCCTTTCAGAAAAATTGAAAATAAACAAACTAAGAATCTTTTTATACTTATTACTCCACGAACATTATTAAAACACAACGCCACTTGGATATAGGTAAGTACTTAAAATAGATTATAGTAAAATAAAAAATGAATATAAATAAATAATCACGTTAATTTATTCATACCACCTCAACTGCACATGAAATCCATACTCAGATACAAAATAAAAGAATTCCTGGGAAGAAAAAAATGTATTCTGCATAGACTATTTAGAAATCAATGTAAAACGTTTGGGAATAAATTTATTACAAAAATAAATAATACGTAACAAATCCAAGCTGTTTCGGTGCTGGAATAAATACATGGGTTTATTTACATATGCAGCGCTGGAATTGCTGTTGAAATCAAAACAAACAAAAAACTCAAGTATAAAACTATTAATCATTGTGGGCAGTATTTATCCAGTTGAGTATTGACATGGCTTCTCCCTATGCGGCCGACAAGACTTATATTTTTTATTTATCCCTCCTATTTGTCAAGCCTTGTTTTATTCCTCCCCCCCCACTACAACACCCTGTCAGCTATTTAATTAGTTCGTAGATTTACGAGGTTTGTTCAACGACTAATTGATTACTCACATAGTTCATTACAGTTGGCCCGCGATCATTTGTAATTCACAAGCAGCCTTCATTTACATTGGGAACGCATGAGATCTGTGGGCTGGTTTTTAAAACCGTACATCATTGTATCATATTTATACGTGTTTTTGCTACGTACACAAATACAATTTTTTTTATTTGGCTCCAAAGAGATAATAGTTCTAACAAATAAAACTAATTTAACACTTGATTGTAGGCTAAATTAACCTGCACTATCTGCTTCGCTGATTGTGACTGCAATCCTGTAAATCGTGCACTTTCTGTATCAAACATTTGAGGAAAGTGTACACTTAACTAAGTTGAAAGCATTTTCTGATGATTAGAGCTTGAAATGTTCCTTTAAACTGATTATATTACTAAAAATTTTAATTTTGACGTCATGAAATATTACGGTTTAAGAACGCATGGGAGGTTTCTCCAATCAATGTTATTATTTATAAAAAGTAAGTTACTAATCTGGCAACTCTTTTTAATCGTAAAAATAGTACAACATTTGGTTTTAAACCCTTCCTGTCTTCTCTGAAATGTATCATAGCTAGAATAGGTTATACATTGTCCAGCGGTAGTTGCTGTTTTACTGTAAACTAAATTAAAATACTTAATCTATATATGTTTTCTACGTAAATAGCCTATAATACAGCATGTACACTCAGAAAAGCTATGTGTGCGTACCATTATTTTCTTAAAAAATTCAATAGACTCATACATTTAACAATGAATGTGTCACAAAATATAAATAGCAAAATAATAAGATTTTTTCTCCCTCTAACAAATTCACGTTAACGTACTGTTTTTGTAAAGACTAATAATGCAATTAAAATAATTTTAAAAATGTTGAATTTCCTTAACTACCATTTGAGTAAGGCTAGTGGAATTTTCAATCAGTTTGCTAGATTAAAGATGGCGAGATACGAGGTTAGACCATGATATATTAATAAATAAGAATATTTATTGGTATTGCTATTTATTAAATGGAAACAATGTAATAACAATCAAAGCCTTTGTTAATGAGTATATTAGTGAACAAATTTTCGTTTTAATACATAAAAAAGGTGTGGAATTTTACCGTATATTTCAGAACAAACTCGATGCTGACTGTAATATTTAGTTAGTCAGTTTCCTATAGAAATGAGCAAGAGCTAAGCGAGGTAGCTATTTGAACAAAAACTCTCAAATTGCTATTTTTCCCCTAGTGAGATCCAAACTTGAATATGGGTCTATTATATGGTTTCCATACGTAGGTTATTTGACATACCTCATTGAAAACATCCAACAGAAATTCTTAAAGTTCATATATTACAAGACATTTGGTCACTTTACTCATCTGGTTCCATATACTGAGTTGTTTAATATTTACCAATTTACAAGCCTGTCTATGAGGCTACATCTCCATAAATTGGTGGCTGATGCTATTGATGGTATACATGTTGTATCACAATTGAACTTCGCTGTTCCTTGTTTAAATTCAAGAATTTGTAATTTGTTTGCTCCAAACTTTTCTAAAACTAACTTAGGCTATTATGCACATGTAAATAATATGTGCAGACTATATATTATTTATTCTTGTGATCTCGATTTGTTTGGATTTTTTAATGTTTTTCGGCATATGCTTTTTATTGTCCTCACTGATTAGGTTTGTTAGTATTGGATTGTTAACTAGTTTTATAGTATAGTTGTTATGTTAAGTTTGTTAATCATTAGAATTTTATTTTTGTTATATTATGTTTGATTAGAGTTGTTGTTAATTTATTGTTTATATATTATGATATAGTGAAAAATCAACGGAAGGCTTTGATATGAACTATGGACAAGGATTGGATGCTTTAATGTAATTTTAATACATTATTATATTTAAATGTTGTCATGTAATTGTTGCAAGCTGTTTGACAGCATTGTTAATAAATAAATAAATATAACCTTATTATATGATTATCAATCAACTTCGAGTAGAAGTATTTTACAAGTGTTCAACGTTACAATTTATATTAATTTTTTATATTAAAAAAAGAATTTTGGTATATTTCCCAATCACACGAACCAAATTGGGCATTGCACTGAGTTGAAACAGTGTTTAACCATAAAGTAATTGTATGACTTGAAGTGTAAAGTAAGACAGTCAGTTTATAATCTAGGTGAACTTTGAAACTGTGTTCAGGATAGGTTAACACAACACAATTGGTAAATTTTCAAACGATGAACGTCGATTGCAGCGAGTTGTAAATAGTACCAGGAAATAAAGTAGTTATGACTTCGATAAACGCTTTTGTGAAACAGACCATTGAGAATGTTATAAATTTTACTAACCTGTTCTGAATAAGGGACAGTAGAAAAACACTGCAGGAACAATTTTTACAACTAATTAACGTAATTAATATATCGATTGTATTGAGTTGTAAACGGAGTTTTAATAATTTTGCACAATAAAATATATATTAACTTAATCTTACATCTATGGCAAACGTTTTGTGATCGATTGAACACTAGTTTCATACAAATTACCATGTAAAATAGCTGTAGAACTTCTTCAAACATCTCTTTTTAATTAGTATATTAAGTTGGTATGACGTTTTGATTAGAGTCCATTCTTGTTGTAAGCTTGACATACAGTAATGAAATGCATTATGCAGTGCAACACAGAGCAATGCCCAGTAAATTAACATTAACACAAGCAATTAACAGTGAGCTATGGCAGTCCAGGCCGTTTGGCTGACCACTCGGCCGACCTACATTGTCGGGAGAGATAACAGAGATATAATCTTGAATACAGCTCGTTACGTTATCTACGGGAAGACGAATGGCTCGTGCGTCAAGAACACGACTCGTTAGTGACGATAATGTGACGTTTGACTGTGTAAAGGCAGATTGAGGTAGTTTATATGCTAGTAAGAAATATAAATTGTAGTAAAATACAAAAGTACTTACACGATTGAGAACTACAATCAAATAATCTTTTATAAATCAAATAAATTATTATATAAATGTACATGGGTATTAAATAAGTATCCTATTTTGGATTCGAAGTAATTAGTGGATGACTTTATCGAAATTTAACACCAAAACAATGTTTTACAAGCAAATTAACGGATCCACTCCTATCTAATATTTAAGCCAGCATACTGAAAAATACCTTTTTGTATATTTGTATTAAAAAGGCTGCTTGTGTCCAAAAGGCTGCATTATATTTAAAGTAAGCATTAAAATGTACAATATTCATTTCTAAGACGCCGATCGTAGAGATATGTGCGAATATGAGGAGTGAATGAGTGTAGATGAACGAGTGTTGTCATTGTTACTATCTGAATTCAACTTAGCTCAGAGAGGACTATTTATTAATAGCCCAGTAGCCAGGTCAACTATGGGCCGTACAGTTTCGAGTAGAATCCGAATCACGTAGTGTTGGTCTGATTTTCAACTAATTGACAAACCTGACACTCTGTTATCTTCATACACAACATCTGAACCTTGACTACCATCCAACATGGACACCCCAGAATTCTCTAGTAGTGTCCACGTCGATGGCAACCACTGAGTGGAAGCCGTGTCGGTATTAAGAGGACCATATGGTTAAAGTCTCACCAAGGATTACATTGTATTATAATTGAATCTACAATCACAAAAGAAAGAGCGGGGTCAGCCCCTCCACTCGCGTGCTCAGTAGTCATCCACTCTAATAGAGTTCTTGTCTCATAGTCTGTTTTTACAGCTTACCATAAAGTGATTGGTAGATATAAAAATAGCACACCGTATCGTAGCAGAACTGGTTCATCAGAACCCACAAAGAAACACAAGTTAATTTTGTTTTTATGGACTCGCATTCTCCTGGAACTTATTACAAGCAATATGTATATGTATTTTTACCAAGCAAAAATAATAATAGCCCAATTAAACACTTTCATAATCGATTATCATAGAAAAGCTTTAAAATTTGCGTAGCGCATACTATACAACTGCCATAGCTATACTTATGCAATTAAATTATATTGTTTGTTGTTGAAATGAGTGAAGTGGAATTTAAAAGGTTTTATTCATTGAGGCGTCTAGCACCATTAGGACCTCAGTTATATTCCACATCTTGATGGAAACTGTGATATTGATTTAAATTAGTAAATCTAAATAAAAGAATGACTGCCTATTAACTTTCGCTAAGCACGATATTTTGTATATGAGACATCAAAAACTATAGTAAGAAGATAATTAAATTACAAAAATAAACATTAATCATAATAGAGCACATATATTAGGTAGTAAATAAAATCAGACATTGATATAAGAACTATTGATGTAGGAAAATTATATAACTTAAGTACAACAATAATATGAACGACAAGGCTTGTGCTTCCCACATAAACACCGACAATGTCAAAATTAACAACAATTAAATTACAAGATTGCTTATCACTAAGTAGTATTAGTAATAAAAAATAGGAAAAGTATAATTATTTGATTAGAAATGACTTTCGTTGCAAAAATTAAATCATTTATAAAATTCAATTCAAGAACACCTAGTTCACTATAAAATTTCACTAGACTTCGAAATGAAAGTTTATTAGATGTTAGAGCGATATAACTTCACAAAAGTTACGAATGATAAATATACATATTATCAAGACAGAATATAAATATAAAAACCCGAATAGTATGGCTGTTAAAATAGATACAAAATAATACCGATTGTGATCTTTTTTTAAATATATATTTCGGTATCAAAAGTCATGCAAACTTAAAAGAGTATGGTTAAATTTTGCAGTCTCTAAAGTATCCTAATGAATACTTTTGATAAGATTAAACTATACCTTACATAACACATTTAAAATAATATAGCTGTAAAAAAGCTTCATACGTTATCAGTTTAGATTAACTTATGTTGTAAAAATTAAAAATATTAGTACACTAAATAAGCAGCATTGTTTTAAAATAAATTTTCTTTTAGAAATACTAGTATATCACAATTATGTTTTATACTTGAATATACTCGTATAATATACGTATAAAGGTCGCTATTTTAATAAATTCCTTGTCGTGTATTGCAATTCCTTGTCCCTCCAGTAGCAATAAACAAGTCAGATGTATGCGGTCGAGATATGCAATATTCCAGTTTGTATGCACCGAACATAAAGGTCCTTGAATAAGGGACGTAGTAAAAATGCAGATTACACAGGAACACCGAACCACCCCGTTCATCATCCGAGTGCCGTACACCGAACACAAACACCGCTTGTTTAATTTGTTACTCAAACTACACGTGTGTACAGTCTGGGGACATTTTCAGAGTTTGTGACAAATATTATGCTGCTTAGCAACAGCTATGCATTCTAGTCTATTTATTCTAACATAAACTAAAAATATTATACACCAATTTAACAATATGTCGTTATTATTATATTATTAAAATATTCAATACAAGTGAATGTCTCACAGTATAAATTTATAAAACTGTAAGTTCAAACTGTACAAACATTATAGTGATCGAATTCGAACGTTCCCTTGTGATTCTTTCTGACCTTAGAAAGGGAAACGTGGTTTACTGAAGTCAATCACTATTATATTTGTACATTTTGTACTTAAACTGTAATAAATGTGTGTTGTCGCGTTCACTTATATTGTGTATGGATCAACGCGTAATGTTCTGAATAAGAAACTGTTTGAAAATATTCCTAAAACAACGTGTTATCTCAATAAATACATTTACTTCAAATAAGCTTAAAATGTGTTAGCCCATGTAAATATTTTTTTTTCAAAAAGCTTTTTGTCTTACTCTAAACACAAAGTAGGATTCTACTATCACTACACAGAATTATTACCCTAAAGTACATTTGGTTATTCAATTTAAAAAAAATTATGTTGTAGATGTCTTAAACACCTTTATCAACAAACTGCACACTTAAAAGGTAGAAGACTACAGTGTTGGTGACACTCCTACCCCACAATACAAGTACGGTGTTGATGAACCTCACACCCAACCATACACGTACGATATTGATGACCCTCCTTCCCAACGTTACACGTACGTTGTTCATGACCCTCACACCTAACTAAATGTGCGGTGTTGATGACCCTCCTACCCAATCATACACGTACGCTGTTGATGACCCTCATTCCCAACGTTACACGTACACCTCACACCCAACTAAAACGTACGGTGTTGTTGACCCTCCTCAGTAACCACACACGTACGGTGTTGTTGACCCTCCTCCCCAACCATACACGTACGGTGTTGTTGACCCTCCTCACTAACCATACACGTACGGTGTTGTTGACCCTCCTCACTAACCATACACGTACGGTGTTGTTGACCCTCCTCACTAACCATACACGTACGGTGTTGATGACCCTCCTCACTAACCATACACGTACGGTGTTGTTGACCCTCCTCAGTAACCATACACGTACGGTAATGATGACCCTCCTCACTAACCATACACGTACGGTGTTGGTGACCCTCCTCCCCAACCATACACGTACGGTGTTGTTGACCCTCATTCCCAACGTTACACGTACACCTCACACCCAACTAAAACGTACGGTGTTGTTGACCCTCCTCAGTAACCACACACGTACGGTGTTGTTGACCCTCCTCAGTAACCATACACGTACGGTGTTGTTGACCCTCCTCAGTAACCATACACGTACGGTAATGATGACCCTCCTCAGTAACCATACACGTACGGTGTTGTTCACCCTCCTCAGTAACCATACACGTACGGTGTTGGTGACCCTCCTCCCCAACCATACACGTACGGTGTTGTTGACCCTCCTCACTAACCATACACGTACGGTGTTGTTGACCCTCCTCAGTAACCATACACGTACGGTGTTGTTGACCCTCCTCAGTAACCATACACGTACGGTGTTGTTGACCCTCCTCACTAACCATACACGTACGGTGTTGTTGACCCTCCTCACTAACCATACACGTACGGTGTTGTTGACCCTCCTCAGTAACCATACACGTACGGTGTTGTTGACCCTCCTCACTAACCATACACGTACGGTGTTGATGACCCTCCTCACTAACCATACACGTACGGTGTTGTTGACCCTCCTCACTAACCATACACGTACGGTGTTGTTGACCCTCCTCACTAACCATACACGTACGGTGTTGTTGACCCTCCTCACTAACCATACACGTACGGTGTTGTTGACCCTCCTCACTAACCATACACGTACGGTGTTGTTGACCCTCCTCACTAACCATACACGTACGGTGTTGTTGACCCTCCTCACTAACCATACACGTACGGTGTTGTTGACCCTCCTCACTAACCATACACGTACGGTGTTGTTGACCCTCCTCACTAACCATACACGTACGGTGTTGATGACCCTCCTCACTAACCATACACGTACGGTGTTGTTGACCCTCCTCACTAACCATACACGTACGGTGTTGTTGACCCTCCTCACTAACCATACACGTACGGTGTTGATGACCCTCCTCACTAACCATACACGTACGGTGTTGTTGACCCTCCTCACTAACCATACACGTACGGTGTTGTTGACCCTCCTCACTAACCATACACGTACGGTGTTGTTGACCCTCCTCACTAACCATACACGTACGGTGTTGTTGACCCTCCTCAGTAACCATACACGTACGGTGTTGTTGACCCTCCTCAGTAACCATACACGTACGGTGTTGTTGACCCTCCTCCCCAACCATACACGTACGGTGTTGTTGACCCTCCTCTCTAACCATACACGTACGGTGTTGTTGACCCTCCTCACTAACCATACACGTACGGTGTTGATGACCCTCCTTACTAACCATACACGTACGGTGTTGATGACCCTCCTCAGTAACCATACACGTACGGTGTTGATGACCCTCCTCACTAACCATACACGTACGGTGTTGTTGACCCTCCTCACTAACCATACACGTACGGTGTTGGTGACCCTCCTCCCCAACCATACACGTACGGTGTTGTTGACCCTCCTCACTAACCATACACGTACGGTGTTGTTGACCCTCCTCAGTAACCATACACGTACGGTGTTGTTGACCCTCCTCAGTAACCATACACGTACGGTATGATGACCCTCCTCAGTAACCATACACGTACGGTGTTGTTGACCCTCCTCAGTAACCATACACGTACGGTGTTGTTGACCCTCCTCAGTAACCATACACGTACGGTGTTGTTGACCCTCCTCAGTAACCATACACGTACGGTGTTGTTGACCCTCCTCAGTAACCATACACGTACGGTGTTGTTGACCCTCCTCAGTAACCATACACGTACGGTAATGATGACCCTCCTCACTAACCATACACGTACGGTGTTGTTGACCCTCCTCACTAACCATACACGTACGGTGTTGTTGACCCTCCTCACTAACCATACACGTACGGTGTTGTTGACCCTCCTCACTAACCATACACGTACGGTGTTGTTGACCCTCCTCAGTAACCATACACGTACGGTAATGATGACCCTCCTCACTAACCATACACGTACGGTGTTGTTGACCCTCCTCAGTAACCATACACGTACGGTGTTGTTGACCCTCCTCAGTAACCATACACGTACGGTAATGATGACCCTCCTCAGTAACCATACACGTACGGTGTTGTTGACCCTCCTCACTAACCATACACGTACGGTGTTGTTGACCCTCCTTACTAACCATACACGTACGGTGTTGATGACCCTCCTCAGTAACCATACACGTACGGTGTTGTTGACCCTCCTCAGTAACCATACACGTACGGTAATGATGACCCTCCTCACTAACCATACACGTACGGTGTTGTTGACCCTCCTTACTAACCATACACGTACGGTGTTGATGACCCTCCTCAGTAACCATACACGTACGGTGTTGTTGACCCTCCTCAGTAACCATACACGTACGGTGTTGTTGACCCTCCTCAGTAACCATACACGTACGGTGTTGTTGACCCTCCTCAGTAACCATACACGTACGGTAATGATGACCCTCCTCAGTAACCATACACGTACGGTGTTGTTGACCCTCCTCACTAACCATACACGTACGGTGTTGATGACCCTCCTCACCAAACATATGTCATTCATGCCGTGGACTGTGCTTTTGTAATGAGACCTGTTACAAAATATATGTCAGGTGCACTGTTTGATATTTCTAAATTAATTATTTCAAATTTTGGAAAAGAATGTTCAAATAAAATATTAATAACATTTTTAGATCTTGTTAATGCATTTGATTCTTTGGACAGTGAAAAATTACTTAAACAATTAAAATACGTCGGGATACAAAATAACGGCTTAAAATGGTTTCAAATATTTCAAGAGGAGGGAAGAAAGAGTTCACATTGAGGCATATATAGTGACCCATCTTCAGTTGAATTTGGAGTAATCCAGAGTAGCACTCTTGGACCAACCCTTTTCTTCATTTATATTAATAATCTATCTAAGGCAAATATTAAAAGTTCGTTATTTTTGTTTGCTGATGACACCGCTGTTGTTACGATAGGTGGTACGTGGGAGGAGGTGTACTGCCAGGCGTCGGAAGATTTGATAAAAATTAAAAGGTGATTAGACAAAAATATTCTTACTGTCCATGTAAAATAAAATTAAAAAAAAAACAAAAAAAAAAAAACGGAATGCCTCCCAATTTATTTGCGAAATTATATAAGGCTAGGTTTGAGAAGGCTACAACTTCATTCATGTGGTGATCCGAGGTCTGCTGCCTACAGTTGTGGCATTATTGAGCGTGTGGACCACCATAAGTATTTAGGTGTTGTTATAGACCACAACCTCAGCTGAGTTCCACACGTTCAGTATATCAAGCAACGAATTAGGAAATTAACTTATGCTTTTACCCAACTAAGTGAGGTTCTGACTTCGGACTAGCGCCGACATGTCTATTATGCCTATGTGAAGTCTCTCTTGCAGTATGGTATACTGGTCTGGGGCGGAGCCTCGTTGGAAGTCCTGGAGCCCCTGGACGTGGCTCAGAGGAGAATAATTAAAACCATTCTTTAAAAAATCAACGTTATCCTACCAGATTACTAAATACTACATTTCCTGTTTTAAACATTAGGAAGCTATTTGTAAAAAATCTTCTTGTGTGCATTAGAACTAATAAGAATAATATTTTTTTGTTGGGTTTTGAAAATAACTATGCAACAAGAAATAGAATTGGCTTTGGTTATCAAACTCCACGACTGATTAATAGATTGGACCACTCTAATCCTTTTTAGCTTGTGCATTATCTATATAAAAATTTATCACAGCAAATTGTTGACTTGGAAGGTGCCAGTGTCGCCATGTATAAGCGTACGATCAGTGAGTAGCTACTTCAAGTCAGTCTGGATGATGTAGAGAACTTGCTTCAGTCCCAATATACATGACTTTCTAAATTGCTAAGCACAGACCGGATTGCCTAACTGACTTTTCAAAACTACCAATTTTGTTCACATATAAATTCATTAGCATAGTCATCCAAATATTTGCTGTCCTTTTAGGTTCTTTCAATCAATACATTTATTTATTTTTTTTATTTAGAACTTTTCAGCTCCTAATTAGCCTGGATATTTTGGTGATGAAAGTTGGTCTATAGTTCAACATCTTTTCATTATTGTAAAAGTTACTTTCTTAGAGTTAAATATTTCAAAATAATTAATTAATTTTTTCCAATACTACACGAATAGAATACCATAGTTAAAAATCAATACTACACGAGCTTTGGAGAAGCTCTCTCTTGGACACAGACCAGTAGTCAATGCAAGAGACATTCTTTTGTAATTTTGTATTTTCTTTTTTTGTAATTGAACTGGAATAAAGCGATTTTTTTATTTGATTTGATACACGTACTTTGTTTATGACCCTCACACCCAACAAAAACATATGGTGTTGATGACCATCCTACCCAACCATACACGTACGGTGTTGATGATTCTTCTCACCCAACTAAATGTAAGGTCTTGATGACCCTTCTACCCAATCATACACGTACGGAGTTTGTGACCCTCTCACCCAATAAAAACGTATGGTGTTTATTTTAGATCAATTCCTATCCAAGATCAGTTATCTAAAAGATCAGTGATACATTTTTACCTACTTGGAGGAGTTAGAATAACCAATAAGAAACATGTTTAAATGGAAAAAATTTTGAAATAATTAATCTAAGTTTCTATAGTTACACACTACACAATAAATCCAATCCTCATAACGTGTAGTGAAATATTAAATTAAGTTTTAAGGTTCAAAATAATTTACATTTTATGTAATAGATATAAACTATAAAGTTTACTTCAAACATGATTAAATCAATGTGTAATAAATCTAAAGTGATTGAAGACTGCCCAGCTAACTATTTTAATTGCCAGGCACAATTCATTCCCTTTATTTCCAGCATCAGTGGAGTGTGGAGTGATTGGTGCCTTCCTAGGGACGTAAATCGCTCCTTCCTCGCTGTCACTTATGCAGATTCAGGCTATTGTTGTGGCCAGGACTGTGACACCGGACAAGGGCACCGATGTGACTGGCAATTATCGACCGATATCCTTGCTTTTCTCCAGCTCAAAGGATGTGAAATAATGCCCATTTAAAGTACAATCAATCCAAAGGGCATGAATATATGATAGTGGTGTGTCAGCGTGGAAGTTATAGTACAGTGAATAAGAATAATAATTGAACATTACTATTTTGCCCCTTTGAAAAATGTAATTGAATAATTATAATTGCTAGGTTCATCATCTATCATTTCAAATGCTAACTGAACAATTACGCGTTTACTAAATTTTAACAGTTACTTGCTCAAGATATTTATGTGTGTTTGGGTATCCTATATTTTGTACTGATAACAAAATCATATGGATACCATAATTCATAAATAACTGTCATAATAGAAAAAAAACATACGTTACAAAAACTAATGTAAAAAAAATATTCATTTGGAATATTACATTGTTTGGGTGGATGGTTGGGTCAATACTACTGTATGTGTATGGGTGGATGGGTGGATCAATACCACTGTACTTCCATGTGTGGGCGGGTGGGTCAATATTAATGTACGTGTCTTAGGATAAAATGCTGAGGTATCCCTCCCCCTCCTCCCCCTAAGGGTCAACATTTTTAAAACTATCAATATTATTGTACCCCTTTGTATCTAGAAAGATTTATGCAAAGAGATTTCACCTATCTAAAATAACAGTTGAAATAATAGTTTCACCTTACGAGTTATATCAACACCACCGCACGTGTATGGGTGCGCAGGTGGGTCAACATTGCTGCACGGCTGGATTCTGTAAGACATAAGGCCCATATTGTTGCAATTGGCATATTCGCTATAAATTACGCATATAGTTGAGTCGGTGTGCCATATATGAGAATAATCGGAGAACTATAGTAAACCAACAAAAGCCACCCACGAAATCACATGTTTCATTACATAATTTTCTTCAATGAACACAACGTGCTGTTCCAAAACTGCAATACTGTCTGTTTACCCACAACACATTTAAAAACGTTTTATCAACACATTGTATTTATAAGACAGGATCTTAACTGTAAGAAATGTAACAAATACGAGTATACAGGGTGTTTCTTTTAAAACGCATTCCATGAATTGAAATAAAAATGACAAACAAAACATATATCATATTTATTACTACTATTTACATGATTTTAATGACATTTTTTTGAAACGATTTTGTTTAAAAATATTTCTTCACAAAAAACAATGTATAGTTTTTGCTGAAAACAATGTTTCTAACCTCAACTTATTAACATTGCACGAAACCCAAATAAAGTTAACAACAAAGCAACAATATATACCGGCTTATAGCCAAGGAAGAAGAAGAACCCGGGCGACCACTCTATGAACGTGTAATTATCTTAAAACTTCATTTTCTGTACTTGTAAATAGGGTTGCGTTTTAAAAGGAACACCCTGTATTACTTACATAACAATGGAAAACAGTGGGATTCATATTATCGGCTTCCCTTTAGAATGAAGAATTGACCATCCATAAAAGGCTAATAATAATATCATCGTTAATATAAACATAAAACAAATAATTTGAAATTAATTATTAATTTTTGATTCTTTATAAATTTATGTTGCTGTAATTTACTGTTAAACTATAACAGTACTAGGTAGCATTTAAATAAGCTAAAAATTAATATAATAATTATAATATGGTGAATAATACTTTTTAATTTATTTAATTTTAGTTGAAGTATTTTATATTAAGTATATTATTATATTTTTATTATTGAATTGACAGAAAACCCAAGTGTAGTGCGTGGACTAGACTGTCGCTGGCTGTTATAGACTCTTATTATGCAAATATAGTAATTATCATTAAAAAGGGCTACCGTGTAATAATATGCCTTGTTGCTGTTTTGTAGCGTTGATAAATAAAAATTAAATAAAGAAATTAATTCTATCTTGCAATTCACCTAATTTGATAAACTTAAGGTTTTAGGATTAATTAAAAATGTGATGTTCTACATATTTAATTGATTACAAACAAGTTTAAATAAAAAATATTATTTTTACTTGAAAGCGCCTTTAAAATTATTGTTAAGTTGTAATTGTGAAAAATTATCCTAAGATTGTTTGTTATACAGTTTGTTGTGTGTTATACCTAATACATTTTTCCTCAATTACTGTTGTCCTTATTTTCTTGTTATTTGTTCAAATATTTATTTATACATTGTTATTGTTAAATTTTAAGATCCTTACTTTTTTTGCTTTTGTTATTAAACTTTTTGTTAATATAGTTCCTTGTTTCATATACTTATGTGTGTATAAATGCTATTTGTTTGTTATAATAATATATTTATTTAAGTTATATGTGTTTTGTTAAGCAATTTCATATGTTTTACATTTTGATCCATTTGTTACGGCTATGAGAATTCTATCGGAAAAGAGGATATTATACTTTTTTTTTAGAACTCAAAACACAGTGTTAAGTGGTGCATCTGACAAACAAGATCTTGCTATTTCTAATTTTGTTGTTATAACATAATTTTTCTCTTAATGCCATAATGTAATAGGCATTATCTGTTTTTTAGCATTTAAATTCAATTAAATAAAATTTATGAGGGTTAAATTCAATTTGTACAAAACTCTCAATAAATGTGATGTAGGCTGGAGCGATGGACATAACATCTCACTTACTGGAGTACACTGCGGTGGGAATGCAGAGCACTAGAGTGAATCACTAGAGCGGCCTACTAGTAGCCTGGTAATAAATAACAAGCCTATCTCTGCGAGCCTAAGTACCAGGAGCCATGAGATTACAAGGATTGAGCCCTGTGCTGAGACCTACTTCTAAAAGCCTACCACACAC
The DNA here is from genome assembly GCA_035578905.1 of Stictocephala bisonia. Classification (NCBI taxonomy): domain Eukaryota; kingdom Metazoa; phylum Arthropoda; class Insecta; order Hemiptera; family Membracidae; genus Stictocephala; species Stictocephala bisonia. Next base: position 498,148 of record JAQJVL010000314.1, read on the forward strand.
ATTGTACTCTAAACATCGAATGGAATTATCCTGAATTATCCTTGAATCATTGACATTCATATCTGTAGAGTATAAATTGTATTATTTTAAATATGAGGGAGAATCTAAAAACCTTTCCATGTTTAGATAGTGTGGGAAAAGCCTCTAACATATATAGAGAATAAAATGCTTGAAATTAATGCATTTTTTGTGGACGATGTCAGTGTTAGGGCCTGTAATTAACTGAGGTAGAAGGTCCGTTCATTTTAGTGTCAGTAGCCAGAACCACCAAAAATACCTGAACTTTATCTGGAATCCGAACCGGGTGGCCTGGGTCTATCTTTATTGACTGTTTGATAAGGTAAAACTTCAGTTTTTACTTAAGTAAGGTCAGTTGAGTATCAAATATTTCATCGCAGACCAATCCATTTACTTCCATTTATCATTTCCTCATCGACCATATGACCAATGTAATTTAACAATTATTGTTTTATATAAAAACTAATCATTAATAATTCATAATTTTTGTAGAGTGTAAGATTTGTAGATTGATGATATAAATGATTCAACACTTGTTGTAATAATATTGGACTGGAAAAATTATTAATTCATAAACTAAAGATATATTATACCTTCATCGATAAAATAATAATAATTTACTTAAATAGCATAATATAAATGTATGCAATCCTACAGGATACTCAAAATATATTTGATCAAGTTACTGAAAATATACCAAAAATAAATTTGGATAGATATAGGAGAAAGCCTCAAAAGCTACAAAATTAAATATAATTTACATAGTCCAATGCTAAAATATTCAACAAGTAATTAGACAAATGCATAACCCACGAAGTTTTATAAAATGCATTTAAAATTTTTTTTTTATTAGTAGTTTATAAGTATGTTATTGATATTACAACTCTATACTCAGTGATAGTTTTATCTAGCCTTGGACATTTTATCTCGTTGATTAAAGTTTGGTAATATTTTAAATTTAATATCTGAATGCAATATAACATTTATATATACAAAAATGTGACGTTGTTTTTTACAAAAGTTCTGAAACTAGAAAATAATTAAAATAATAAAAGTCCTTTTCATAAAAGTTCATTAAAATCGTTATAGCAGTAATTATTAAGTATACTGACCGGTTATAAAATAAAGCTAACTAACATTAAAATAATAGCAGTGTAAAACCTCTAATACCGTAATAATGAATTAGTTTAGTTTAAAACTACTCCAATGTGAAATACAAGTATGACAACCTTTTACTGATTGAAGTTGAGCTAGTTCCGCAATTTGGCAAACTCCGAATCATCTAATATTTGACTATTTTAATGTGGATTATTTTTTCAAACTTTGATAAAGAACGTCATTGAGATGATGAATATTAGAAATGGGAAAACATGGATACCACTGATTTTCACTGTTTAATATTTATGCCATACTTATACGGAAGGCGTTGTCAGCTTCCGTATCGAATGTGGAATCGATTATCGATTCAGTAGGATCTAATTATTCATTAACTACTTCTTACGACAACTATCATCGTGTTATTATTGAAGAGGGATTGCAAGTAATTGTCTTCAGTGTATTAATACGAGTTAGTGTACACTTCTTTACAAATAAAAACGAACGTTTCTCTACAAAATGTCATTAGGAGGTAGTCCTATTTGAAATGAAATGTCCTTTTTAGGTAACCTTTTTCAAAATTTATTTTGTCTATTCCAATATAAATCTAACTGAGAAATATTAGCTTACGAAGCAATTTAATTACAATCGACTCGTTAGTACAAGTTAAACTATTAATACATATTCTGTATCCAATTCTCTATTAAGCATTCTTTACGTCGTCGTTTTTTTACGTCTGCCAAAATGTTTTGAATATTAATGTTGTTTTTTATGCTAATCTATTTTTGTGCAGGCAAACAAATAATTAAAATTTAATAACTAAATAAATATCTATATCATTAAATTATATAGTAGACAAATAACTTTCAGATTATGATGTTAAGGTTGGTAACAGTTAATATTGGTACACATTTCTGTTTTTCTATTTACTAATTTTGGTAACGTAGTATTGATTGATAATATTTTAACAAATTTAATATGTAATATTTAACAATGAGTTAATGTATATAATAATGTATGTACAAACACAATCAATTTAAAGAATAATAAAACATTCAAAAGTTGTACTGCTATATAATCTCTTACACAGATAAGAAAACAAACAGCAGTTCCGTGCAAAGTGTCTCTGAACAATGTGCATTGTTATCTCCTAGCACAATGTAGGTCAGACAAGTCCCAGCCAAGTGTTAAACCCCATCCAACGTCTTCCCGTCATAACCAAATGTTAATTGCTGGAGTCAATGTTAACATGTCGGGACATGGTTGTATGACAACAATCATCAGCTGTTAACTGCCCAGAGACAAATAGGGAGCCAAACGTCTCAGCAGTCGTCATCCTTAATTGTTAGTGTTAACGGTTATGTAGTTGTGAAACATGCCATTAAGCCAGTAACCTCACAGACGTATCTGGGTCAGTCTCCTTTATAGAGTAATATTTGAAATTAGATACAAACTGTTTCCGTAGTTTTCTTTAACTGTTACTTGTAAATGAGCTGTTTTAACGAAATATATCTAGCAAATGAACATTTTTTTCTTACGGAGAGATCATAAAGATGTTTATAAAAATAGATCATATAGTTTAAAAAAGCTAACGTCCAGTGTAACATATTTAAAATCCCTATAATTTATAAATGACATGAATATACAACTGTAATGTAAGTATAGTAGTCAAAAAGAAATAAATTAAATAGTTTGTGGTATTTTAATTGACTACTGAAATGAAAATGAACTTAAAGCATCATATAAGGCAAACTAGATACACTAAACCTAGTGTGCATTCCCCTAATAGTTACCCCCCAACCCTATAGTTAAGAGACATATCATCCGTCAAATTTTCATACTATCAATCTAATCACTTTTGGATTTTAGAACTATTACTAGTATAGGTAAATAAGCTCAATATTTCCAAATGCAATAATATTTAAGTACATAATAAATGTTAATCTACCAAACATATGAGACAGTGAAAATTGTATTCAATCAAACATATAGGAACTTTTAAATATAAGTATATCACTGTTGTTTAGGCATTATTTCATAAACAAATATTCATAGTGTAGATATCTGTATATAAATGCCTGACTGTATAAATAATGGATTCATATAAGTGGATGTATGCCTATATACAGGGTGTCCCGTAAGTAACGCGCCAAACTTCTGGAGGTGATTCCTTGGGTTAAAACAAACAAAAAATGTCATGTGTACAAATCGTCTATCTCACTCTATTATCCGGCTCTCTGTCTGTATGTGTTTTTTACTAAAAACTTAATATCCCTAAAGTTATTTAAGATAAAACCATGAAAATTGGTATGAATGTTAATCTTTTTAGTGTTCGTGTATTATTTAAATTTCATTTTTTTACAGTAATTCATGTGTACAAAATGGCGGCCATTTTGAACTTATAAAGCCAAACATCGTAAGTTACAAAAAAGTTAAAGAATTTATTTCTGAAAATAACTGTATAAAAAGTTTTAAGATTGAACAACTATTAACTGAGAAATTACAATTTTTATCGAATAAAAACATGCTTGATTTCAATAAAATTGGAAACTTTAGTAAAGTAACATCCATTTACTAAAAACTAAATACAGTAGGAGTAGGTTAGAAGTGACGTTTATTACAACACAAAAACAACAGTAATGAACAAAAGAAAACAATACTAGTATATATATAGTGTTCAACATATGCTCAAAGTGCCCACCATCCATGTCTATGCATAATTCTAGTTGATTTCTCATAGAACTTCTCATTCGTTCAAATACGCCCGGTTTCTGTCTAATCGTATTACAGCCATCCACTATTCTTTCCAACATTTAATTACTTCAAATATGTGTTTGATATACCAAAGATTTAAGGTAACCCCATACAAAAAAGTCCAGGGGGTTTAAATCAGGAGACTTGGCATGCCATGCTACAGAACCACCATGGGATATCCATTTGTTTCTAAAAACCCGTCTTAAGTGTAGTCTAACATCGACAATAAATGTGCAGGAGCACCATCCTGCATAAACAACATTGAACTTCTTTCGTGTAAAGGCATGTCTTCTAATAGTTTAGGAAACAAGTTTTGTAAAACATCTAAATATGATGCTCCGTTTAGTCTATTTGGAAAAAATACAGATCCTAACAATTAATCTCCAATAATCCTTATCCACACATTAAGAGAAAAATGTACTTGGTGTCTGCATTGCGATGTAGCATGAGGGTTGAAATCACCAAAAGTGGTTGTTATGGTAGTTTAAAATACCTTCTCTTGAAAATCCTGCCTAATTAGTAAACAAAATACTTGACATAAATAGTGCTATAAAAGCAATTTTTCCTAAAAACCATTATCACAGATTAATTATAGGCTGGAATTCTCTTTCAGAAAGACTTTGGACTCGTTGAATATGATATGGATACAATTGTTAATCTTTCAAAATACGCCACGCAGAGGTTTTTGACATTCCTTCTAACTGTGACAACCTTCTGACACTCGTACTAGGGTTTTCTTCAATGGCATTTAATATTCTTTCTTGAGCTCTAAAAGTTGTCACTGAAACTAGATGATCCTACTTTTCAACTTTAGCAAAAGTTTCACGCTCCCTCAGAGACCTATTAACAGTTACGAACGTTTCTCGGTGAGGAGTTCTTCGACGAGTAAACCTTTCTTCATAGAGCCGTACTGCCTCGCGTGAATTTCCAATCCATAAATAAAATGAACGTCTGCTAATTCTTCATTTGAATAAATAGGCATTTTGATTCATGATGCAAACTAAATAAGATAATATATTAATACCAGTGCAACAAAAAAAAAAAATATCTCAAGAAAATCCCCTTAGGTTCACTGTTTTTGTTTAGTAATGAACTCCAATCAATAACAAATAGGTGATTTCCGACAACGAACTGTCAATATTACAGTCCGCTGATAATCATTGACTGTATGTATTTTCAATTTCCTCATCAGCTGTAACAATTTATTTAGCACTAATCTAATTTTTAGTAAATAAATGTCACTTTACTAAAGTTTCCAATTTCATTAATAAATATCAAGCAAACTTTTATTTGATAAAAATTGTAATTTCCCAATTAATAGTTGTTAAATCTTAAAAATGTTTATACAATTATTTGCAAAAATAAATTCTTCAACTTTTTTGTAACTTACAGATTTTTAGTAAAATTTAAGGTTATTACGATATTTGGCTTTAAAAATTTAAAATGGCCGCCATTTTTAAAAAGATTATTGTAAAAAAATGAAATTTTAATAATACATGAACACTATAAATATCAACATTCCTACCAATTTTCATGGTTTTATCTTAAATAACTTTAGAGATGTTAAGTTTTTAGTAAAAAACACATATAGACAGATAGCCGGATAATGGAGCGAGATAGACAATTTGTACACATGATATTTTTTGTTTGTTTTACCCCAAGGAACGACCTCCAGAAGTTTGTCTGGTTACTTACGGGACACCCTGTAAAGCCTCAATATAAATTTATCTCAAAATACCAGTGGAAATATGATTGCATGGGAGGTGAATACTGTGGAAATATTGTGTTTAGAAAATGTTTAACAATACTCGTACCGTTATTAAATTTAGTTCAAGGCTTGACAATAAATTAAAACACCACCGAGAAGTCTAAATGATTGTCAATTTTAGCTGAAGTTGATTTATTTCTTCTAACAATAATTACCTCTGAGTAAGGCAACTTTTGCAGCATAAAATAGTAATTTAATCCAAAACTTGAGCTTGATATATCTGATTTCCATATTTCAGTGTAAAACTAATCTAGATTTTATACTAATATGCGAATAAGTTTACTCTTTCAAACCTTACACAAAGAGTTAAATCAATTAAATAATAACGATTTACGACTAAAAATAAACCAGTACAGTAAATTGTGAGTTCCAAGCCAGTAACTGTGACTTAAGTTAGACGTGCTTATTTTCATAACTGTCACAAGAGCATAACAAAGTTATTCCTCGTGGACAATGAAGCAACGTTAAGGAGTCGTAAATATCATTCTGTCGTTGATGTACGTCAGTTCTTGTCGTCTGGTCTCTGTCGCCACACTCGGTTAACTGCACGCTTCATATTTGGCTCCCCCACGACACCCAGCACTGTTCTGTTCCTCCGGAGCGGAACGGTTTTAAAAAGTAATCAACAGGATCATTAAGTAAAGATATCTTTCTCTCATTAAGCAGAGCTTCCCCCCAAAGTGTAGGAATATATCATCGTCAGGAATCATTTCTGGAGGAGGAAATAAAGTGGAGAGTAATCTTTAAATTTTGGGTGAAATAGTTTGTAAAGCGAATCGATAGAAAATACAAATTAAGTTTACAAATTTCAAAAACTATGTTTTTTAACCTAGTAAGCTAAAATCATTCCAATTATTAGGACATACAATCTATTCGCCAACTAAATATGTTTATAATTAGACTGAAACACGTTACAAAGGGCATAAATCGGAATTTAAACGGGTTTAATCTGTCTTGAACAGTGGTTGTATGAAATAATTCATTAATTTTAATCTTGCGTGTATTTTTTAAACCACACCTCGTATAATAAAAACTACGTTAATTGTTCCTAAGAATAAATATTTTTTTCAATTTGAATAAAGCAACAAACAAGAACCAAAAGACATTGTTATGAATTTATAAATAAATACAATCACTATACAAACCTTAAAGACAAATTGAATAACATTAAGAAGCTTCGTGTTTATAGCATGATAAATTTTAGTCAAGTACTTCCAAAAAGTATTAAAGTACAATTTCTTTTAGCTACGTTTCAAAAAGACATTTCTACTCCAGATAAATTTTGTGTTACCATCACCGTACTTTATCGGATGATTTCAACATATTTCAGGAAAACATTTTGCCTATTAAAGTATTAATTGATGCTTCTCCCTTTATTCACTACTAATTTGTAAGTGTTATTGAGTTTGAACGTTTGGGTAAATATTGGTTTTTACCTGGAATAGTGTCTTAATTAGTATTATAAATTAAGTTTGAAACAAGTGAACGTCATACAACACAATTTTCTTGCAGTACATGTGGAACACTTACATATACTTTTAGAGATCCATCTAAGTTAACAAAGTATACCACTCTTAAACTAGATGGTCTCACTATTGAATTTTCCCTGTATCAACCTCTGGTCTGATGATAGCAAAATATAAATGTTTCCGTACTTGGTGCTCCTAATACTAACATGGTTTTCGCTCAATGGTTACTATCAATATGGGCACTACTAGAGAGGTCTGATATTCATATTAGTAAGGTGTTGGGTAGTTGTCACAGGGCCTAAGTTAATCATTATTCATATCTAAGACGCCGATCGTAGAGTATGGGCGAATATGATGAGTTAATGAGTCATTGTTACTATCTGAGCTCGACTTAGCTCAGAAAGGAATATTTTAATATCCCAATAGCTAGGGGCAACTATTGGCATTACTATGGGGTTTTGTAGGGAAGAGAAATAAGTATCAGGCTTGTCAAATAGCTAAAAAAACCAACAAATTCTACAGAATCCACTTAAAACTGTAGGTATCTTAGTTGGGGCAGGACTGTACTAAGGAATGACCTTTTCTAAGGAAAAATTGACCTCAGCTAGGTGACAATCAATACAGTCTTTCATCTAAGTCAACATGCTCACGACTTTCATATTTGCCTTGATACGATCTGCGTCTTCTTAATGACTATTGATTATTATATAGGAAATCACAAGGTGGATCATTATAATATTGGAACTTTTTTACTAGTATTGTAATAAAATTCTTCTTTAACGTTTACTTGTTTTGTTTAACTTCCTACTCAACTCTACAATAACCCACAAGACACTTAGTAACTACGTCTTGTGCATTTTTAAATAACTATGATATATACTTTGTGTGCCATTTTTCATCTCATTTTCCCTTGTCCTCAGCTACCTGACTCGTAGTTATTGTGGTTATTTTTGTCGAGTTACCCTGCCAACAGGCCGAGCACGTCTCTCCACACTCAGTTAGGACGATGCCTCGTCCCACGCCAGGTTGTCTCCCTGAGCGGAACGTTTTTATAAGGTAATTAAGAGGTTCATTAGTGTCCCATGCTCGCCATATGTCACGGACCGCTAATGACTGAGATGTATCATAGGACCTCCTCGATGAAGCTAAGATTTATTCCTATGTGGAAAACCCCGCTAAAGTATAGGCACAGTTTATATTTATAATATTGTAATGGCTTCTTTGTGTAAGAACAATTCGTCATAACCAATACAATCATGAACAATTTTATAAACACAAAGTGTGATACAGTTAAGCTTTAAAGTACACAAACAAGTCAACTGTAAGTACATTGTTTTACTTGAGTACGAACGGAAATACCTTTCAGTTCATCTTCGACAAAGTAAGGCTAGGTTTTAAACTTTAAAATTAGCGGTACTAGTGGCGCAATGCTGTAACTCAGATACTCGGAGACAACGTGTAGCGAGTGTAGACGATAGGTTCTATATTAGGTACTGACATGGCGTCCACTCAATGGTTGCCATAGACGTAGACATAACTAGAAAAGTCGACTCGACACCATAAGTTTCTAATTGGATATCCATTCGACACCTTATTGGATGCAACCTGTATTTCTTTGTTTTCTGTACTGGTATACAGTTTTACAAATACTCGTACAGTTACAAAAAATAATTTCTTGTTGTCAGCTTATGAATTTGACAACAAACTCATTAAAACTACAGTTTCCCAAACAGCCAAGCCCCCATTAGACAGTCGACCACCCTATTGTAAACATATAATCTTGCCGTGAACGTTCTATAAACATAACGTTTTATTTCAACTGTACTGTTAATGTTTATTGCTATAATGGTTTATAGGTAATACTCTATGTTTATTTAATATCCAATCAAATGGATCGTATATCAATAATATAAATTTTATAAATTAAAATTGTCAAATAACAACATTTAAAGCTTTAGATAACTGTAAAAAGTTGCGAAAATACTTTTTTTAAACAAATATCATATACATAAGTCATTTGTATATTACTACATAAATAATCATAAGTTACAAATATATATATGTACGTGGATCACTAGAACATTTCTTCACCTATCAAATAAACCTAAAAATGTTTCGACATATCATTAATACAGACTACTTCTATAAAAAATAAACTATGCTTTTGGCGTTTTCGTAGAGCAAAATAACCCCTTTGTCAGTAGTGTTTGTTACTGTAAAAAAACGTGTATACGTCTCAAATCCATCTAGACAAGTAATAATCATTAGGATCGTTTTCTTAAATTCATTTGAACTCAGTTTTAGATGGAAATGTTAACGAACTTTTCTGGCCCTACACAAAGGGCCCTGGACAACGTCATATATTTATACGCATATTGATGGGCCACTTGGAATAATGATGTCGTCATTTACATAACATGGGCCGTCCTTCTGATTGGGCCTGACCAGCTGCCCCACTATCACCTGCGTCCATCGTAAACACTGTATACGGCGTCTACGTGTCTGCCCAGCCTCAGTTTGCATACAAGAATCACACCATTGGTGTTAATTTATTTATTTCTTGTTTGTAAAAAACAATAAATATATGATTTTCTTCATTTACTTATAACTACTTGACGGAAAATTCCCTTAATAAACGCACAAATGGAATTAATTAAAATCGTCAAACATTGTATCAGTTACTAAATGAGTTTAAAAAAATTCATAAGTCCAGTTCCGTCTGATCTTATCTTAGTTAACTAATGCTCAGTAATATTTATTAGTACTCCTTATATATTTTTAAATATTTGTTTAAAAACTGGCTGCTATTTTGAAATGGAAGAACGAATTGTTTTTACAAATTGTATTGTTATAAAACTGCTGTTTATAGTCTGGGTGCAAAATTGAATATCTTTACAATACGAATAACTTAAACGTAAATCTGGGGTGACAATTTATACGTTTGGAAGGGATGATTTGGAAGAAATTAAGGGGAGCGTTGACAACGGGATTGAATGAATGTTTTCAAAAATAAACGTTGTTTATTAACAAATATAAAAATTATGAATATATCATTGATTAAGAAATATAAAGTATTTTTGTTCCTCTTTATGCATTTCATCACCACCTGAAATAATACTTTACTGTCGTGGGAAACCTCGTATGGATAGCATTTTAATACTTCCAACTTAATAAATAATTCAACATCCTCGATTATTGTGTCTTTTTAAAACTATTTCGTATATAACTACCAGACATTAACTTTCCTTTAGGTTGATAATTAATGACAATTCTATCGTATAGTCGGACTAAGTTCGTAACAATGACTACATTCGATCACTAACATTCACCAAACTCATTCGAAATTCATTTTCACCAATATCTTGACGATCCGCATCTTAAAAATATATAAATAAATAATTTAGGCAAAGCCTATCTTCATTATTGAAAATATAAAAACATTCGTTTTCCCGTAAATAATGAAAATCAGTTATTCTTCAAGATAACGTAACCAATTTTAGTGTCGACGAAAAATATAGTAAACGGTTATAAATGTTTATAATATTATGACCAATTAAATAAACACTCTATAACAAATACAACAATTTAAAAAGGTTTGCTGTGACACAATAACAATATAGTCAAGCAGAATTGGTAGTATAGTTTTTAACACTATCTATACGGTGTTCGAAACATTGGTGAAATGCCGTCCACCGGAACCAGACTGTTAACAATCCATCGTAATTGTTCGGTATTTTTGGTGATAGAAATACCACAAATCTGAGACATTGGGGTCGGTAGGTAACGTAACTTGTTATCTAAAACTGACATCATAGTTTATAGTAATTGATAGTGTAAAGATGAACACGAAAAATGGAGTCAATAGAGTGGTTGTGGAGAGGGTGGAAGGAGTTAGATGGGAGAGTAGGATGACAAACGGGAGTGTGAAGCAGGGGAAAGATACATCTTACATCTTACAAAAACGAGGGGAGGGGATGCTATGAGATACAAAGACAAATGGGCAATTATAATGTATATCTTATTTAGTAATGATGAAAGAGATAAACAAAACACTCAAACATTTGATAGGTGATATCAAGAATAGTAGAGAAATATTCAATATAAAGATGGATGAATAAAGGAAAAATAATTGAGTATTATTTAATGAGATAGGATGATTAATTACCATGAGATAGGAAAGTAATTAGGAATTTCAAGTCAGGGAAAGACAAAATATTCTTTTTTTAACTATAATACTTTACTACTAATAAACATTCTATTGATTTAATTCATAAATACTGCATAATAACCACACCAAGTATAAGGACTGTCAAAATATCGTGACAAGGATAAATAATCCTTAGCTTGACAACTATTTTCCAATAGAGAAACCTAGTCCTACAAGGAGTAAATATATTTATTTTATTTTAGTATATTTTTTTTAGGTGGTGGCAGGTTTCCAAATCAAAGTATATTCAGGACCTTTTAGGAAGGCAAGTAATTATGCGGCAGAGAATACGGTCTAAAGTCAACTATGCGCCATCATGCAGCTTTCTTTATCGTAGACGATAAATTAAATTTAATGAACCTACATTTAACCTTACGAAATATTCCACATAATATTGGATAGCTATGGAGGTGAACTGGAAATCAGTGGTTTATTTTGTTGGCTCAGTGGTGCAGTTCTGTAACCTAGCTTCTTGTGGAGATTATAGACAATATGTTCTATACTTTGTCCTCTTAAGACTTACGTAGCGTCCGCTTAATGGTTGCTGTCGGTGTGGACTCTATGAGAACAGTCTGGGACCATTTTGTTTGGTAATTAGTGACCGGATGTTGTGTAAGGGAGAAAACTGAATATGAGGCATGTCAACTACTGAACATCAGAAAGATACTACGTGGTTTGGATTCCACGTAAAAGCTGTAGGTTCCTGGCTACTGGGCTATTTATAAATGGGCATTTCTGAGATTAGACTTAAATTATTAACTAGAATACACATGTTATCCACACTCCTCCTGTGTGTCATCTATCATATCGGCTTAAAATACGCAAAAAGTTGCGTCGGCGTTCCATATGAGACACTCGAAGATGTACAGTATATTATTATGAAATTAAATAAATTTTAAATAGATAGTAAATTAATATTTATAATTTATAGTGCTATTGATAGTTAGTAATTTTAAGAATAATTATTAAACTCACATAACTGATTTTTTTATCTATGCTGAGCAGCTATGATACTAACACTAAGTGCCATAAGATTATGAAAGCTCAATAAAAAATAACGGTAAATTGACACCCCTTTACTAAACAAAAAGCCAATAACATGATGGAGATCACTTTTAATGGTAGCTCTTCGAATTTAACAAGATTCGTTAGTTATGTATTCTACACTATGAAGTATAACCACGGACCGCTCGACTACCCTTGAGTGTTTGATAGAACTGTCATCCTCTGAAATCTGGTGCGATTATTCATATTCTTCATCATCTTCTGGGCGAAGCAAGTTTGATAATTGGAAATGTGAAACGGAATGTCAAAGTTATTCCTTTAGGAATCAGCTGACATGATAATCAAAACATGAGAGTTTGTACGAATAGAAAAATTTAAAAACACCCACATAACGAAACTAAATGTATTTTCAATTGTTGCTTGTGCTACTTCTCGAATCAAACCGATACTAAGATATTATTGTTATACTACTGAAGAAAAAAACATTAATTACGTTAAATGTCATAAAACCTATTGCCCCATTACTATTGATTTAAGTCAAGGCCTATATTTACCTCTTTGTACATGATGTCAAGATGTGATTTTACATGGTTTGAAAATGACCTTAAGAGCTTATACATCCTCGAGTAAGGATCATTCATTAGGAAGCAAATGACTAATGTTTAGATATATTTCACGAGGTAATGTTTTCAACTTTTTTACTGTCACTGGAATTAATTTGGTAAGCCTATGACTTGAAGAACTTTTCTTTAGCCATCCTTATGAATTTGGATAGCTAATTTCCATTTTAGTCTTCATAAAAGTTTTGTTGTAAATTTAGCGTTTGTATGACCAAATCTGCACAGAATTTCTTATATTTTTATTTAAAACATCTGGGCAATGGATATAATACTGCCTTATCTTTCAGGCTCTTTTTTGACGTTTCTCCTATCACTAGGTTCACCATGGCGATAAAACACTATTTACATTTTAAAATGATTTTACTCGATTATGTTTATGAATACTGCCATACTTAAATAACACACTTCCCAAAGTAATATTATTTAAAGTGAATATAACAATAGTTTTAATCCGATAACCTTAAGTATAAGTGTTTTCCTCCAAGTGTAAGGCGATCTAAGAGAACAGCCATGAGACCAGATCTTTATTTGGTGACTGTCATGTTATGCAGATGAGAGATTAAGTGAAGAATCCATGAAGAAGGGATGAGGGAATTCTGTTTTTTATCTGAAGCGCGTGTTGCTGAAGCTATACTGGCTGGGAATCTCATTCATAAGACATTTATAAGCAATCCAGAACATTCTAGACTATTCTAGAGCATTCCAAAACATTCAAACAATTTCCGGAATGTCCTGGAACATCCAGGAACGTTTCGGAATTCCGTGGTCATTTCAGAACACTAGGAACATTATTAAATATCCCATATTTTTTTAAATGGGAGAGTATATAAAGTAAAATTCGTCAGGGTTCGAACGTCAGTTACGTATCAGTGACCGTAAAAGCTACGTAAAAGAACCGAAAATACGTGAATCAAACAGTGAAGTGTGAAAAGTCAAAATGATACAGTGAAGTATATAAACGCAAAACAATGTGTGTATAGTGTACATGAACTATTTTTTAATGTTAATACCCCAGCCAATAAAAAAATGTTTTCATTAGATAGGAAATAAAAATAATTGGTTCACTAAAATATTGTATTTTAACACTGATATCATATATAAATATATATTAAAACTGTGATACATATTTTAAAGTATTTTAATGTTATAAACAGAAAGCCTATGCTGGAAGGTTATCTTACGTCGTATATTAGGTTATTTTAGAGTTGTAACGTGTATACAAATAGACTCCGCAGTACATCTGCAATATTTCTGCATAATTGTGAGGTGCGTGGAAGTGATCGCGTGAGAGAAATGTAATATTCTTCTGCACTACATAACCTGACAGTGTATAGTTGTTATTTATTCAAAGGAAGATGTCGGTAGTACTGCATGCAGATGTAATATAATCTGAGATGGAACAGTAAACATGTTTTCTCATGCCTGTTCAACAACTAACAGGTCCTGAAGTATCTTTGAAAAAAAAAAACCAACTTATGAAGTTATGGCATCGTCGCTGTTATACTATTTACATTCTTTTGTACAAAAAAATTACAATATTACTAGATTTTAAAAATAATTGACTAGTATAAGTGTATTACATATGATTATTCAAAGTTACAATGTCTAGTAATTTGTTTTAACGTTCATATACATTGATAATAGTAACAATTAACAGTTGACGTATTTTACGAGAGTAATAATGTCATAAAAAACTTCTTAAGAATATGATTTGATAAATATGCGTTAAATGAAACTTGTTACAGTAAATATAGTGCAATTAAATACATTATTTTAGCAATAGAATAATAATTATAACTTCAAAATCTTCTAAAATATATCTTTATTTAAGCCCTTCTTCCGGGATATTACGATTTCAAAGTAGGAAAGTGCTCAAAAATCAATTACAATTTTATTTAATGAGTGTTTACAATGACAAAGTTACCATCATTAGTGTTGAATCCTTTCATACATTTAAACTAATACAATTTATTTAGAAAAAACAGCAACCGAACGTTTACAGATTAACAAAAATACAAGTCGTAAGATCAAAATTGTTTATCATTTATTTTAAAAAGTTTTGAAGTTCAACACTCAATGCCAACTAAGTTGTAACAAAATCAACCTATATTTAAGTACCTATATAGGTTATGTTATCTACATTACTGAATTAAAATTCTATACTACTGAGGCCTAGATATAAATTTTTGAAAATCATATTCCAACATTTTTAACTTACTAAACATGATCTAAAATTATAGGTTCATTGGTTTATTGTAACATTACGGTACCGTATTTAACTAAAAAATTATAGACATTTAAAAAAGTTTTGATTCTGATCAACATGCCATTCATAATTTATGAGGATGATTGTCGTTATACCTATAGGTTAATAAATAAGCCTAAAGTGTTATATACACATCACGGTTTACATGCTAACACCGTTTGGAAACAAGTTATAGAAATAGTCTGTAAATATTTCTCAGTAAACTACGTACTATAATAAACTAGTTAGCTATAGTAGATTCCTGGCTCTCTCCCATCCCCCCCCCCCCTTACAAAATCCCTGTTCTCTAAAACCCTATTAAACTTATCAAGGCAATTTAAATACGTGTATAGTCACCAGAAGTGGTGTAGGACATTATCGCTTAGACAGATTTATGGGCCAGGACCACTCGAAGCCAAAACTGGACTAGTAGTGGGACGTGGGATCTACTGTTTAACACATGATTGGGACGTGTTCAGATGTAGTTTTAAACTATAAGAATACAATTCATCTGGCAAGTAGAGAATAAGGATATTTTTACAACTGATAATAGATAATGATGTTGTAAGGTGTTGTGGAAAGTTTCTTATCTCAAACAGTTTAAATTGGATAGTCATACAATCCTAGTGACATAGTATTGTAACCCAGCTACTTGGGGAAAAAGTGTTGTGGAGATTGTAGGCGATAAGTTCTATGCTCGGTCCATTAAAATACTGACATGCTACTTAATGGTTGCTATAAACGTAACACTACTAGAGATTTTTGAGGTGTCCGTGTTGTGTGGTAGTGAGTTTCCGGATTAGTAAAGAACTGAGCGTTCTTTAAGTGAAAATCAGACTAATACTAAGTATTTCGGATTCCACGTAAAGCTCTAGGTCCCTTAGTTGCTCTGGCTATTGGACTATTAATAAATGGTCCTTTCTGAGCTAAGTTGAAATCAGTTAGTTACAAGACTACATATGTCATCCATACTCATCCTACACACAAGTAACAATTATTACCTTAAAATACGAACAAGCTGTGTCGGCAAACCTGAAAAGTAATAATAATCCATACCTCATATGAGGTTTAGTAAACCATGGATACCACTTTGTTATCGCTTTCTACTTATCACGTTTGAGAATTCCTAATCTATGTCTGCAACATTTATAATCTGTTACAAGCCACACATAATTGGATTGTAAGCCTCTAGAATTAAGTAGTAACTAGTTAATTCTACAGAACTTTACAATTACTGTAAAAACAAATCAATTTTTGGGAGGGACACTCCATGTATATAACTTGTATACAAACAACTGCTGCAAATCGCATTCCAGAGTAGAACGTGATTTTTATATTAGTAACTCCTATTTTCCTTTAAACACAAATATACCGTAATATATCCTTCTTTATGGACTGTCCTAATTTCTTTTTTTTATCAGTTATGTAGTTTAATAGAATACTACAGCAAGCTTTGAACAAAATATATTTAAGAAAATTAAACGTTAAACATGTCATCAAAATATAAAACGTTTTATTGGGTTGTATAACTAAGGGTGCTACTTACCTTTATTTTTTTGTCCCTCTAATTTTACTGATTGAAATTAAATTAAAATGTATGATCTTTTAGTGTATATTATAATAATTCTACTCAATTGTTGTTATTAATTCGCTTTGCTTGTTTATTTTACATATTGTTTTGTCTTTTATTGATACGGTGATTTTTGAAGACCAACATGCTCAACGCTAATGCAATATAACCTTTAAATTTCTTTATTATTGGACAAAACTAATAGGATTGAACACGTCTATAGAAAAATATGAATAGTCACTCCGTAATAATTTAACTGTGTTAACTTGAAGAGTGATTTATATTGATTCATTTCACAAAATTGTGAACTTTTCATAGTAATTACAGCGTGTTTTGTTGAAGCAAGGCTAAAATATCCCGGTAGTTTTTCAGAAGTAAAGAATTGCCCAGTGAAAGGGGTAGCTGGACTAATGTTTCCCCACCCCTACTCACATACATTAGGCCGGGTAACACCGCCATTATCCACCTCAGCTAACGCCAATGTTTAAAACAATGTTTAGCACTTGACTGGCTAAATGTTCCACTATTATTCTTCCCTCACTTTCAAAACTCGTAGCTCACACCTGTACAGTTCAGGTTCAATATTTTGAATTTTTATTTGATTGATATTCGTTCAAAGGTATTTCTTATTTTAAGACATACAAGCAATTTATGTCCAAGCTACTTTAAATTGTGTGCTTTAAAACTGGATTGAAATGAAACAGGTAACTGAAGAATATACATATGATTTAAAGAATGTAGCATAAAGAAATAGATTGTTTAATATATTTCATTACGAAGCGATTTTAAAATTTACACTTTATAAATATGTTGAAAACTCTAGAGAATTACCTAGACCTACATATACATGGTCTATGTACAAAAAGGTTGGGCAGGATATGCATTTTTAGATTCTATGTGTTAATAGCACTAAATAAGAATAAACTAAATTGAAGAATAATATTTTCTCAATTTCCGCTTTGTTTAGCAGCTGTTTCGACGCCATGTTGTTTTTTTCATAACATTTTTTTTAATCGATTATGAAATAACTATTTTATGAATTTACCTTAATTCACATACAGTTGAATTACTGTCAAATTAATAGCCATATAGTTTCTTTACATATATAAGTAAGGTTAGTTCATAAAATTTTTATTTCTTAACAGATTTTTACAAACGAGGTATAATTGGAAATTGAAAGTTGATTTAAAATTGTTTTCTGTCATAAAAAATTGTTATAAAACTAGAGGTCTTTTAGATATTTGTTAAAATAAAAATAAAGTTACCACCAAAATTTAAAAGTATTTTTTTATCAAATACTACCTCCTAACATGTACCCGTTTAACGAGTTTTGCAACAATCGTAAAGATAACAACAAAGATATAAATTGTTTTATGACGTCAAAGTGGCGTCTAGCTGTTAAAAAAGTTGAAATTGAACAAAAATTATTCTTATTTTTAGCTTAGAATCATATTTAAATTCTGAAAATGCATTGCCAGCATACCCTTTTTGTAACAACCTCTATAGAGTTACTTTACATGTTAAACACGAAATTTTTAAAAGTAATTATAAATGTAGGCAAATTAAGGAAAACTTCATAATCATAAATATTTCACGAACATTTCTATTTACTTTTTCAAGATGACGATCTTTTCCAAATGAGTATAGGCAAATGATTGTAGTTCACTATGGGTGAGATTAAATCATAATAAACAGAAATTTGTTAACGGCCTAGTCACCAGAAAAACTAAAAAACCTTTGGCAGATCATGAAAATCCGTGCTACAAGCCTGATATTCCATTCTCAGAATACTGAGAGATTCCTAATTACAAGATCAGAACCCCTAATATGAACACCTCAGACTTATCACTAGCGTCCTCCACATATAATTTGTATAATACGCGTAATAAGTATGTTATCGTGTGATGCTAAGTGAAATTATTTTTATTTAGTTATAATAAATTTATTGTCAGTGTTGACATAAGCACAGTTGGGACTTAACTATTGAGGTAGCACACAAACATAGTTTTCCTTACTTACTATTTTTACAAAAATAAATTGTAGAGAATCGATAAAAACTACTTAAATGTCTACGGTGGAACTGTTTGTTTTCGATGTTTAGCTATCTGACTTAAAACGCAGAAGTCTGGAATGATATCACTTAGGCTGTGCCAGAGGCCTACACTTAGCAGGTACATAACAGTAACGATGTGCTGGCACGGAGTAACCTGGGGCTTGGCTTATTGTTAATTACGGACGTTAATGTAATGACGCTAGTAATTTCACGTGTTAATGGGATGGGGGAGTGGGGGAGGGGCTTGAGGTTTCTGCAGATGCAAACGCAGTTCACTTGTGACTGGTTAGTAAATGTTTTCAAAACTGATTATGTAACAAAATAAATACCAATAGGGTTGATTACTGATGAGAACATTTTCAACAACAAGAAATTGATTGGTTAAGTTAATTTACACGTAATAATAATTTTAAGAGGTTGGAAATAAATAAGGTGAAAATATACAGAAAGTCTCGTACGTAGGCTGCCACACTTGAAGAGGTAATTTCCTCCAAAGGTAAAAAAATCATATGAAAAATGTATCTATCTTACTCCATTTTCCGTCTATCTGTGTGTATGTTATTTCTTATAAAAGAATAACATCTCAGAACTTATCTAAGATAAAATCATGAGAAGTGGTATGAATCTGGGTCTTGATAGTTTATATATTCTGTCAAACTTTCATTTGTACTTTTATATAACAAATAGTTTTAAAATGGTGACCAGTGAATATATCTCAAAAACCTTAAATTTTACTTTCATTTTGACACGAAAATTCAGTCTTAAAATACGTTACCCGTACAAGGGATACACTGTATAGTAGTGTTTGGTAACTGTGAATATGTGATGATGGATAGGATAAATGCCATATGATATGGTATTAAAGGAGGGGTTTCAATACGAAATGATTTCCTAAAATGTTTATTAATAAGTGAAATACATAATGTATAGCTCAAAATAATTCACTTTTTCCTGTGGCTATGGAAATACTCATGGTTAATTTAAATATTTCAAAAAGAATTTATAAGTTCAACTGTATATATTGTAAAAAATAGTAACAATTGAACATCAATTAATTATAATACGTAAAACATATTGTTTTGTATTTTAACAAAACATTAATAAAACATTAAAATGAAACTAGTCTGTGAATTAATTAGTTTCTAAATTACATCAATTAAATTAAAATTCTTCATTAGATTGTTTCTTCGTTCACTAAAAAGGTACACTTTGTAAATTAACAGTTACCATTTTAATTTAGACATTATTTGATACTTTTGCTATTTGCCTAGTGCTATTCATATTTTGTATTGTATTTCCTCATTTTAGAGTTACTCTATCAAGAATCATTTTTTGGAACTAATTTTTATTTTATTGAATTTATTAGGTTAGTGATGAATAATGTTTTTCATAAATGTACATCTATTTGATTGACGGCACTATTACAATTGATTATGTACATCTACAATATAGAATGGATATGAAATATATGTGTCCGTATAGAATGGATGCTAGTAAATTTTATTGTATATAATATTATAGTTTTTATTAAATACAAGGTTAATCTTAGTTTTGTTAAAATTTTAGAAATAAATTGTCTCTACTGTCGTCGTGAGATGATAGTATAAAAGCTACTTTTTATGTTTGGTTATACTAAATTGTCAAATGTGTATATTGTACAGCTGGAATATTACATAAGTAAGTCACAATTATAAAAAGAAGTAGTGAATTAGGTTGCGGCTGATTAATTCGAAATGTCAAAAAAACCATTCATAAAATGTAAAAAAAAATCATAAAATGTATTGATACTTTGATGTATTAATGAATAAATTTCTAGTTTAATACTGTTATTCATATTGTGTTCAAGACGTATTATGAACAGTTTTACCTCTAACATAAATATACTCTGAAATTAGTGGTCTTGTTAGCATATACTAGTGTAATACAAAATAATATTTAAAATTGTGTCTTAAGGTTAATTGTAAATAAAACATTTGTTCAATATTATTTTACAACTAAACTGTACACAGAATGTAGCCAAATAACAAAATAAATATAACAACATATATAGCGTTTGGTTGTTAATTAGTGATATTTTATTTAATAGGTCATCGCCTATGTGTTTTCATATTTAACACTGATTTTTCAAGGTTCACACAAAAAACTCTAAAAACGCAATACAAACATAACTATGTTTTTTGCCCACGACAAATCACTTTAGAAAATACATAGGTGATGACCAATAAAATGACAATTTAATTAATAATAAAAAAAATAACACATCATTTTTAAATTATGATTGCGCTATTAGTTAAGTAATATTCATATTTAAAAATTGTCGAAGATCTTGGGACATTAAAACCCAAGTGATCCCCATATAAAATTAAAACACTCTAAATATAATTTGGGTTAGCACCAATATGGTACATAAAAAACATTATAAACTCTGGAAACAAGTTAGTGTGTAACTCACTCAAGCCACACCTTGTATGATAAATATGAAAATATATCCAAAACATAGTTTTTCCAATAAATGCAAAATTATGGATTCGAATGAATCAGCTAAGCGTTTTAAAATTAACAATTGTAAAGCCTTGTGTTTTTGTTTGATATCAGTAATGTTTGATCCTTAGGTATATTATTATTATTATTGTTATTATTACTTTAAATGAAATAATATATATGTTTTTATTTGTTTAAAAATTATAGTTAACATTTACTTTGTAGAAGAACTACTTTAAACGTAGTCCATTTTAAACTTAAACATTCTGATATTTATAAATGTAAATTTACACCAATTATCTTATAACAATTGATAAAACTTCGTTACAGGTATAAGAAGATATATAATACATCTGATAAAAATATTGCATATAAATGTTAAATGTTGATGCAACAAATCAGATAGAAGTTGTATTGTTACTTTGTTCCAGATGATTCAACGGGAACAGACGATTTATTGCGTTGCAGGGAATTGCATTCTTCTTTATGTGTTCTGAAGTATTCTGGGTAAATTGGTTGGAAAATTCAAAGCTTAGAAATACTAAGTTTTATCGTACATTTTATAAAAACAATGTTTAGAACTTAACGAGAAATGTAATTGTGTTCTTGTTACATTTTCTATTAAAATACCTGTTACTTCTAATAATATAATAAAAGAAAATATCATACTCAACATTGTACATGTTGTTAGATATGCATTAGTAAAACATGCATAACAACAAAAAGTGATATGCTTAAATCCATGAAGGGTGAGTAATGGTAAACGAAGAGCCTCTGGCAGCCCACAAACATAGTCTTCGAGACACTAACGACTACTTACGTCTCTCATTCGAATTCATCAGACGAAAGCACTAATTTTTTGTTCCCCACCAACTAAGCAATTTTATAAATAGTTCGTGAAACAATATTGGTATGTGTGTAATACAATATAATTACAAGTGGAAGCAGCACAATCCCTGTACGGGTAGGGCAAGTTATTTTTTATTTTAAATTTCTTAGAACCACAGGACACACAATGGATTTGTGACTAGAGAGCATTCATTTTGTTTGTTACGTGCTTAAGGATGTCTAAAGACACGATAACTAAATGGAGATAAGGAGGATATTACTGTTTATATCCTTAAAAATATAAAATATTTACATACAACGTTAAATAATATTGCTCATACACTGGAGTGATAATGTATCTACAAAATAATTTTAATACCTTTAAGTGCTCAGAAATACGTACATATAAGGTAATTAATTATATTATAAATATTAGGATTTGGTTAGCGTATGTTAAGGATTTGAATGCTAGTGTTCTTATCATGACCAAATTTTCACAGTTAATTAATAGCAATATTTGTTGTTATTGAAAATATACAACATAATGCGTTAATGAACCCTGAAAACTAACGGGGCGAACTGATGTTTGCTATGTCCCAGTTACTTGTTTGATGGACCATGCACATTAGTGAGTTAGTTCTGGCCATAGAGATCAGTGGACCGTTTACTCAAGTGATAAAGTGACACAGAAAACAACTGTAGTATAGACGGCTACTCAGCCATGTACTGTAAGTGAATCATAACAACCGTAGTATAGACGGCTACTCAGCCATGTACTGTAAGTGAATCATAACAACCGTAGTATAGACGGCTACTCAGCCATCTACTGTAAGTGAATCATAACAACCGTAGTATAGATGGCTACTCAGCCATGTACTGTAAGTGAATCATAACAACCGTAGTATAGATGGCTACTCAGCCATGTACTGTAAGTGAATCATAACAACCGTAGTATAGATGGCTACTCAGCCATGTACTGTAAGTGAATCATAACAACCGTAGTATAGACGGCTACTCAGCCATGTACTGTAAGTGAATCATAACAACCGTAGTATAGACGGCTACTCAGCCATGTACTGTAAGTGAATCATAACAACCGTAGTATAGACCGCTACTCAGCCATGTACTGTAAGTGAATCATAACAACCGTAGTATAGACGGCTACTCAGCCATGTACTGTAAGTGAATCATAACAACCGTAGTATAGGATGGCTACTCAGCCATGTACTGTAAGTGAATCATATCAACCGTAGTATAGACGGCTACTCAGCATGTACTGTAAGTGAATCATATACAACCGTAGTATAGATGGCTACTCAGCCATGTACTGTAAGTGAATCATAACAACCGTAGTATAGATGGCTACTCAGCCATGTACTGTAAGTGAATCATAACAACCGTAGTATAGACGGCTACTCAGCCATGTACTGTAAGTGAATCATAACAACCGTAGTATAGACGGCTACTCAGCCATGTACTGTAAGTGAATCATAACAACCGTAGTATAGACGGCTACTCAGCCATGTACTGTAAGTGAATCATAACAACCGTAGTATAGACCGCTACTCAGCCATGTACTGTAAGTGAATCATAACAACCGTAGTATAGACGGCTACTCAGCCATGTACTGTAAGTGAATCATAACAACCGTAGTATAGATGGCTACTCAGCCATGTACTGTAAGTGAATCATAACAACCGTAGTATAGACGGCTACTCAGCCATGTACTGTAAGTGAATCATAACAACCGTAGTATAGATGGCTACTCAGCCATGTACTGTAAGTGAATCATAACAACCGTAGTATAGATGGCTACTCAGCCATGTACTGTAAGTGAATCATAACAACCGTAGTATAGACGGCTACTCAGCCATGTACTGTAAGTGAATCATAACAACCGTAGTATAGACGGCTACTCAGCCATGTACTGTAAGTGAATCATAACAACCGTAGTATATACGGCTACTCAGCCATGTACTGTAAGTGAATCATAACAACCGTAGTATAGACGGCTACTCAGCCATGTACTGTAAGTGAATCATAACAACCGTAGTATAGACGGCTACTCAGCCATGTACTGTAAGTGAATCAGAACTAATTCTGCCAGTCAACATTCAGCGATTTCCAGTGAAAAATTTTGTTCTGGAAGCCACTATCACAAAATTATAGTATTTTATATGCTTTATTCAACTATACTATATAAGCATAATGATGTTGCATATAATTTGTAATAAAAAAAAAAAAAATAGTTCCTCTTTCAGAAGTGTTTGCTTTGAATAATATTATTCATAAAAAAGGGATATTTTAATCCTGTTATGTAAGAAGTTTTTTTATTTGAAAACCCTTCATTTTATCAATATATTGCAGTTGATTTACATAAAGATAAAATGTTCACAGTATATTAAATCAACATTCTAAAAGTACATAAAGTTACTTTATGAAATCGTAAGGCACGCCAAAGAAAATCTTATTTTGGTGTTAATATTATTTTCATACAACTGAAAATAAAGGAAGTGAAGAAAATATCAACCGGCATAAAAAAACAATTCATATAAAATAAAACATACTAATAATAATGAAAAATGGTGGCTACAGCGTATAGAATATTGAAAGGAACTAAAATTAAGTACTTAGTAAATTGATTCTTAACATCAACATTCTCATTCACATATATTACTATTTAATGAATAATGCCTTAATATGCTAATTAAATTCTTATAACAGACAGATAAACTAATGCAAGTAACATTTTTGAATACTTAATGCGTGCTTAAGTTATTTAGCTGGTAACGTATTTGGTTTATTTGTGTTTAAATATATATACGTACTTTACTTCATGCGTTTATAAAGCAGTAGGCCCTATTAATGAGAAATTATTCTTTAATGCTGATTTGATTTAATCAATATTAACTATAAACATTATTTTTTGACGAAGCCATATATAAATTACTGAAAAGTAAGAATTACAGTTTGTTTAAACAATTTATAAAAAAAAATTGAATCGGGGTTTCTTAATAAAATAAAACACTTAAACAAAGATATTATTGTAGGCTTAAAAAAGGACTGTTAGAAACTATCTCAGTTTTAGGAACTACTTTTTTGCCTTATGTATACCGTGAATGATGTTAATGATAACCCAAAAGTTAAAAGTAATGGCTTTTTTTAAAACTAGTTTATTCCTAAATAATTTATATGATTTAAAATTCAACTTTTAAGACGTTACAACTTAGGTATAATGGCAGTCTTTTAATATAAATAAGATTGCACAAGAAGACGATTCAAGTGAAACATTTGTACATTAATATTTATATTTGTCGAATATTTACTATTCAGAAAATACGCTATGAAACAAGCCTGGTTAAAAACCAAATTGTTTGTTACACATTATAGCTATAAGAATTGTGGTACTGTACCGTAAAAAACCAAATAAGACTCCTTGGTATATCTATAACACTTAGAATTTGAGATATATCTTGGAAAAAGAGGAAATATTAACGTTATCAAATTACTTAATTTTTTATAATCTCTATATAAATCATATTATCAAGGCAGATTTCAGATTTGCACATTTTGACATGACAATAATATTTAAAACTAAACAACCATAATATTGTTGTTATGACATAACCAAACTGAAAATTATGATTTATGGACTACCATATAATATAACATAGTTTGTAATGTATTCTAACTTAATCGATGTCGTCAGATAATTGTTTATTGAAACACAGATTAAGTAAAGTTTTAAGTATACATTTTATGATCTGAATATTATAAAAATAATATGCTTTATTCCTTAAAATATGTAATAACATTCATAATTTACATGCAATCAACCAGTGACTCTCTTTTGATTCACGTGAGTTATAACCCACCCGCCCGCCCATACACATACAGTGGTATTAACCCGCCCGCCCACCCATACACATACAGTGGTAATGACCCACCCGCCCGCCCATACACATACAGTGGTATTAACCCGCCCGCCCACCCATACACGTGCAGTGGTATTTACCCACCCGACCACCCATACACGTGCAGTGGTATTTACCCACCCGCCCACCCATACACGTGCAGTGGTATTTACCCACCCGACCACCCATACACGTACAGTGATATTGGCCCACCCACCCACCCACCCATAAACGTGCAGTGGTATTACCACTGTACGTGTATGGGTGGGCGGGTGGGTCATTACCACTGTACGTGTATGGGTGGGCGGGTGGGTTATGACACTGGTGGAAAGAAAAGAACACAAAAAATGCCGCAGTGATTTGTATTGTAAGAGATAGGTAAACAGTACAACTCTGGCAACTGATGTTTTGAGCTCAGTACAAATCTAACACATACCTCAACCTCCTTTACTCCTTACTCATAGCTGTGTATGAGTAATTACGTTGAGATCCTGCGTCTATAGTTTTTAAATAATATTTACTACAATGTTATAGAATAATAAAGCTTAGTTTTAAGTGAAACTATTTTATGACAAATAAATCATCTTAAGGAGAACTATTCGCAGAAGGAAAACATTTTAGTTCTTAAAAATAACACTTTATTTAGATTTAAATGACATAACAATCTTTAAAGTTCATATCAAGCAAACAATACACTTTTTTCTAAGAGGGTCATATTTATAATTAAATATGTACAGCGAAACTTTGCTAACATTTGCAATTTTTTAGCTTCAAATAAGCTGGTAAATACAGCTTAAATTACAACAACCCATAAAATCTGTTAGACTCTACATGTGATATACTATAGGATATATTATCAACAATTTCAACAGCCATATTTCCAGGAAAGATGATGTAACTAACAGCATGTGTGGAAAATGCTTTCAGGTCAATGGACACGATCAGCGAGGATCACTCACGAGGAGAGCGATTCAGTTCTTATGTTTAGATCAATGACTGTGTCATATTTTTCCTTTATAAGACAATTTTAAGTAAAATTTTTATTTAAAATATGTATTAATAGTAGTTATGGAATCGATATAATACTAAAATATTTAATAATAACTAATGAATTATTTCCTATTTATACTAAATAATGTATGATAAAATAGAAAGGTAACTAACTAATAAAAGTCTGGGGAGGTATTTCTGATGTTGGTTAAAAGACTGTGAGGAAGTAGCAACCAGAAATATCTTTTTAAATTGTTAAATTGTTATTTATACATAATAACTTACAATAATGTTATTCTTTATTTATAAACAGACTAATGAAAACATTCGACTTGACATGAAAACGCTCAGTGGTATTGCAAAATAGTTCTGACAAGTGTATTGACAAACATACTGTATTTGACTTACTATATACAACAATTACTTGTTGAGGCATACATTCACTTTATGAGACATGTTTATGTGGTTCAAAAAATAATACAAAAATATATAGTATACAGGGTGTCCCGTAAGTAACCAGCCAAACTTCTGGAGGTCATTCCTTGGGATAAAACAAACAAAAAATTTCATGTGTACAAATCGTCTATCTCACTCCATTATCCGGCTATCTGTCTGTATGTGTTTTTTACTAAAAACTTAATATCTCAAAGGTTATTTAAGATAAAACCATGAAAATTGGTATGAATGTTGATCTTTACAGTATCCATGTACTATGTAAATTTCATTTTTTTACAACAATCTTTTTTTAAAATGGCGGCCATTCTAAATTTTTAAAGCCAAATATCTTAATAACCTTAAATTTTACTAAAAACTTGTGTTACAAAAAAGTTTAGGAATTTATTTCTATAAATAATTATATAAAACGTTTTAAGATTGAACAACTACTAACTGAGAAATTACAATTTTTATCAAAATTGAAAACTAATGTTTTCAATTTTATTAATATCAAACATATTTTTATTTGATAAAAATTGTAATTTCTCAGTTAATAGTTTTTTAATCTTATAACTTTTTATATAATTATTTATAGAAATAAATTTTTAAACTTTTTTGTAACTAACAATTTTTTAGTAAAATTGAAGGTTATTAAGATATTTGGCTTTAAAAATTTAAAATGACAGCCATTTTGAAAAAGATTGTTGTAAAAAAATGAAATTTAAATAGTACATGGATACTGTAAAGATCAACATTCTTACTAATTTTCATAGTTTTATCTTAAATAACCTTTGAGATATTAAGTTTTTAGTAAAAAACACCTACAGACAGATAGCCGGATAATGGAGCGAGATAGACGATTTGTACACATGAAATTTTTTTTGTTTTAACCCAAAGAATGACCTCCAGAAGTTTGGCTGGTTACTTACGGGACACCCTGTTTAAATATGGCAATAAGAATATGTAAACAGAAGGGAAAAAATGTGGGAAACAATACTATCTATAAAAGGTACCGTACTATAATATATTTACTAACAGTCGAGTCATAAAGGCCAATAAAGAGAATGCATTTATAGAACTGAAAAATGGTGACAACGCAAGACGTAAAAGCGATGCTAAGTTTGCGGCTGGCTTACAACGTCACGCCATTGGTTGTAGCATTCCCAAACTCCTCGTAGTTCCAGAATTTGCTGTAAGAGTGCTTCAGGTCAAGTTGGGTCATGCAGTAACTTATTTTATCTAATTTTCTATTAGTTAGGGAATGATCGCTTTGAAATACAACCAAAATCATGTTTGATTGAACAGATTTCCATGATAAAATATTGGCCTATATTCATGTTTTTTATGTTTAAAAGCTCATGGTATTGTTGGTTTAGATATTTAATACAACTAAATACCACTGTACCGGAGTGTTGCATGCTGTAAACAATTATTGGCAATAATTAAAATTTAAAGTGGTATAAAATCATAAAGTAACATAAGTACAGTTTGTATTTTTGGTCGGTGCTATCAATTTGATAGATTTTTGGTATGCAATATTTTGTACTATTTGTTGTGGTTTTCGTGTGGACAAACTGAGAATGCACAGACATATTTCAAATTGAAAAGCTAACTTCAACACAGGTAACCCTTGACACCTGATTCGATTACTCTTTAGTGGTCCCTGATTGTTGTGAGAGGCTAACTATGGTTTATCGACCTTTACTGACATCGATATATTGACTCTCGAGTTTTAATTATCTGTCAAATATATTATGAAAATAAAGACTCTCACTTCTTGTCTGGAATTCCGAAAATTATATGCATAATATTTATCATATTTATTAAGATCCATTTAAAAAAATAAGCCACAAGGGTTTCAAAATATGACTGACTATTGTTCATTAGTCAATCAGTAGTTATCAAGTGATAAAGATAGCCACTGTTAACAAAGATAGATAAAATCAATACATAACAAATGCACGTCACATAACTAAACATTTATTTTAATAAGAGTACAAAAAGTACAAAACGTTTTCGTGATCGGTTTCAGTAACATTATTTACTTTCCTCGGCCCAGAATGATTCGTAAAAGAACAGTAAAACTCACATTATTTAACGTAATTTTTGATGAAATTTTCTCTTCATTATGATAGTTATTAGCCACTGTATCATTAACTATATACATGCTAGCGGAGTACGTGAGCAAAAAAATAAAGTACCAACATAATAAATAATCTTAAATCTCAAGTGAGGGTGGTCCTTACTTTTACTCATTTTCATTATATCGTGAATCCCTCTAGTCTGAGGAAGGTGAACGTGGTTTGCCGAAATCGATGAACATTTTGTACTTATATTTTAATATATTTGTGCATTTTGTACTTTTACTATAGTACATCTGTGCATATTGTGCTTAAATTGTAATATATTTGTACTGTGTGACGTTCACTTGTACGGTTAACTTGGAACCAAAGGATTTTTTACATTACTTCCAAACCATAGAACTAGCCTGGTGGCAAAATACATTATATCTAACCGGAATTGTAACCCTGGAAGCGAATATCTGTGTGTGTCCAAATCTGTTCATAAGGACACACAAAGAAGTGTTCCAGGATATATTCTTTTTAAGTTGAAAGGTTATATAGTCACTATGACACGCTCCTTTAAGTTTTGTTTTAAGACTTTATTATGACTTACTAATGAATAATGAGTAATAATAAACTAATAAAGTTATTATAATTAATTCAAATGGAATACAATCGTGCTAACGCTTGAAAATTCTGTCTTAGTAATAACCGGGATCCAACGCTGATAGGATTAACTCTCCGTTGTCGGCCTTAGGGAGAGCTGAATGTTTGCATACCTCATCCGAAATTCATAACCATTCATCTTTCTTCATAATTCTGTCTTTTGTGAATTCGTATTAATAAAAACTATTCCACTCTTCCTTGCTCATTTATATAATTAGTATTAATTTTTATTCCTAGAAATACAACTTACAAAATTATTAAAATTTATCACGTTACAAATCTAAAATTATAATACACTTGAATAATTTACGTAAATATAAATCATACAAAATGAAATTATAATTGATTTATAACGACTGGCATTGAAATAAATAATAGTCAACCGCCGTTCCGAAATATAAACTACATACATTTGTTAAAAAGTAATATTTTAGTACAAGAGGTTGAGTTTTTTGAACTTACTCTTACGGATCTTCGGACTTCCGACAGTCCGTCTTGATTTTGGTACAAGAGTGAATTTTAGTGATTTACTTTAATCTAGTTAATCTAGTAGCTTGTAAATACACTTGAAGGTAATTCTATGACTACCTCAAGTATACCAACACTATATGCCTCTCATATTCTAAATTTGTTGTGAAAAGTGAAAGACACACTTTTATGGGTACAAACAATATAATGAGCAGCACTTTGACTACTCAAAACGTTCTACCATTAGGCTTATTATTAGCAGAGTAGCTTAGTTTGTGGTACAATACTGTTGTCAATATAATAGCAGAGGGTTTAAGTAATTATTTTACTAACACACAAAAAAGTGTATATCAGAGATATGCTCTTATTTGTTGGTTATCATGTTTACCATCAATACGAGTCAATTGATTATGTTAACACTATTAGATCAAAAGTGATTAATAGTTAATTATTTTTACAGGTTAATAGAATTTTTATCTCATAAAGGACACACAGAATGCGTGTTGTAAAGTCAGTGCTGAAAGTAATTCTCTTGATCCTCAACATTGAGTCCAAGTCTTTTTCTTATTTTCTTTCTTTATTTGTCGTTTAACAATTGAATATTGCATGACAAGATTGAATTATTTTTGTAAAGATATATATACCTCTTGCTTGTCATAAATTATGCATATATAAATATATAATTATTGTATGGAATATTTATTGTTACAATCTGGAATTCTAATTATATATGTATAAATATTTATTGCTGTTCTTAGTTTAATTTTAGTCTTAATCAATGTTGTTGTCTCGAAATGTATATTTATTTAATATTTGTAAACAATTAATATTATATTCATCTGATTATACTTACTACTATTTGTTCTACCACAATCTTATATTGTACATATTATGATCTTATTTGTATATTATATCTTTATTAGTTTAATAAAGATAGCTAGAATTTGGGTTCAATTGTATCAATTTCATTATGTTTTTGTCAGTCATCTGAATCATGAAATATATGCATTTTAAACTGGCACTGCCGTTGAAAATAAAATAAAATATGAGTCAGTTAAAACTACTTTACATGAGTAATGTTCAAGTGATAAAACCATCGACTTAGGTTAAGTCCTTATCTGCTAAATCATTACTTAGTGAATATTTACAGTAAGTATAGTCATCTTCCATAAAGACATTTCCTACATATTTAAACATACCATAGTTTAATATAATCAATTAAAAAGAGAAGCTTGAAGTGGTCGTGAGCAGCCAATCACAGTACGTGTAGGGTGGATAGTTGGGACGATGCCTTTGTTAAGTTATAATCATGTGAAAAAGTACCATGTAACACAGTGCGTTTCTGGTTTAGCTCATATCTCAATACGAACTTATCGTCCACAAAGTAGGATACTAAGTGAAAGTATAATTTAAAATAATGTTATAACGCATAAAACCTTAGTTTGAAACAATTATACGCACTAAAATGATTACTTTTTAGGCTCCAATTGTCGTACAAGAAAATAACGTTTTATGGAAACTATCGATACAAGTAAGTATTTTAGTTTGACAAAAGACAATTGATACGATTTGGATCTTTACCAGAAGATACAAGAAGGAACGTTAGCTCCATAAATTTTTGCTCAACTTTTTATTTTTACTTTTGATTAGACAAAACAGAATATTATAGTTTTATGTGTCCGGTGTATTACATTGTATATTTAATTCAATAATTTTAAACTGTCATCCCGTAGGGTTTCTAAACAGAGAACAATAATGTCTGACACCACATTCCAAAGAGAAAAGTCATGTTATTAAATTTCAAGTAAACACCAGTTTTAGCTAGACAAAAAATTTATGAGATCCTTGAAATTCTATGAGACCTATTAGTATGGTTAAGAAAGAACACTTGCATAGTAATAGAGCTAAATTATTAACACAAGGTTGGACACTTTCAAATTAATTGCGTTGTAATAATAGCGAAGGAAAGGGTCAAAGGGAACTCTGAGTTGAGGGAAAGAGAAAACGTGTTTATGAATCCGAGATGAGTTATTCAAACAGGGTACGTTTACCCTTAAGGCTGACAACAGGGATTTAATCCTATCAGAGCTGGATTTCCCTTTTTGCTAAGAGAAAGCTTTCAGGACCCACGTGCAAAGTTTCAAATAAAAATTCACTAGAAAGGAACTTTTAACAAAATATAATTATAAAAGGTTAGTTAATTATAAAAAAATTTAAAATTGATTACAGGAGTTGCACCACAATTATGGTATAAACATTTCGAATATACTGTCAAATAAGGATCAATTTTAGTACCCATGTTTCCTTAAATTATTAAGTAATTCCAAAATAAATTACTTATTTTACAATGACTAAAATCTTTTAGCATTTTAGCTTTAGTAATGTTTTGCAATTAATAGATCTTAATCTTAGGACTCCTGATATAACCCATTTTTTCTCTATCGTCCCCTTCGATTAGGGGCTTATCATCAAACAGAACCAGAAGATTTCTTATGAAACAAACTTATGAAACCTTCTACCAGGATAGCAGGAGATCTTCAAAATGACTTTCCTCTAATTTTTGAAAAAGTAATGATATTGCTTTAACTAATCAAATAAAGAATTGCTAGTAGAAGTAAGGACAGGGTAATAAGTAACACCTGATTACGATATGAGTTTCGATGCCTATCAAAATGTTGTTTGTCTTTTTTAAGCACCAGAAGTTTGGGGAATCTCAACAGATTTAAAAAAGGCAAATATGGTGAGA
Organism: Stictocephala bisonia; assembly: GCA_035578905.1. Lineage (NCBI taxonomy): Eukaryota > Metazoa > Arthropoda > Insecta > Hemiptera > Membracidae > Stictocephala > Stictocephala bisonia. Next base: position 531,543 of record JAQJVL010000314.1, read on the forward strand.
TATGTAATTAAGTTACGTTACCGATTTATTTTAAATAGCTACAAATCACATATAGTTTTAAAAAATTTAATATTAGATCTTTATAAGGTTATATTATTGGAATATAGGAAATTTACTAAGAAAAGTTAAACCATACATTCAAGAAACCAAAAATGTTAAATACCAAATTCCTTTTCAATATAATTTAAATTATTTAGGACAAACATCTCGACCACTAAAAGAGAGAATACAAGAACATAAAAACAGCATAACAAATCAATTGGAAAACTATTCTAAACTTTCAGATAATATTTTGGCAGAAAAGCATAAGGTGCAATGGTCAGCAGCAATTATAGTATATAAGGAAAACAAGTGGGAAGAAAGAACAATAAAAGAAGCAGCATGTATGGCTGTAGAACGCTGCATTTCACAACCGAGTGCCAGTATACCTGTCTATTATTAAATCTGAAGTATTAAATACAATTCAAAATTAGTAAGGAACTAAAACATTTGTATCAAAATTCATACAGTATATATTCAACTATTTTTATAAATCAAATTATCTGTTAAATATTTTAAGAAACATATGATCTACTAATTAATTTATATTTTTATTAACAACTGTTTGTGTTTTAAGTGTTTGACAATGGCTTCAGATTTTTAAGACGAAATATAAAATAAAAAAAAAAAACCTATGTGATGTGTACGTATTCAACATAAATCAGTAATGAACTCCATCACAAAAAATACACTCCGTCAAGAGTTGAATTTAGTTACGTCACAATCCCACAAAGACGTCCATAGAAAACTTGTTAAAATTAACTAAAAGAGGGAAAATATTCATACGTATAAAAGTAAAAAACTGTGTTTAACTTTTTTTAGTCTTCAATAAATAAAATATTTTATTATGTTTAACTTAATAAATAATAACTTATTTTGATGAAATACACATCACTGACACAATTGTAGAAAACATAAACGCAATTATTGTTCATCAAAGTCGACATTAAGTGAAAATCAAATCAAATATGTTCTAGTGTAGATTGTGTGTTTATTAAATTTTGTTAATAACTGACTTTGTAATTAAAATCTTTATGCCAGCTGTTCATATTAAACTGACTTATAACTTTGCAGGTATATCAATCATTCAACTTATTAAGTATAATTATGCTGTGATGTAAATCACCAATTATTATTGATACATTCAGTTTATTAGTTTATTTAATTGTGATCAATTTATTTGTTAACTAGTGGAGAAAATAATTGGATTGAGCAGAAAGTAATTATTGTAACAAAGACATCAACTGGGGTTGTGTAAGACTTCAAAAGGACTGCTGGGGGTAGTTTACGATAATTATATTGTTAAAGGGGAACAAAAGTATCACTTCAGATCATGAACAACTGTGTTCATGATTATTATTATTATAAAATGTTTATTAAATAACATTTTACTATAAATCTTTGAAAAGAAAAAAAAAATCATTTTTCTCAAGGTATTGAAATTATAGGCCCTAAAGATGAACTAATTTTTACAGCAACATTATAGTAAAAAAATTTGATGTTTTACTATAATGTTATTGAAAAAGTAATTCTCAAAATTCTTAAATAGCCTGTGCAACGATTAGGTACTATTTTTAAGTACGGTATTTTAATGTTATTTAATTTAAATTGTATTGATATTTTAAATTTAATTATTACATAATAACAGTTTTTTATTAATGATAATATTTCAATTATTCACTCAGTATAGTTCAAAATTTTAAAAAGTTCTTATGGAATGTTTAGCTTTTTTCTAGTGTCTTGTGTATATAAATGACTGTTTTATATTTAGTATTGGTATAAATATTTTTGTCATCACCCCTACTTATGTAATGATACTGTTACATTTGTTTTCTAACAGTAGCATTACCTCAATTTCACTATATGCAGTGATTACTTGTGATCAATTGAAAATAATTACATTTACAATAATAGTTTCCGATGCTGAACACCGTACGTATGTTAAACATGCCAAAGTAAAAGTGGTACGGTAAAATAATATAAACACGAATAAGAGTACGAATACGAATATGAGGAGCGATTAAGTATAGATTATGACGAGTGTAGATGAACGAGTTACTAAGGTTGACTGTTCCTTAGAGAGATCCATTTATTAATATCCCAATACACAGGGCATCTAAAGGACTCACAGCTTTACGTGGAATCCGAACCACGTAGTATATGTTTCATTATTTTAATATAGTTAATATTGCTGGATATATTTTTTCATTCTTTGTTATATATTGCTATACATTTCCAGACACAGAGTGCTCTTTGAAACACCGTGCGTCAGAGCGTCATCGAAGCGGCTTATTTCCAATGTTGTATAGTTGTATTCTTTTGATTGATCATAAGAGAATATTTATTTCTAGAAGCCTTATGTATCCATATAATGGGATTTAGCTTACTCAACTAACGAATTATTATAGCTTAAGTTTATAATAAATTTAAAAATAATTATATAAAACTATGTTAGTTGTTAGTATCGTTATTTAAACATACTTTATTTGGTTAGTGACGATGAATATAACCTTTTTCGTATAACTGAATAAGTTTAAAAAAAACTGACCTGGTTCTGCTAGGCGTAAAATAATGGCAGATTTGTATTCAGAACCTGGACCACTTTAAGGAGTCCATTAACAACTTTTTCCGAGGTTAGCTGAAGGCTGGGCGGTTGGGTGAATGTTAATGAATCCATATACCTTTGCATTAATCAAATCGAAATAAAAAAAAAATCATCTGTTGAATTGTTAATCGTTGACTTAGAACTAAGAATGCTTTGAACCACTGTTAGTAATGATAGAGGATTTTTTTTTATTTACAGAAAGTCCCTATTGTTATAATTGAAATCAATAGAAGATGATGATAGGAGCATCAATTCAAATACTTGACAAATGTTATTAAATAAAAATTATTTTAAGTTCTCAGTTCAGTAATGATTTGATATATTACTAATTCTTTATCAAGAAATAAATAATACATTTTTTATATGTCTCTCATTATAGGCCTTTACTAAATATTATGTGAAGCAACGTACAGGCTGAACGTAATATAAAATTTTGTTTTATTAGCCTCCAGAACTGTTATATTATAGAAATAATACTGGTTTAGTTTACCTTTTTCTGTCGTAACAGATCTTCAATTACATTACTGCTATGTAAATTTCAAAGCTTCATCATCAGGCTACCAAAAACGTCACTGTTTAAAATATTAAAACACTAAAATTATAAAACATATAAAATTATAAAACTGATTGGTGTCTATCGCCGGCCGGCAAATGTGTTGTACTCATGTTTTAATAAATTTAAATGTTTTATAGTTTTAGTGTTTTAATGTTTTAAACAGTGACGTTTTTGGAAGCCTGATGAAGCTTTATATGCTTTGAAATGTATATAGCAGTAATGTAATTGAAGAACTGTTACTGCAGAAAAAGGTAAACTAAACCAGTATTATTTCTGTAATATAACAATTCAAAATATATAGAGTTTCGGAAATATCCTCCGAAACATAGTGGTCGAAAAAATTAATTGTCTTTAAAACATTACGACAATTATTTTGCCACTAGTGGCACAGTGCTGTAATCCAGCTACTTGGGGACAAATCGTTGAGGAGATTTTAGACGATAGGTTCTTTGCTTGGTCCTCTTAAGATCAAAATGGCGTGCACTCCATGGATACCATCGACGTGGACACTACTAGAGAAGTCTGGGATATCCTTGGTGGATGGTAGTCAAGGTTCAAATGTTATGTAGGGAAGGTAACTGAGTGTCATGCTTGTCAGTTAGCTGAAAATCAGACCGACACTGCGTGGTTCGGATTCTACGTTAAGCTGTAAGTCCCTTAGTTGAAATGGATATTGTGCTATTAAATAGCTCTATAAGAGGAACAGTCGAGATTAGTTAGTAACAACGACTATAGTCGTTAATCTTCACTCATTACACTCATTCGCCCCTCATATTCGCCTATATCTTGGAAATCGTTGTCGTCCTAATGAATAATATGAAGCATTCAATCTAAGCCGAGTGACCTAAAGTCAGAACTTTGGTCAGAAATAGGACATGTTTGAGTATTGGTCTTGAATAGAAGTACATATGTAACACTCACCTTGTACCGTGCCAATTCTCCCCCTCACTCTGTCCGAAGGTGTTCTCCTCGTAGATCAATAATCTAAGGAAAATGGACAGGGTTAGTTTAGGAAACTACGTTGAAAAATAAATAACAAACTTTAACAAATTAGTAGTAGAAATTGGGTTGTAACAAAACAGTCTTGGGCTAATTTTTTTATTAGGTCTATGATATTAACCTTTATGATACTAAAATGTACTAATTTAGGCATTCATCTTATATTACAGAATAAAACCTACTTGTTATATCAATTCTGCAATACGAAAAGTTGCTGTTTTAAACTACTTTATTGTCCATAGATTATAAACGGCTAATATTACGAGAAAAGTGCAAAGGATGATAACGTATTAAAATTAGATTTCCCATTATAAATAATCATTAAATGCATAGTGTGTTTTATAACAAAAAAATAATTGGCCACCATTTTGTAAAATGGCTGTTTTTAAAATCACTAAAATTATGTTTTTATTAACTGGGGAAAAGTAGGTGAAGTTCTCTATTTTAATTTTATTATTTCTCTGCAGGCTTAAAACATCCCAAGAGTGGTGCAGAAAAAAAAGAAGAAAAAAAACACCACCCTGTATACTGAGTTATACCAATAAAATACAATTATCTCCAAAACGTTTAGTGATTAATATTGCCTTTGAAATGCTAATCCGAATTATTCATAAATTCAAATCACTGATTATTTTCCATAGTCGTTTGTTTATTTATCCAGTAAAAATAACATTGGGGGTTCATTAATAAGAATGGGTAAGCCTTCGGCAGTAAACAATTATTGTAACAAAGACACCTAACTAGGTTTGTGTAAGACTTCAAAGCACTGCTGTAGGCAGTATTCAGTAATTATGTAGCGATGGGGGAACTAAGGTATCGAATTTAGATAGCAAAAAAACTACAAAGAAACATAACAGTTGATAATAGATCATTAAAAAAGCATCTTTCATAAGCGTTTCTTAAGATTTTTACTTTGAAAACATAATTATGAATTGAATTTTAAATTAAAATTGTTTAGTTTGTAAATTTAAAATACTTCCATTGTCACGTTATTCTTAACAAAATACATCCCTAACATTTATTCACATGTGACTTTAACTAGTCGGTAATGTTTAAAGTAAGTTAATACCACCTTGAATTCAATTGTACTGTTTTAGTAAAATCGATTAATACAAAAATTATCAACGATAAATGAGTATAAGAGTAGTATCAGAAATGTAAATTAGCCCATACGGGACTTTAATGTCATTAATATCATATTCAATTTAAATGTTTTTTTATTCAATAATTTGTTACGTAACACATAATATTTTCTCTATTTTGTCCACACATCTGATTAAATCAATTGTGGCTTTTCATCAGGTTCACTCTTTCCTGTATTTCAAGAATGCATAAACTATTATGAAAGATGTTGTATGAAAGATGTTAAAAAACCATCTGAATAGATGATCTGACCGTGGAGTTAGGCAGTATGTTTATATGTTATAAATATTGAGAATGCATTTTAATGTGTACATGATTATAATAGAAAAATAATACTTTTCGCTTAAAATTTCTTAACATTTAACTAACGATAACGCTGTGGTGTAAATTAATTTCAATGAATTTAAGTTTAAATGAATTTAAATTCGTTTATTGACTTTTGTATACAGTTTTAGCAAATCTAAAAAAACTTTATGTAGCAACATGAAACTTCAGTAGCCAAAAGAGATCATTATTTATAATTGGTATGGAGTTTCAAGGTTTTAATATAGTCATATGTACACTATATGAATGAGGTTAGTTAAAATTGTTTAAGTATATAATCTTTAAATATACATTTGCTATTGTTGTTTTGTAAAATTGTCCTATTTAACGATACTCTTACTAAATTTGTAAAAAAAACATACCACGCTAGGACAAAACAGTTCGGAACTGGTTAAAACACTGTTATATAACTGATATATTGATCACACACATACCGACACTGCTGTGCCTAGCGTGTAATATTTGCATCAAATTTGTATTCAAGACCTGGACCGCTCTTAGGTCTCCATTAAGTACGTTGCCTGAGGTTTAGTAAGGGATTGAGGGTAGAGGAATGTTAATGAATTCATTTAATTTTGCAATGCTTTAAAGCAAAATCACAAATACAGCCGATTTACTGTTAATGGCGTTTTAGATGGTAGTATTAGCCTTGCAGTTCTAGTTGGTATTTTAAACAACATAGTATATTACTAAAATCAACCTTAAAAAACGTCATCACTTGTTTAATACGTAATATGTGAGAAATCATGATTTTTATTGCCCTATGTAATTAAAAACATTTCTTTTTGTCTATTTAAGCCACTGGTATTTTACTTTAGTCTTCATACGTTGGTCCAAAACCTTTAAGCAAATAATAAGTGGAGCTCCGGGATTTGAACCTGGTACCTTCTGCATACAAAGCTAGCAAAAGGCCATAACTGCAACTATAAATTGATTTCTTACCATTCATATTATATTTCATTTGTAAGAAATGTTATTTATTGAAATAAATATTTGTGCAAGTTAATTGTAAATACAGAGTGTAAACATGTGTTAAATTAATTGTTAACATTTCTAAAACTTAACAAACTCTGTTCCTAATTTATATGAATTAAAAAGACCAATTACAAGTTTTATGATTAGGTTAACCAGAATCATAAAATATGACAATTTGGTGACCTATAGTGTGCAGTGATTTGAATAAGACCGTTGTGAACGTTTTACGTTTTGCTGGAGCTCACTTAAATGTTTTAAAAATAATAAAATCTGTTGATTTTTGTAACTGCCAGCGATAATGAAGCAGACTTATTAAATTTAAGAAAACTACGCTAAAACATTAGGTTTGGTTTTATATAAATGAACACCCTATGAATGATGAATTAGCAGTGACCTTTAAAGATATTGTTAGGAAATAACGTAACAGGTTACTTTGAACTAATTGGATTAAAAATGTAAATTAACTGGCTACTTACAGTTTGGATATTGTATAAAGTAGAAATGAATAAAAGGAATGACAGTAAATACAAATTCTTTGTCACCAACCCTCCATACTTCTCATACCATTAGTGAGATGAGTGAAAAATATGCTTAGAGGGTTTAATCAATAAAATAAATAATAATTAATAAGAGTATTTTATTGAACAGTAATTAGTGTAAATACGAGAATAAGAATATAAGATTTATTATTTCATGCTTCAAATCGCTTCAGTCCGGTAGAATCATAAACTGAGTAAGATCTAGAAATAATAGTTTTAAATGTAACAATAAGTTAGTGATTATGGAGTATAACTAACTGTCGGTCATGGTGGCGCATTACTGTAATCCAGCTACTTAGGGACAAAGTGATGTGGAGATTGTAGGCGATAGGTTCTATGCTCGGTCCTCTTAATACCAACATGGCATCTGCTTAGAGGATTCTATCGGCGTAGAAACAATTAGAGAAGTCTGGGGTGTTCATGTTGGGGGGTAGTAAGTGTCCGGATGTTGTGTAAGGGAGAGAACTGAGCATCTGGTTTGACAATTAGCTGAAAATAAGACCAATACTACGTGGTTCGGATTCCAGGTAAATATGTAGGTCCCTTAGGACCTCTGGCTATTAGGCTATAAATAAAAGGCCCGTTCTGAGGAACAGTCGAATTCAGTTAGTAACCAGACTACACTCATCAACACTCATCCTACACTCATGTTTACCCTAAAACACGCAACACGTTCTGTCGGTGTCTCATATGTAAGAAAGTAATAGAAGATAATAATGTTTAATGCGGTTTTTACATATTTAATAACTAAAATACAGAGGGAAAAATATAATGAGACCCAAAACACTAAAAAAAGAGGAAATCTTTTCCATATATTATCTGAAAACATGGGCAATGTATTTATTGTTGGCAGAAGAGGTAGACTGTTGAATTGACCAGAGTTGTTTTAATGAACCCTTCAGCTGACGACAAATTTGGTATCTAAAAATAACCTGTCTATTGGTAATATGGGTTCTTCAGGATTCAAAATATATTTGAATGAGTGTAATACCATTTAGCGAGTAGTATTTCGTACGATATGATAGTTTCACGTTTAAAATAAATGAGCTTAGCTGATTTTGTAAACATAATACAACTGTATTAGATAGTTATTTTGGGGCAATGGAATGTAGAAAAATTACTATATAGTTCAAACACATTTTCATATCTTATATCCTTTTTTTATTTAAACCGCTAAATGTCTGATTGTCATTGAGAAATTATTTCTTTGTATTTATAATAATAAAGTAGTTTGTATCTTAAAGCCTCGTTTAATAAGAGAGTTAATTTCAGTAAATAATTGTTAAAACTATTAAATAGTTCTTTATTTAAGGTCATTTAAACATTTTAACCAATTTTATTAAGATGTTAAAACCATTACGTGAGGAGCAAATAAATAAATTTATTAAAAAATAATCTTAAATTTAATGTAGGAAATATGTTGACTTCTACATACATATGTATGGGGTAGTTTTTGATCGAATTTTATTGTTGTTGAGACATCTTTTCAATTTAAGTTTCATCTTCTGATGACATTTTATTAACCACCAATCCAGCCTACCTCAAAAGATCTAGAAATGCTTAGCTAATATATATTAAATTGTGTTAATCATTAACTCCTTGTTAAGGCCTCTGATTATAGGTACCACATGTGGGTTATATATTGTAATCGATAGACTATTTCGAATAGAAGTGTTAGAGATTCTTCTATTATAAGAAGTTTGGGTTTTAAAGCTTGCTTGTTTCTGAAGTGTATTAATATTGTTGCAATTTGTTTTTATATCTTTTTAAAAAATCATTATTTTAACGTATTTTTATACATATACTAATAATATATATATATATATATATATATATATATATATATATATATATAAATATATATTTGATTTCTTATTATTTATGTGATTTTAATACTTTTATTAGAGTATGTTATAGCACTAATAAGCAATTTGTGTTTATTTGTCATATGCATTTGAAGTTATTGAAATTATCACTGTTTTGTAATTTTATTACATCTTCATTTCAGCATTAATAATTGAATGAATTATTTACTTATTTATAAAGTATATTATAAGATGTTCACAATTTATATAAAGATTTGTTTTGAAAGAATTTATATATTTGTTAACTCGTCTTTAATAACATGATATTAAAGATATTCAGTGTACTGCAAAACTCCGTATACAAAGATAGAAGAAATAGACTAATTAATTGGTGTATATGTTTCAATCACTTTGTGTACCAAAACACACGACTTACTCACATGAAATACCTTGTATCAACCTATATATACATGATACACCTTGGTTAATTAAAATTAAGTATGCAGCATATAATAGTATGATATACAGAATGTTAAGTGTCCCTCTATCACACAATAATTATGAGAAAGAATTAAACATAATTAAACACATCGCTCAGTCAAACGGATATGAATCCAATATGATTGACAGGCTCATAACAAAACAAAAAATAGACAAAAACAAGATAATATAGAGCAACGTAACAAAAAATATGTGTGTATAGAATACTCACACACTATACAACATACTTTATCTAAAGAATTGAAAAAACATGGAATTGAACTAGCTTTCAAAACAAATATTAAGACCCTCAATCAATTAAATAACACCAAAAAAGATATTGAAAAAGGTAACAAATCAGGTGTATGTAAATTAAATGTGCTAGTTGTCCAAGCATTTATATTGGAAAAACAGGGCGTTCATTCAAAGCCAGATATAAAGAACACCATCCTAACCCAAAAACAGACAAACAAAAATCAACATTCGCCCAGCATCTGGTTGACAAAAACCATGATATTAGTGACCTAAATACTGGCCTACAAATTCTACACACATGCAGAAAAGGAAATAAACTAGATACTCTTGAAGAATGCGAGATATATAAAGCACATTCTCAAAAAAACCACAATAAAATATTTTAAATAATGATAAATTACAGTTTAAATCCCATTTTATTTTTAATAGTATTTTAAGTCAAAAAACAACACCAAGAAAACAAAGACCAGCTGATAACACCACTACACCTGGAATAACTTCATTATTATGACAAAAACATCTTTCTATATTTTTTAAAATGTCAATTTACACTATTTTTGTTTATAACCTCTATTTGTATCTGAAAATGATATAATTATGTTGAAACGGTCGTCATACACATTACAACACATTTGAACTGTTCACAAAGGTAATTTTATATTTATATAATTAAAATATGTTGTTTACTACAGAAAGCTATTGCAGATTACGTGTATTTTTTAGAATATTTTAAAGTGTTCATAAGATCGTAGTTATATATAGAAATATAGAGTTGCCAAAAGTTGAAATTCATTATTTATTTGCTCTTCCAGGCCCTTATTCAGTAAAATGATTTACATCCAAGGATAGTAATAAATATATTTTGTAGAACTAATTATATAATCTCTTTATAAGATCATGACCTGTTTATATGTTTACATTATAGTAGCATTCTACTCCGGTCTAACATATATGAACGCAATAGGAAATCATTATATTTTTATACATTTTCAATACTGTGGTTAGCAGAAGATTTTAATATTAGCTATCATAACTTCAGTTTGATTTGATTGAAATGTATTTTTTAAATGTGACATTATTGTAAATGCCTTAATTTGGAAAAACAACTGTTGTCCAGCAGTTTATTAGTAAAACGTTTTAGTCCCTTTCACAGTCTAACATCAATTACAAATTCTAAGCAAACGATTATTTTTCTGTTTGCATCTTGTACTTATTGACCAAATCGGAATTAATTATACCTCGTTAATAAATTTTTTAGCCAAACTATCTTGTATTTTTAGTCAAACTATCTTGTATTTTTAGTCAAACTATCTTGTATTTTTAGTCAAACTATCTTGTATTTTTAGTCAAACTATCTTGTATTTTTAGTCAAACTATCTTGTATTTTTAGTCAAACTATCTTGTATTTTTAGTCAAACTATCTTGTATTTTTAGTCAAACTATCTTGTATTTTTAGTCAAACTATCTTGTATTTTTAGTCAAACTATCTTGTATTTCCTCAAATTTATTTAACTCTAAAGCTACTGTTATTCATTCATAATTCTTTAGTTATAGATCGTCAAGCGCGGATGAATATGAGGGGCAAATTAGTGTGATGAGTGTAGAACTAGTAATAGTATATAGTAATTTGCGATATATATTTTATAGTTTTTATTTATATAAATAACCCAGAGTTTATTCAGTAGTTTATTCCTAAAAATAATACAGAAGTAATTATTAATTGTTATAAAAATAATTTAATATAATAAACAATAATTTGTCTGACTCCTATTTTACTTAACTCATAAAAAAAACCTACGAAGATAAACATAACCATATTTAGTTAGATTACGTTTCATAAAATCAAATCTTAAATAATATTTACAGGATATTAAGTAATATTGGTGTTATAAATATCTCAAACATGATTTATTAACTTTAATGACTTTAATGATTATTAAGTCTAATGACAAAATCACATTTTGTTGGCCATGCTTGTTGTGACAAGGAATTCCTGTACATACTGATCAGGTTTGTAAATATCCCCTTCAAACTTAAACAGATTTATCTAAAATATAGTTATTGAAATATAATGTTTTTTACCAAGTTAGTTTACATTAATTTTGTATAATTTCCTCAATTTTATGAGGGTAGAACCAGCAATAAAATACTTGAGATAGTAATAACTTAAATAAATTCTTCTATTTTATAGATAAAATTTGTATACGCATTTTATGTAACTCTCTAAACAGTTTTTATTCAAATTATATCACAACATGTTTCGAATGTATTTCAAGTGTTTAAATCAAATGAGTATGTCAATAAAGGTTATGAATTTATATTTATAAATAATCTTTTCATTGTTAGCCATTATGTAGTAATATCATACTAACAACTAGGTCTACTTAGTTTTATTATGAATTAATTAAATGTAAACTGAGTAACCTCTATAATATTTCCATAATTATGTAAAAGAAAGAACAATATTATAAATAGGTTGAATTAAAAATAATCATGAAATCAGTTTTATATACTTAATAAAACAGATTATTAAATATACAACAATCTTCAGTAAGTATATAAGTAAATAATTATCAAGGGGTTACTGTATACCTTATGATGACCGGTAAAATAAAATAAAAATGCTTAGTAACAAAATAAACGTTCTTAAATTACTACAGTCTTTTCATTGTAAACATAAATTACATTTATAACTAAACAACGACAAAAACACAACATTAAAGAGTTCATATTCCTCAGCCCAATACATTATAACTTAATTATATGTAATTTAACTAACAAATAGTTTATGTTACCTTTAGTAATTGGCTGAAAACAGTTTTAGCTCCAGGCATGTCTGTAACAAAGAAGACTGGGTTTGTGAAGTTAGTTCAAAGTATCGCTAGAGGGCGTTTTATACTACCAGAATTGCGTAAGATAATAAAGAGAATAAATAATGTTATTTAATATACGTATTTTCTGGCTGTTCGATTCAGAGTATAATGCTCATAGAGTTAAAATGGACTAAACTATTATAGTTAAAATTACTAACAACTTATTTTATATCATGATGAATAACATTTAAAAATTTATAAATACATTTAAAAATAAAAACAGAACACGTTTCATTTGTAGCTTTTGGTAGTGAAAATATCGTTTCCGAAAGGCCTCAAATGTCTACTTTAAAGTGTAATGATCTGTATACATTTTTTCCTAACTTTATATCTGTGTTGATATTGAAATCGTTTGCCATTTATAACTTTCATCGAAAATATTTGTTATTTTTATTTTTTAACAATACATATTTTTTTATGTTTAACATTTATAGATTGGATTTTCTTTGTTTAGTGAAATACATTTTATATTTTTGTCCGTGCACCGTACATAACTTTTGTTCATCATAGCACTTAATAAATAAAATGTGTAGTAACTATAAAAACTCTGCCAGCCATCGTATGGCATAGGTGAAGGTATTATCAATTTACATTGTAATTTAATTATTAATTTTCTTTGGATGTATTAATTTTGTTAAGGCTACGGTTCGTACATTAAATAAATATAAAACACTTAGTACTATGGTTAATTTTGGAAACTTATATTACTATTATCATATATGTTGTTCCAGTTAATGATATCTATATTTTTATGATAATCATTTCATTTTTTTTATTTAACCATTTTATACATGTCACACATGCAGATAATATTTTACAAACTCGACTTTAATTTACGTTGTATAAATAATGGATATTTAATATCAGAATCAGTGTTCCATTACTCATGTTCACCATAAAGCATAATGAATGTTAAATCCCAAAATGCAATAACGATGCCATGATTTAACTTTCAAACTAAAGTTGTGTTTGGTTAGTAAAATTTATGATCACAGGCTCCCATAACAACAGAAGCGCCAGAGTAATGATATTAATCCACAACCACCCTCCATTTATCAGGAAAAACCCCATTACAGACTACAAACAAGCCGTTATAACGTAACCTCCGTTTTTGAAAAATAATACTAATCTGATGTGGACATTTATTAAAAAAAATCATGTTATAAAAGCCGATGATTCTATGTTTTGATAGTTTACTAATAAATAACAGGGCTTATTTAGAGCAATTTAACTCTATAATTTTATACCTGACCCTCAATACGACGGAATAGTAGTTGTATTACTGTCCAATATCTATTCATATTTTAATATCCATTTTACCAAGTTAATTACTGACAATTACTGTTGGATAACTGATTTAAATTGATATTGGCTTATATATTGACCATGTAATCACGGACTAATTATTGTAATTAAATGTTCGTCTGCCATATATAATTATTACAAAGTTACATATCAATAAACATCCAATTACAAGCATACTGAAAGATTCAAAATGCTTATAATATTTAATTGCAATGTTTCAATAAAATACTACAAAATTGCTATAACTTCTAGCAAATTACTGAAACATAATAATTTAATTGTTCCAATTGTCATGAATAGTATAAAAAATAAATTTTTTTATGAATAAAAACATAATATTCCATGTATAACAAAGCAGTTTCATTAGTAAAAAATACAGAATTTAACATTCAAACAGCCAAATAATGAAGAAGAGTTGATAGTCTCAATTCAATCTATTTTACCACTTATTTTATGATCAGTTGAAAGTATTTTTCATATGATGTGAAAAATTCCTGCGTTACATTATAATAGCGTCAGATGGACATGAGCACTTACAGGCCCAGTAATAAGTTAGGACATTAGTTATAATAGCACATAATAAAACTCTTAGATAACTAAATACTTCACGAGATATCATTAAGTCGATATTAAACAGTTTTACTGGCATATGATTGACATATTTATTACAATAGTTTAGGCAGAATTAGGCTTATGAGATGTTTGGTTTCAATTTGATAATACCATACAATTGCGGAAGGAATACTTAACATATAAATAATGAGTCATCTACGTTATGCCGTGATCCGTACACGCAAGTGGTACATTCACTCAAAAGGAATGATTCTTATGTATAGAAAAAGTGACGTAGGTTCTGTTTGGGGATGTTCCAAGAGTATTGTACGAAGGTGGTAGTTGTTACGTTTGGGGATGTTCCAAGAGTATTGTACGAAGGTGGTAGTTGTTACGTTTAGGGATGTTCCAAGAGTATTGTACGAAGGTGGTAGTTGTTACGTTTGGGGATGTTCCAAGAGTATTGTACGAAGGTGGTAGTTGTTACGTTTGGGGATGTTCCAAGAGTATTGTACGAAGGTGGTAAATGTTATGTTTGGGGATGTTCCAAGAGTATTGTACGAAGGTGGTAGTTGTTACGTTTGGGGATGTTCCAAGAATATTGTACGAAGGTGGTAAATGTTACGTTTGGGGATGTTCCAAGAGTATTGTACGAAGGTGGTAGTTGTTACGTTTGGGGATGTTCCAAGAGTATTGTACGAAGGTGGTAGTTGTTACGTTTGGGGATGTTCCAAGAGTATTGTACGAAGGTGGTAGTTGTTACGTTTGGGGATGTTCCAAGACTATTGTACGAAGGTGGTAGTTGTTACGTTTGGGGATGTTCCAAGACTATTGTACGAATGTGGTAAATGTTATGTTTGGGGATGTTTCAAGAGTATTGTACGAAGGTGGTAGTTGTTACGTTTGGGGATGTTCCAAGAGTATTGTACGAAGGTGGTAGTTGTTACGTTTGGGGATGTTCCAAGAGTATTGTACGAAGGTGGTAGGTGTTACGTTTGGGGAAGTTCCAAGAGTATTGTACAAAGGTGATAGTTGTAGCGTTTGGGGATGTTCCAAGAGTATTGTACGAAGGTGGTAAATGTTATGTTTGGGGATGTTCCAAGAGTATTGTACGAAGGTGGTAATTGTTACGTGGCATGAGTATTCTGCATGTATGTAGAACATGGTAGAACATCGATGAGGAATGTTTGGATTGAACAAAGTCAAACTAATATAAATCTAGAACTTATTATAAATATAACATATTATAGAACTTATTATTTGTTACTTTCGTTGTAAACTAGGCTAATGTGTATCACAAATCATACTCACCCTTACAGAAGTACTTTGTGGTGAAGTTGTACTTTAAGGCGATGTATGGCTGACTTTCCTCAGCTGCTCGTTGCCGCCCACTATTAAACTGCACTCAGAACCTTAATGGTTGATGAATACTTGGTAATCCTGGCGTTTTGTACAACTATTATTTTGTTTATTATTATAAATGCATTTATATCATCTCTGTGCTCTGGTTTGTAACATGAGTACGGGCAACAAAGTATCACAAACCCAAAATTAAATTTTTAAATGTTTAATATTGGTCTAAACACACTAATTCCCCCCATAAATGTACTCACTAATAAATATATTTAGGTAAGGAAATAACTTATTTTCTTGTTTTTACAACTTCAATGGACAAATTTAAAAATGTTTACAAATAATGTTAGGTTTTCGAAAAAAAATATTTCAAGATACATTCAATAGTTTTAAAATACATAATTAGTTAAGGAATGTAATAAAGAATAGGATATATTTTATATAAAAAATTATAAAATAAACACTCACCATCTCTTACTTAAAGCTGAATATGATTTGTTACATAAGGGAGGTATATGTGTGGATTATATGTGTAATCTGTTTACTAACTGAATCTACTTATCGTCTGTTGTGTGGGAATAATCCCACAATGCTTGTGTGACATGTATGGGTGTGACAAAATACAAATACTAATGTACGCAATCCATCACAGAGCCAATATGGACAAAGCAAACATCAATTTATCCCAATAGGATTCATTTACGCAATATCCTGGTTTATTACCAGTATCGGACATCATGCACGATTGCGTAACGTTTCATTGTCATTGTCTCAAATGTCTATCTCATGTTCACTTTACAGAACGTGTTCTAATGAATTAGTATTACATTTCAATTTAATTTTATTGGCTTATAAACAAAATCTGATTTTTTCACTATCTACTGTTTAATTAGATAAAAAGAATTAAATAAAAAACATAATATAACCTAAAAAAAGGGTTGGCCGTAATTCTATTGCGAACTACCATATTTTTATTTAAGTTTGCTTTAAAAATAGTTTTCTGTTGTCTCATTTAATTACCTAGGTGAGTTAAAATAAACAAATACAATACAAACAATTTATGTTTATATAAGCTGTCTGTATTTTTGTGCTGACGGAAAATCAGCCTTCGTTTGCAGAGAATGGACCTGGTTTGGTGGGTTGTAGATACTAAGGCATGGAAGTAGTTACTTTGTCAAATATTGTGTATGTTAGTAATTTAGTTATGAGAGTTGAATCAATTTTATTTGATTGACATTTTATGTTTGTATACATCTTTCTTTTCCAAACTTAGTATTTTACACTATTACTATTAGCAATATGTAAACCGTCACAAAACATAACATTTTATCATATTAGAATCTAGATTTTCTGGTGACAACAATGTCAAGGGACTATCTACAATATTTACAAGATAACCAGACGTTTCGCCCATACTGTGATGTGGCATCCTCAGTGGTTTCTCTGACCATCCACTCTGGCAACCACTGAGGATGCCACATCACAGTATGGGAGAAACGTTTGGTTATCTTGTAAACATTGTAGATAGTCCCTTGGCAATGTTGTCACCGGAAAATGTAGATTCTAGTTATGACACCGGACGCTTAAGGATAAGTTCTAAGATTTTATCATATAATTTTGAAGTAAAAATATAGGACACGATTAAATTTAATATCTTAGTTAAAGTTATTTATATTTTATTGTTCTAAACAGTTCCGTTATAGTATAGTAGAAATGTAAAAAATTCGAATAAAATATAAATCTGTATTGATTTGAACACAAAATTCAATATTGTTTAATGTTTTTTTTATGATACAGTCTTTTAAGTATATTTTTGCATTATATATCAATGAATATTGTAGTGCATACCGTAGTAGTTGTTGTCCAAAATTTATTGTAAAGGATTTATAAGTTTTAAATTTTTTTTGTTAAAACATAGGTTCAAACTAGTTAGGAAACGTATCTAATACATAAGTTGTGTTTGTCGGGTTAATTAACTAATTAGCATATTTCTAATTTTGGATGAATCACAAAACAAGTCAACATCCAAGGCTTTTATACAGGTTGGGGCTGGTATCTGACGTCACAACTCAGTTTATAGACAACATACGAAAGTGAGGCAACCTTTATTAAAGCAGTCTTGACTAATAACATTAACCTATCAAAATATAATCATAAAAAAGTACTCATGAAAGTATAGTATGGAAATCACTAAACCGTGTCTACAATAAGCTTAAATTCACATTATTTTTAAATCCCACTGGTAAAGTTGGTAGTAAAATATTCTAGTAATTATATTATGATAGATTAGAGTTTTGTGCAAAGATTTTCAATTTATTTTGCTTAATTGATTTCGCCCGGTAAACTATTTACTTAGCGATTTTTCGTTTAGAACTAAAGTGCAAACCATTTAATGTCTATCAATATTTGAAGAATAAAATAGCAAAGTTGATATGTATGTTAGTGATTTTATAAATATAAAATAGTAGTTGTCACATATCTAGTAGATGATTTGTAGAAGTGGAAAAGATTGATTAGTTTTGTATGGGTTTAGTTAGGTATAAGCAGGTGTATTTTCATTTAACTGATTATTGAGTTTTTTGTTAGTTCATAGTTCTTTCATGGTTTCTTTAGTAACAAATAAAATCTGGTACAATAACTCAGGTTTTAATGTTTATTTACTTGCTTTAAGTATACCATCAGAGAACTCTTTAAGGTTATTTACATGTTAATTATTTATAGAAATATTGTTTTTTTACTATGTATATTGTAATTGAAATATAATAATTGTTTGTATTTAAAAATATATTGTACAGCTTATATAGAAAAAATATTAAAATACTTAAACAAATCAATTTTGAAATTCTGTAAAAGATAATATGTCATTTTTTATTATGTAATATATTTAATTTTCTTACGTGTGTTGAAATCTTAAATAACATTGTTTTTAAAACGTTTACTTGATACTATAGTTACAATTTTTAAATAAAAATCAATATAAAATTATGTAATATTGAAACGTAACCCTCTGTAAATAAATGGTTTCCTTGCGCTGTATTTACTTAAAAGATGAAAGCAAGCTCTCACGGAGAATGATTCAAAGTTGAGATGAAATTACATCTGTGCTCCCCATTTTTGTTGCGACGGGTAAAGTTGGCGATATTGTGTTTACGTATAAGATTTATGTACAGTGTACTTCCCGATTCCGACATTTAAAGTGTCTTATTTCCTTTAAATATGTCATCTCTATTCAAATTTCTTTACTTCAATTTCAATACGGCGGATGCTTGTTCTTTCTTATGTTATTTGCGTCAAATGTAATGGATATGACTAAAAAGTGTATTCCTTTTCTATTTTTTTGTTATATTTGTTATCTTCTTTGATCCTGTTTTCTGTCGATATTTTAAAATAAGTGCGTTAACGTAATAAATTTAAAAATAATTAATAGTCTTTATTATAACCCCTGACTTAAGAGATTTTGTTTGAATTTGTTTCTTCATATTTAGTGAGGGCCTAAGGTTTACAGTACATAAAATTAGTCTCATAAAATATACATATCATCATGATGTTTTATTTAATTTTTTTTATGTTAGAGCATTATCAGAATTTGTTACGAAACATTTTACTGTTTGAGAAATCCAATTCCAGACTGATGTAGTTTTAGTAAAACAGTTCCTCTGAAAGGGTACGAGATTAAGACACATTGATTATCAATTCTTTGTAGTTATTCTGCTTAAGTCGATCCAGCATACTATTTTTTTATAAACAAGGGACGCCGAGTAGGTGAAGCATTTGTTGAGTAGAAGGTTCAAGTATTGAGAAAATGATTCAAAATGATTTAACTTGTAATTGTTTACAAGACTTTGAATATTTACTGAATACATCTATAATTTCCAAAATGAGTACAAGTTTTTATAAAGTTATCAGTATGATAACTTAATTTGAAAGGCCTGGCCTTAAAATCAAGTTTTTCTACATTTAACTTAACTATTTACAAGAATGTTATATACGTACAATTCTTCATACAAAACTATCATACAAATTTATCATACAAAACAAGACTATTTATAATATATTCTTCATAAAAAAGGGTAAATGCTTCTCAAAATATTGAAATATTATTTTACTTGAAAAGCCCATTTTTAACACTTCCAATAATCCAGATTCATTACAGAGTCTAAATGAAATAAAATATATCCAAACATCTATTCGTTCAATAATATGAAGCATTAAAAACTGTATTGGTATAGGGAACAATTTATTAGGTGTACTTATACAAAAAATGAAATAGTCTTCATTTTTTTTATTCAATATTGATTCTCGTGGATGGTTTATATGGGTTTATATCATTTCCATGTTTAGTAAACGCCTAGTTGCGTGCGGGAAAAATAAAACACAACATATGTTGTATTTTAATGATACATTAATAAACAAGCTTTTTGTATCTGGTTGATATTCAATAATTTAAAATCATAATCTTGCTTTTCAATTTAAATCAGGAAATTCGTAAACATTAAAACGTCGAATAAAGTGAACAGAAACCATTTAGTGTCTATACATGTACTGCATATCCATATTTACAGAAATAGTGTCAGATAATTCCATGCAGATCTTACTGAATTAAAATGATCTAGAATATTACAGATGAAATACTTGATGTATTTGAAACGACTAAATGTGTGACACTATAAATGTCACACAAGTGTGACGCACACTGTTTATAAATATGATCAGTAAATACAATCTTTCTCTATATAAGTCACAACAAGCACAAGGCAGTGAGATGTAATTTCATCAGAGACTTTGACTCATCCCTCGTGCAACCTTGCCTTTCATCTTTTAAGTAAATACATTGAAAGAAAATAATTTTATTAAATACATTAATCATAGTGCATAGCTTAATTTAACTTGTACTGTATATGTACCAACACGTATTATGCTAATTAAAAAACTATTAGCTTAATTTGTAATATGTATCCGTTTTTATTTAGGACACCTCATTCCTAAATAGTATATTAACAAAATTATGATGTTTAAAATTTTGACTTTTTAAGGATAGGTGAAAATCAAAAGATAATTATTATTTAAGTGAATAGATTAAAACATTATTTTAAAATATTGTAATCTGTATTGCATCAAACCTCAAATGAGGTATTAAAATATATAATATAGTATAGTAAAATAATATAAGTTGAGTTTAATCTACCTATAAATTATTACAGTTGAATTTTAAAGAAATTTTCAACTTTGCATAAACACTCTTCTAACAAATAGTTGTATATAATCTTTTGTAAATTGTTTAATTTATAGATTAATAATTTATAAGGTAATTTATTATATCTTTTAATAGCCATAAATTCGTGATTATTTTGTGTTGTTGAATATTTACATTGTTTAGTTTTCAGTTGGTTCGAATTTGTTGTGTCATACTTATGTATATTTTTTTGAGGAAATTTATGCAATTTGTTTTTGGTGTAGAGTAAGCTTCTGTAAATGAATATTGAAGAAAGTGTCATTATATTTAGTTTTTTTTTGAATAGAGGTCTGCATAGAGATTAAAAATATTCTCCACAAATTAGTCGAATCACTATTTTTTGAAAATATCAAAAATAAGTAGGGTTTATTTGATATTTTCACAATTGATCCTCAGAAATTTTAAAATATTTTATTTTATTATACAAATGTATAACATGCTAACAAATAGGGGACATTTATAGTAACATTCATATTTTCTAAATTACGCACTGGAAATCTATGAATATTTGTAATCTTTAATAATATTCTTAAGGATGTTAGTTAAACAAATAAAATTATCAATTGACTTTATATAAGCCAAGAAAGAAGTAATTAAGTTAGAAAATATTCTTTCAATGTTAAATATAGAAGATTAACTCCTCCCAAATTTAAAATACGACTTTTATGTTTATTTCCCGTTCAAGGTCCGAGTCCTTATTAGGTTTAACAGTTAATACTGTACTCGGTGGATAAAGCTTACATGAACGGGCTTCTGGTCCATTTAAACTCGCAAGTAGTTAGAAAAAAAATTTAAATAAAATTAAAAAACGAACACTTCTTTGTTTAGTAGAATATTTTCTGTACAAAATTATTATTTACTTATAAAATCTGTCTTGTTATTTTATATCCTTAGCCTTATTTGATAGAGTGATTAAGGGTGTTCGCCAAAACAAGCTGTAGTCTAGTCGAGCACATAGTAGGATGGCGCCACTCTTTATCATGCAGTCTGATGTAAAGAGTACGTATAGAGAGATTTGGATCAAAGATAACATTCAAATTCCAGAACATCTGCCTCTAACTATAGTTTCTTCCATGAGCGTGATATCGCTTTATGGTAAATCACATAATTAGAGCTCTTTAACCTAATTCCAATCTGATATGGGAGGTGATGAAATCATAAGATTGTAGCGGACCGGCCTACATGAACACACCACACCACTATACTTCAGTGTCTAGTGGCATTTCAGTGTAACACTGACGCGCGGTGTTGCCAAGTGTACTGTGTTTAATATACAACATGCAATAATTCAAAGTTGAGGCATAAATCCACTTGACCAGCCATTTTTAAGTAAATTAATAATTAATGTCGATAATATGTTTACTCACACTAAAATTGAAAATTTCAAATAATTAGTTTACAAAAAAAGGTACATTTAGAGAACTCAAAAATGGCAACAATGTAAAATTTAAAGGCATTACTATGGTTGCGGCTGACTTACATCATCACGCCTTTGGTTGTAGTATTGCTAAACTCCTCGTAGTTCTAAAATTCGCTGTATCACCCTTTAGTCAAGTCGGGTCACTCAACAAAGCAATAACAACAGACAGCCTTGAAAACCTATTTAGCTCCTTAAGAACATGAAATCATTATTATGGTACCCCCTCTTGCCTGCCTAAAACTATATTGATGTAAACTCCCCTGTATATGTAAAAACTTTTTAATATACTCTTCCATTTACCCTAATATCACACAGGTTTAGGGTTAACAATAATAATAATAATAAAAAATATGTATGTAGCACAAAACTGAATGACGGAACCCTCTAAATATTCTAATTAGGATGTTACATATTATTCTTCAAGTATCAAAAAATTCATTTGAAAAAATAGTTATTGATAACACAAAAAACAACTAAGCAGATAATATAAGTAGTAATAGGGGGGGGAGAAAAAGAATAAGTGTCAATAAATGTAAGTTATAATTCTAAAGTGTCCAGATAACGTCAAGTACGACAGCAGAGAGTTAACCCCATCAGAGCTGGATTTACCCCCTGGTAATAACTTTCAACATAAAAAAATATTGGTCAAATCAGAGATTAATTTATTGGCAATATAATTTTTTTTGTTAAGAACACTGGCCTATGTTTTAAAGTGATCCTTGGTATTGTTATAATTTCCTCCATTATTTAATCCAGTAATTAAAAATAAACCTAATCCATTGAAATAATATTCATTAAAATATTAAATTTGTTGTATATTGTGGCCCCAAAAGTGCATTACTAAACTTCACTTACTTGTAATAAAGATCATACCTAACAAACAGGTTTTATATGAACATAACCTAATAGAGTTAATAATTTATTGTCATTTAAATATTTTCAAAATAAATTCTTAATGCAATATTAAAAAACTGTTTTTGGACAACACATAATGCATCTTAGGACTTTAAATCTTATAATATTTAGACCGTAGACAATAAGAGATAATGTTGTACTTTAGGGTGTTGAAAATGTATATTAATACAGTTTACATTTTAATAAAATGTACTAGTATTTTAAATTGTGTCTTAAAACTGAGTTTTGCCATATGTTATTGCTATAATACGTTAAAACGTCTTATTTTAGCACATATATAAAATTTATTGCGCCATTTGCTATTTTATTTTAAGTATTAGAGAATCTTTTAAAAATGAATTTGTCTTTTTTTATAAGATAAATATTTACTACATAAACAGCTAAGCTAAGCAATTAACGTATTAACACAAATTGGTCATAAAAATATATAAAAAGGGAATTTTTCATTTAGTAAATAAATTTGTAAAATTTAATTTGGTTAGTTTACAGCAATATTTTAACATTCTTTTACAAAGTTTTTCCGTTAAACTACAAACAAAATTGGCTGTTTCTAACAAACAGTATTGACCTTAAGCCTTAAGTTCATTTATGATGATGGCCAATATCAGGTATGTCGTATTATGTTTGCTAAAATAATCAACCTTAAGATCATATTTATGGACATAAAGTTTGTGTTTACGTTTCACTCAGTTCAGGAAAGTGCAGACACCCATTTTTGTACCGTTTTCGTGAGGGAAATACCCAGTTGCTGCAGGATATAACAGCGTGAGTTAACCTAACAGAGAAGGTTCCTTGACAGTATCGCACAACAGCCCACATTCAGAATGATGACGCGCGCGCTTGTGTGTGTGTGTGTGTGTGTGTGTGTGTGTGTGTGTGTGTGTGTGTGTGTGTGTGTGTGTGTGTGTGTGTGTGTGTGTGTGTGTGTTTTTATGCATGTCTGCGTTTTACTTGTGTGGGTGTGTGTGTGTAAGTGTGTGCTTTTGTTAGGGTGCGTCTGTGTGTGTGATAGGGGAGTGATGTGAGTACGTGCAAATGTGACTGTGAATGCGTGTTTGTATGGTAGGTGAGTGGGTGTGAAGTCTCTGCTAATAATAGCTCCTGATACAATAAATATTAATTGATTATTTTTCCCTTCTTACTGCGCATGCATATATATGATATTCTTTTATATCAAACTAGTTTTAAGTCATATTGTTCTTTATGCTATTTAGTATTAGTGGCCGACAACATTCCGACTGTTCTGGACTCGTTTCCCCACACACAGGCAGCCACCCATGTGGGGAACCAATTTCATGTATTTTTGTAATATATTTCTGTTTATATGTTATAAGAAGGAATAAATGGATTTTTTATTTTCATTTTCACAGCGGAGTATTTTTGTACATACATATTTACGTTTATGAGTGTAGGATTCCCAAAACAGTTTGAAACGTTGGGCAAGTTCTGCAATCAAAATAATGATAAACTACTTTTCATACGTTACGACATGTTGATGATCTTTTACTAACAGATCTTGCTAAATGAGTGCTTTTGCAGGTAGAAGCCTAGAAGAAATTGAGCTAATCAAGGAATTTAAATTAGCCTAAAGAAAATAATGTCTACTGTAAATGTGGTGAAAGCTCCATTCTAGCAGAAACATTTGTTTGTGAACTGATCTGCTCACTCTACACTTTCCTAGTTGATCTTCAGACATTAGGATATGCTTATATTTAACAAATGCCTTTTTCCTGTATCATCGGCAATCGTAAAGCTAGAATGTTGCGAGGTAGTTATAAAATAAGCTCACCCCCAACAAGAAGGCCACATCAGAGAAGTTATAATGGCATAGCTACTAAAATATGCTGAGTGTTGTCAAATTCCGTTTGATGAGCGTAAACACAACGGACGCGTTATAGTTACATTTAGCTCTGCCTCTGATGACTCACACTCTTGTGTTTATAAGACTCTGTATGTGTTTATTTGTGTAAAATTTAGCAGGTATATATTTTATTGTCATTACTGCAATATAAAAAAGTATATAATAACAATATATTTTCAGTTTTAACATTTTTTTAGGTCAGTGGCCTTGTTTCGGTTTGGTTTTAAATTTGATGTTTTTTTATTTATATTACTAGGTTTTGAAAGTATTCTTAAAAGGGATGTGTACATTTAATACAATTTTGCAGCTATAGGGATTAAATAATATTGATTACTGTCATATATTTTTTTTTTTTAGAAAATATTATCTTAAAAAGATTTTTGACTTACAGAAATCACAATACGTTTGAGAAATTGTTTCCAAATAAAAAATGAAATTAAACGTCATGTTTCTGTTGACAAATGAATCAACTGACAATATTCACCGAATGCAAATAATTGATTTGATAATGATATACAGTAAATTATAGAATATTTTGTGTGACTTTTATTCATAAAGCTAGATTTTTTTTTCATTGTATAGTAAAAATATATACTTACACTGATATATAAACAATTATAGACACTTAAAAATTAAAATTACATATACAAACGATTATATTTATAATGTTAATTATTAGGAAAACGTTTTCTAGGAAATGTTAAGTTTATATAATAAACTTTAAAAACATTTATTTTTATTTAAATTTATCTATAATATGTTAAAATATATATTGTAGATATCTATTTAACTTTCGAAACCATCGAACATCGAAACTTTTAGAGTTTATTAAAATGTTCGGTGATTAAAAGAAAATTTTGATATTTTCACAAAACCTCTTATTTATTTATAGTGTATAAAATAAGACTTTAATAACCAACTTTGAATATAAAATATTGATTTTTATCAATAGTATAATATTTTTTTTACAAACCATAGGCAGTATCAGTTTGAAACTATTTTACGGTAAAGAAGTAAATTAAATCATAGATACTGTAACTCATTTGTTTATGTTATTGTAGAACTTATTCACTTCCCTAAAGGCTTCAAACAATAAATAAAATATTTACTGTCTAAACACCCTTAATTACATAACTCTGAGTTTAAACGTCAATAATATTAAACGAAGGTATTCATTCATTGATCAGTAATTAATCAAGTATAAATGTCATTGCAGTGAAATGTAGATTCTTTGATGCTTTAAACTTGTTGGTTAGTATTAGATACCATACATAACTTGCATAGTCAATAAGTTCTTTGAACAGTTTTAATTAAGTTGATTGTTCATTGCTGATAACGGCTTGTGGCCTCCAGCAGTAAGCATTTATTATAATAAAGATATCTACCTAGGTTTGAGTAAGACTTCAAAGGAGTGCTGGGGGCAGTTTTCAGTAATTATTAGAGAAGGGGAAACAAACATTTTGATTTCAGATTATCGCCCTCTCTAATTTATCAAACGTTCAGATATTTTTTAGGTTTTGGTGGAATTTAGATGTAAAATACTTTCATGCCCATTTCCAATAATATTATATTACAAATCACATTAAGTAAGAAAAACACAATTACTTCATTAACTTATTATATGTTGGTAGAAATACAATACAAACGAACGTCACATACGAGTAAAAACGGTATAAAACTATGGTGATCGATTTAAGTAAACAATGTTTACCTTCCTCAGACCAGATCATTTTTATGATTCCAGACAACCTTCATGACTTTATTGCCCGTGACGAGATTTTAATTAGTTTGACACCGGTTTCATTCTTTTGTGAGTTATTCTGGTCTGAGGATGGAAAGCTTGGTGTACCGAATTTAATTTACGTAGTATATGTAAATTTTATATTTATATTTATAATACGCAGTTTGTATAGTGTGACGTTCGTTTATATTTTTATTATTTTTATAAAGAAAACCAAGCAAATTTTTAAATGTATACTTTCTAAAGAATCACATATTTTTTTCTCAAATATAGTAAAAACATACTGTTATATATTGGATGTCTACTTTAATACCTTTTATAATTTAATTAATTAAGGGCTATTGAAATGTAAGTCTTTTATATTAAAATTGTCGAAGGGTGCTTGAATAAAAGGTTTCAAACGACCTCTCTGATTAGCTTGCCAGTTGGTATTAATAACGTTTTTATAAAAAAACCGTAAGTGTCAAATTGCGGTGTTATTCAAGGCTGGAAAATTCCTGATATCAGACCAAAAGACTGTTATAAAGGAATGAATCCCCCTCGATAAATTGACTATTTTAAGCTCAATTTGCAACAATGTAGGACCAATGATCGTATAAGGAGCAAATATCAAACAATAGTTAAGGAGACTAAACTAAAACTGTTAACTATGGATTACCAATTTTGTAATTTCAAAGGGTCGTATTTTCGACTGATCCAAATTCAAATATTTACAAAAGTGGGGTGAAAAGTTGGTTTTAGGTGTGTGATAGATCTTAAATTGTTTACACTGATATAGAACTACTTTGCCCTGTATTATAAATTAATGACAAAACCATATTGATTTATTCAAATATAAAATATTATCTAAAAATAACCTGGAAAATTTAATAAGGCATTACAAATCACTCAAAGCATATTATACCACGGTGGAAAATATTATACAAATGTTTTCTAGAAACTTTGATCAGCTAGGCAATGGTTTTCTAGAAACTGTGATTAGCCAGGCGATGGTTTTTAGCTTGCAGATTAAACTCAAACGGTTTTGTTCCTTTATTCAATTAGAAGAAGTTGGATTCTTTCAAGTAAGAATATCAAAAACTGTATAACCTCCTACTTAATTTTTATTTGTTCGACCCGATTAAGTGAAATCTCACCCCGATATGCAGTGGGGGGGGGGGACGATCATTAAAGAAGAGTAGATTTACGGTTGCTATGGTTGGGTAATTTACAGCATTATGCTTTGGAAAGCCATAGAGGGTAGGGCTAGGTATTTGAGAAGCTTGTAGAGTTAATTTGAATAATTTATATGGGTTTTCATTTTTAGAATAGGTGAAAGGGCTATATTTTTTTTAACTCAAAGGTGAGTCAATCACGTAGCACCCACCCTCATAGATGTATGTAAATAAAATAAATAACTACAGACTCAGGATTTTGTAAAATTTCAAAGTTTGCCTTGTTTTTTATATGAAAACAACCATTTATTTCCTACTAAGATTGACATGCTACATATTTTACTAAAATACAATGACATATTCATGGAAATTCTATTCCAAAAATAGAATGTCTTAACATTTTTTAAATGATCAATAACTTGGGCTGAGATAACTGTACCGAGTGTGCAAGATTTGCATCAAATTTGTATTCAAGACCTGGACCGCTCTTAGGTCTCCATTAAGTACGTTGCCTGAGGTTAGCTAAGGGATTGAGGGTAGAGGAATGTTAATGTATTCATATAATTTTGCATTGCATTATAGTGAAGCTACCAATGAGGCCAAATTATGGTAAATCAGAGCTTTTAGAATAACTTGTTATTTCATTGCTTTTTGCGTACGTAAAAATTAAATATCAATTTGTTAATTTATTTGTTTAAATTAAAAAAAAAAACTTACCTTGCTAAGCAAATAGTGTGAAGGAAATATTATGGGTCAATGCATTATAGAATTGGAATTACCAAAAAGTCTATTTTGATAAAAACATTGTTTAACACAGAACATGGAGGAATAATTTATTTAGCTTTAATTATATCCATCTTATAATATCCTCTATACAGTATTTTAATTGATGTATTACTAAATATTTTAACATAAAACGAAGTTTGACTTAACAGCAATTTTAATTGCTATTAATTTTGTTTGTGTTATTATGGGTTTTGTTTTACGTTTTTGATTTATTCTTAAGATCGTCAAGCTATGGACAAATATGAATTTCACTTAAGTGTGATGAGTGTAGATGACATAATATAGTCATTGTTACAAACTAATGTCGAAAATTCCTTAGAAAGTGTCATCAATTAATAGCCAAATGAATAGCCAGTAGCTATCAGCTGATCCCTTTCAACATTTGTTATGACTATAAATAGGATCGAACTGAGAACCTTTAGATTATCAAGCTGGGCTTTAACCAACTTTTCTACCCACCAATTATTATACGTAGTGCTACACCTTGAGAATATAGTGGGATACATTTTAGGGATGTCTAGCAGAAGTATAAGGCCTGTATATGAGACTCAGTGAAATTAGTATTTACAAATACAAGGTTATTTTGAGGCAAACATTTTCAAGTTTGAAAAATATCAAGACCTTTTTTTACTCGAAAATTGAACAAATAAGGGCCCAAAATGAGCACGGTTAAATTTTTACCAGCCGTAGTTTTATGACCAATAACTTGTCATGAACTTATTTCACTCTAAATAGAACATAAGTTTTATGCATATAAATTTTGAGTTGAAAGGCTGGATAACATTGTTAGTTTGCTGATATAATTGTATTTTGTTTAATTTAGCTTATGAAATATCTAGGAAATCACTCTTTACTCTATATGCATACGCTTTTATACCAAGTGGAATGAACTTAAATGTACCGTAATGTCGGAACGTTTGTGTTTTTAGAACCTACGCTGATTGCTGCTGAGTTACGTTACAGCACGTAAATGACAGGCTAGCTGGAAAGTGAGCAAGGAAGAAATAAGGTGGTTCAAAATTCTTGACCTTGGATTAAGAGAGCATGGAAAATTGAGGTTCTAAAAGACTCATTTTTCTAATTTTTATATGGCACAAGGACCTTCCCCAGTTACCTCCACAATACGTGAATTTAGGAATCTTTACTACCCAAGCGTCACTGATAAACACAGCACGCCTTCTATCTATAAAACAGATGGTACTTATATAAAATGTGTTTGGAGTTAGAAATCAGGAATTTTGCCCGGGAACTGAATTTGTAGTTAAGATTTAAGTAGTGTAGAAAACTTTTCTGAAGAACTATTGTAGTATAAGAAAGTTTATCTTGATAAAACCCCATAAGAATATATTTCTGAAGAGTTACCTTAAGGCTCACAGAAAAACGGCCTAACCTAGAACATTTTAGAATGGTTCTAGTTTAGTTTAATTATTATTTTTGGTTATTCATTTCTAAGACGCTAATCGTAGAGATATGGGCGAGTATGAGAGTGGAATGAGTGTGGATGAACGAGTTTAGTCATATTTACTAACTACTGTCGACTATCACTAAAAAATAGCTATTTATTAACCACGTCAGCAACTGATAAGCCTGACACTCAGTTCTCTCCCCCACACAACATGGACGTGGACACCACAAACTTCTCTAGAAGTGTCCACGTCCATGGCAACCATTGAGCGGACGCCGAGTTGGTATTAAAATGACTGAGCCTAGAACCTATCGTCTACAATCTCCTCAACACTTTGTCCTCAAGTAGTTGGGTTACAGCACTGCCTTACTAGTGCCGACTTTTTTGGATTCCAGGTTAGTCAGATTTTGGGCAAGTAAACTAGTCCATCAGGTACCAAGCCGAGTGTATTTTCTTCCTAGCTCCCTCCTCAAAAAAAAAAAAAAAAAAAAAAAAAAAGATTTAAAAATGTTGTAATAAAAAAATATTGGGGTGATTTTTTAAAGTCTGCCACCATTCGGATCTTTTAAACAAGCAGAGATACAACAAACCGTAAATGGGGAACGTTACCTAATTGTACCTAATTAATAAAAGTATGTATTTAGCGGTTTTTAAACGCTATGTATTTAATGACTGTTTCTGATAGGAAATGTAATTTTAAGACTTTTTTATTCTTTGCATTTTTCCTTTAGTATTAGCCGTTCCTAATCTATTGATACTATTATCAACTTTTGAGCGAGCCAGGACAAATATGCTGTATTGTGATTACATACTTATCATAATAATAATTAACTTATGTTGTACTAAGTGCTATTTTATCATATGTTGAAAAGGGAAATGGCAAAAGTTTTTAAAATTAGTAGTAGAAACTGGGCTAATAAAAAATGGTTTTGAGCTACCTATATTAATTTTCTCTAAGACATTAAACTTCTATCATAGCTAATATTTATGAATCTAAGACTAAATCCTAAAATTTCAGAATAAAACATGTGCAGAACGGCAAACAGAAATTTTGCAATGTTAAAAGGTACCGTTTTTAACTATTTGAGTGTCCATAGATTAGAAACGGCTAATATTACGGGAAAAATGCATAGAATAAAAAAGTCTTAAAATTAAATGTTCTATCACAAACAGTCATTAAATACATAGCGTTCTATAAGAAAAAGTTTAGTTGTCCGCCATGGAGGAAAAAGTAGGTGAAATTTCCCATTTAAAGTTTGTTGTATCTCTGCAGGTTTAAAAGATCCAAATGGTGGCACACTTAAAAAAATCACCCTGTATAAAAAAATAAAGATTTTAACAAAATGTTCGTGCCGCAAACAAAGTCCCTCCACAGTTACGTTTACAATATTTTTCGTAAGTTAATTTCTTAAGAGAATGATATTTTGACATTTTAATAATGAATATAATATTCCCCTTGGTATAGCGAGCAATTGATATCTCTTAACTAAACAATCTTAAATTATACATTCCATAGTTCTCCATTATATCTTAGGGATATTAGTACAAACAATAGGCCTACTATAAACTAAACAATGTAAGGGATTAGGTATAAGATGTTTATTCCTGTAATTTCAACACGTAGACATTAAATTATTCTGAGGTCAAACAAATTATTGTACTCATGCAGTCACAGATTCACCTTGGGAGTTAAGTCCCTCTGAATATGTTATATTAACCAGCATATATTTTATATGTATAGCCATACACCGTATTTGTTTCCAAATAGAATATTGAACCTCTAACTGTGTCTAGTTACCTAGGGGATATTGTAAATTAAACCACAAAATACCAAAATATCATGTTTCTAGCAAACACCGTAAACGGGTAAAGGTGTTATCCACCACGACCCTTTGAAGTGGTCGCTTTGATGCTGGAGTTGGGGTGGTTTAGCAAATTTGTAAAGTTAAATAGCGGTTAAGCGCTTAAGTAAAGCAAGAGTCGATACGTATACAGCTGTACATACAAACATGAAAGCGCAAGAGAATAGTATATCCTATTTTAGACCAGTAACGATAAGCTGTTTCTAGTATTAATTATCTAATTATATTATTTTAGTATTTAACATGCGCGTTTTATCTAGTTTTATATATATATTTTTTAGTGTTTCTTAAACATGTAAATATTTGTTAAGTACTAAGTGCACGGAGTTCGTGATTTGTGCTTTTGTTTATCACTTTAAGAGGAACTATTCTCCTTCAAAACAAGTTATTGAATTCGTTTTATTTACAACTTAGTCTATCGATTGAGGATATGAATTACTGAAATAGACTTTAATTTTTGTAAGGGTGTTATTTTAACACATTTAAATTAATTTCAGGTGTTTTTTGCAACCAGTTACTTACACGTATTTTAGACTTAAATAGGGAAGAAAAATTACGATATAAGTGTGCATCCTCCAACTATCCATTTTATACACCCAATCTGCATTAATAAAATCGCTAAAAATAGACTTGCTACGAAAGCATATTTTAAAGAGAAATTGAAAGAAAACGTGCATTTTGAAATACTATCCAAGCAAGTCACCTTATATAGGAATCCTTATTAAATATGGACAGTAGAAAGCATCTACAAGAGTGGAAGTAGACGAGCCCTGCCACTAGTACTACTTACCAAATTGCAGTTGAATTAACTATAGAACAGATTAACATTGCTCATGAAAATAGACATAAGTAACAATGACTACACTCGTTCATCTACATTGATCACACTCATTCGCCCCTCATATTCACTCACATCTACAGATGGCATCGTAGTATATATATGTGGAAAAGGTTGCCTAAAATATTTGATATACCCCCTGTGAAAAAATTTTAAATTGTTTTAACGTGAGTTTAAAAAAAGAACATTTTCAAAGTCACTGTATTAAATATTTAGGCCTCTCGATTGCATATAAGTAAATTTAATTCCTACTAATTAATTGTTATAAATGGATTAATTCAACAGGTACATATATATATCACTATGTCTTGAGTGATCGTTTTGAAATCAAGAAGAGATGAAATGAAAGAAGTTTTGATCAGGCTAATTAATTTGAGAGGAAAATACAAACAACCTTTCCGCCCCTGTAATGTTAACAACAGGGAGATAATTAATCGGAGCATGTCCTATTTTAGACTTCATAACAATGTTTACGAAAATCCCAACTATAGTATAAAAGACGTACTTCACTTTACTAAAAATTACTAGTTCGTAAAAAAACCTTAAAAATAAGAATGCAAATTAGTAAAGTTATGACACATTACAATTGCAATATTTCAGTGATAATATAATCATAGTACCTTGGAATACAATTTATTACACTTGAAGTTATTGAAGAGGTGATATATAAAAGGCTAGTCATTTGGTTTGTTTACCAGCTTCCCTCGGTTTTTGTTGTTCGTAAACGTAGATTCAAGTCAGAAGGGTTGTTTGTAGTCTGTAATGGGGCTGTTTCTCAACCTGATAAATGGAAGGTGATTGTGGATTAGCAGCATACCCTGGCGTTGGGCTGGGAGCCAGTGGCCATGAATCGGTCTAATTTAACACAATGTCAGTCGTAAAGAAATATTACCCCTTCTACTATCAAACTCTTTAATATAACTGCTAAAATTTCTGATTTTACGAGTTTTATTACTTCAATAAATTATTCATCGCTAAATTTTAAACTTTAGATATGTTTTTTGTGGGCAAAATGTTATTTAGGACATGAAGTTTCTCACAGAAGTCTGAATCCTATTACAGAATTATGTTTAAAATGGCTTAAAACCTATAATTCATAAATATTTTAAAGAGTCCCAGGTTTTACATAACTCTAAATACTTTTTTGTACCATTTACATACATGCTCTGACTTTTCTTGATGTTTCCTTTACTAGTTTTACATTAACTTTAAATCGTCAATACTCCGTTAAAATAAAATAATTCATTTAGCCAGAAAACAGGAGTTAATTCGTTATTCAAGTCACTATATATGCCATAAAATAATCAACCATAAGGCTACAACTAGTGAAAACTTAAGCAGAAACATGACTTTTCTAAATTCTGTGGGTTCAAATACAATTATTGGCGTCTCGTCTGGAACAGTTCATAATCCCTGCAACAACAAAGGTTGAACGGAAGGATCTTTATTTTTTCTTAAATTTAAAACTGTTAAATTCATCTAGTCAGATGTGCAAATAAATGTAAAATTCCTACTAAAACCTACTCATATTAAATTTCATAATTCAGGCTTAAAATAGTGTAATATTAAGCAATATAAATTTATTTTATGTTGGAGATATTAGCCCCTATAGAGCGTACAATTAAATAATATTGATTACTCATACTAAGAAGCCATCTGTAGATGTGAGTGAATATGAGGGGTGTATGAGTGTGGTCAATGTAGATGAACGAGTGTAGTCATTGTTACTTATGTCTATTTTCATAAGCAATGTTAATCTGTTATATAGTTAATTCAACTGCAATTTGGTAAGTAGTACTAGTGGCAGGGCTCGTCTACTTCCACTCTTGTAGATGCCTTCTACTGTTCATATTTAATAAGGAAAATATTCCTATATAACGTGACTTGCTTGGATAGTATTTCAAAATGCACGTTTTCTTTCAATTTCTCTTTAAAATATGCTTTCGTAGCAAGTCTATTTTTGTTTACTGGTCTGTCAGCATGTCGTCCCCTCGGACCATGTAGATGAGAGGTATCACATGTCATGTGTTCCCGTAGTACTATATAACATACTGTCATTGTTTACTAGTCTGTCAGCATGTCGTCCCCTCGGACTATGTAGATGAGAGGTATCACATGTCATGTGTTCCCGTAGTACTATATAACATACTGTCATTGTTTACTGGTCTTCCACATTTCGTCCCCTCGGACCATGTAGATGAGAGGTATCACATGTCATGTGTTCCCGTAGTACTATATAACATACTGTCATTGTTTACTGGTCTTCCACATTTCGTCCCCTCGGACCATGTAGATGAGAGGTATCACATGTCATGTGTTCCCGTAGTACTATATAACATACTGTCATTGTTTACTGGTCTTCCACATTTCGTCCCCTCGGACCATGTAGATGAGAGGTATCACATGTCATGTGTTCCCGTAGTACTATATAACATACTGTCATTGTTTACTGGTCTTCCACATTTCGTCCCCTCGGACCATGTAGATGAGAGGTATCACATGTCATGTGTTCCCGTAGTACTATATAACATACTGTCATTGTTTACTGGTCTTCCACATTTCGTCCCCTCGGACCATGTAGATGAGAGGTATCACATGTCATGTGTTCCCGTAGTACTATATAACATACTGTCATTGTTTACTGGTCTTCCACATTTCGTCCCCTCGGACCATGTAGATGAGAGGGATCTCATGTCCCGAGTGCCGGTAGTACTGCATCACATACTGTCACACCTTAAAATTGTTTGAAACCTAACTTAGACTATTGTCTTGGTTAGGCATAGCAACTTTTATTTTTTATGAGGGAATTTTTGCTTTCATGATTTTGACTTGCTACAAAACAACATCCAAGATAAGTTTATGAGGTTCGTAAATATACAATGATATATAAATATAAAGAAAAGTGTAGTAAAAAAATCAACAAATAACTTTTCTCTTTGATCACGGTTAGGGCGTGGTATCAAATTATAAACATAAAAAAATAAGTGAAAACAGTAATAGTGAATAATCTTTTATATTGACAATATAGACTTACTTTACTTTAATATAGATAAGCTTGTAAATGTATAGTTTCATTGTAAATAGTCTGATTATATGTGTAAAAATGTAAAATTAATTAAATTTGACCATATTGTTTTGCTTACCTGTCAGATCAATATAATCGTTCCGCTGAGTAGTAAATGTAGAAACATTACTATTTTCATCCTTATAATACTCTGAATTTTACCATTGTCACTAAATTTTCTTTTATTACTTTTGTTTGTCTTTAAAATTATTTAAGGAAGTTTGCAAATAAGTATTTCCATAAGCATTTAAAAAACAACACGGTATTCATTAAATACTAAATACCAGTAAGTCTGATGCGTTCATTTGATTGCATCTGAGTTTCTAGCTTCATACATGTTGTGATTTGATTTTTGCTATTATTAAAATATAGCATTTTTTTATAGTAGAAACGTAATTAAAAAATGCTATGCGCATAATTAAAAATGAGCGTTTGAAATAAAAAATCCTTTATTTATAGTAAATGAAGCCGTTTTTCTCACAGTAACTCCTCGCTTATTTCTTGACCGATTTAAACGGTTGAGGTGTCAAAACATTAGCCTCTGTTCATAGTTGTGCAGTAATAGTATTCAATGTTTTCACCCTGAGGGGTTTTGGAAGCCCTCGAACAACGTTTTTGATGGAATCACCCATAGGGTTATCCGCCATTGCGCTAGTTTCATTTGTGAGCCTCTTTCAGAAATAATAAATTCTTCATTATCGGAAGGTATATTTCCACATGACTTAAAAATGGCTATTATCCGACCAATTTATAAAGACAGTATTTCAAAATTACCGGAAAACTGGCGCCCTATAGCAAATGTTTCAACCTTCTCCAAAATTTATGAGCATGTTTACGCTCGTAGACTTATTGATTTCCTATTCAAATACAACTTATTGTGTAGTGAACAATTTGGCTTTATTAGAGGCAAAAATACAACTGATGCGTTGATAGATTTCGTTTCGGTGGCTGTAAATGCTCTAGACGATAAGTACAAATCAATAGGAGTTTTCCTTGATTTGCAAAAAGCATTTGACTGTTTGGATCACAATATCCTGTTTGATAGACTGTTCACATTGGGTTTGCGAGGAGTGCCTTTAGACTGGATTATGTCATTTTTGCAAAACAGGACGCAAATCGTGGAAGTTAATAACATAAAATCTAAAAGTATTGATATAAATTGCGGCATTCCTCAAGGTACGATACTAGGTCCGATAATTTTTACGTTGTATACAAATAGTATAACGAATGTTTTCCCTGACCTTAAGATGACAATGTATGCGGATGATATTGCAATAGTTTTAAAAAATAAATATATTGAAAACTTGGAAATTGACAGTTTCCTAAAGTTAACAAATCTGTATCAGTACCTGAATAGCAATAATTTGCACGTTAATCCTAATAAAACAAATTGTTTATATTTTTCAAATAACAAAACATTTGAGATGGACCCTTTAATAATCTTGAATAATTTTGTGCTACCGTTTGTAAGTGAGTGTAAATATCTAGGACTAATTTTAGATAAGAATTTCTCATGGCATCCACATATAGATTTGTTATGTTCTAAGTTGTCATCCCAATTATTCCTTCTCACTAGGTATGCAAAATTGAAGAATGTCTTTCTCATGAGGCTCATATATTTCTCTCTCATAGAATCTAGGCTTAATTATGGCATCCTCCTTTGGGGTTCAGCATCCAATTCTTTGCTTTTAAGAGTATTTCGGTTACAGAAAAGAGCAATCCGTATAATGGCTGGATTAAATAAACGCGAATCTTGCCGTGAATTTTTCAAATCGTTTCAAATTTTACCCTTGCAGTCCCTCTACATATATGAAATGTTAATATACTATAAATTTAAATTTGGTATTTTTCAAGTAGGAGCAGATGTGCATACTCATAATACGCGGCAACGACATCAGCACAGACCGGCACAGCATCGGCTTCAAATTGCGTCTTACCTACCTCAAAATATTGGGCCAAAATTGTTTAATAAATTGCCAAATTTGATTAAACTCGAAGAAAGCCCCAGAAAATTTAAAGCTTTCCTAAAGAAATACCTAGTTCAAGGAACCTTTTACTCGGTGGAGGAGTATTTGTCAGGTGACTGATTTTGCTTTTATTTATGTAGTATATTTAATAATAACGCCAATGTAGTACATATTGTAATTATTATTCAGTTAAAATGAGTTAACATACACTATTAACATATATATGATGAATACATAATTATTGTAATTATACGACTTTTGTAATACAATTTTTAAATTGTCAAACTACAAATAAATGATTTTGATTTTGATTGATTTTTCGGCCATACGAATAACACGGAGAAATATTTCAATTAATGAACAGCTGTTCAAATGTATATACTGATTTAAAAACGTTTGAACAGCATTTGGAATGTAAACAATATTGTTTAAAATATTCAGGAGGTTGGATTCATGGTACCTAAAAAAGAAGTCGGCAGGTATCACGCGCATCTCCAATTACGTCACATGTAACGTTCTTCACGTTCAGAAACCCAGGAACGAACTTCCTTCAGACAACCGTTCATTCAATGTCCCACCATGCCTTGCGCCACAAAACCCTGGCGTATCATTGGTCAGCCAGCGTCGCCGGTTTGTCATTGGGCGAGACCCGAATTTGACGCTTATGGGTATAATATGGCGGGAAATTCAAATATTGGGGTCTAACAGCTTAAAGGTGATATAGAGGGGCGAGCGGGCTGCGTACAAGGGTGGTATCTCTAAGACGGTCACCCATCCAAGGAACAACCACGCTCGATGTTATTTTGCGATAGCGTTGAAACACTCCAGTCAAGGCTACTGACATTAACTTTTATGAAACAAATTTTTAATGACTTAATATTATTCACTCCTCAATTAATCACTGATGGCTCATTTTCCTTTAAGAAATATATAAATATATATTAGGAGGTGTGTCTAAAATTTCAATTTATTCTAAAATGATTCTGTTACAGCAGGTCTTATTGAACGCTGAGGTTTCGTCGCCATTCCCATGTTGACCACAGAGTACACCTGGTGACAGCACCGGACTAATTAACTAAAATGTATGTACAATTCCCTCGTTGCCTCAAAACAAAGGATGTAATTGTTACATTACATTGGTTAGTAATTAATTACTCCATATAAATAAACAATATATTGTGTAATATAGTTATTTCAAGTTTAGTTATGCAAATTCACAGTTGCAAATGTATAGTTTTTAATTGTTTATAAAACACTCAAGTGTACATTCATATTTCTGAGTAATTTTTATGTACTTTAACTATACGATTATTTTCTTTGGTTTCGATGGCGTTAAAAATGTTTTGTGTGAAAACTACTCCAGAGACGTTTTTGAAGAAGAATGCACAAAACTATAAACTGAATTTTCTTTTACTTAATTTTAATCGTTCAACATGACTTCTATTTTATATCATATATTTTATATTTATGTTTGAAAATGCATTAAGGACAAATGTGTCAGGAAATAAGTTCTAAATAAAACCTAGTTTGTAGTACTATCTGAGACTGAGAGGTTGTACCCAATAACAAATTTTACCAGATTTTTTTACATATTTATTTATTTTTCGTATTGCAAACACGTATTTTCTTTATCATTGAATAATATGTTCTTGAAGAATATAACTATGTATTCTGATGTTGTGTTTTCCTTGTGATTCTAATTAGTTGCCCATTTTTTTATATTCGAATGAGGATTCAATCTAAATAACACAGAGAGACACATTATTAGAGGCTCGTATATAATAAAATGTATTTAAAAGCTCTCTAATATATTTTTAGTTCCACATTTTTGGTACTGAAATCTATGATGTACTTACCCATGACAATAAATCTACACCCATGACAATATAAAATACATCCTAGAAAGAACACTGTTAATATGTAACAAACTCCTTCAGTTTGTGTTAGCCTCTCCTGTGCCTACATTATAAATAAATGTGAATAATATTCGAAATGTAAATTAAAATAGTTGATTTTTAAATGCAGAACTATTTTATCTATTTCAACCTACAAAGTTTTGGTATCATAATTATATTTCTTTGCTAAAAAACGTTTAAACGAAAACAAAAACAAAACAGGAAAGTAAGAAACCATTAAGGTGGAAGACGATTAAAATGAAGCAAATTGTAGGACCTGACATTTGTACAAGTGACTTATGTTTAGTAGGGGTTGTGTGTGTGTACCGTAATGGGAGGTACTTCACGCTGATAAATGGGGGGGTTGTTGTATATTAGTAACATTAGGATGGATGCCAACCGTGTTTCCCCCACTTCTTACGTCAAATCATTAATTTCCCTGTTTCTTTATAATTTATATATCTGTTCAGAACGAGAGGGAAAAGTAAAACACAAACTATTGACGTTTCATTTATAATAACTAACATTTATTTATTTTTTTAAATTGTGATAAGAAAATTAATATTCCAGCATATTTTAAATAACGTTGTTAAAAAACAATAAGCATAAGCAATTTGATATACAGCTCGGTACTTCCCCTTCGTTAGTTTACTGCTACTTATAATGCACACTTTCTACTTAATGCTACTACTGAAGGTGCCTCACACTCCCCCCCTCCCCCCCCCCAATGGCCACTTACTACTGGTGGCTTACTATTGAACCCTAAAGCTACTTATTTTGTATGTGGTTAAACCTTCCTCTTATGGCCACGTACTACTGACGGTGCTTCATCTCCCTCTCATTATTACCAATTACTAATCATTGTGGCTCACCTCCCCACCCTATACCACTCACTACTTATGATGGCTCATCTCTCCAACATATCAAAACTTACTACTGACAGTGGCTCAACTCCCCACCCTATCACCACTTACTACTGATGTTGGGCTCATCTCCCTACTATTTCACAACTCACTACTTATGATGGCTCATCTTTTCAACATATCAAAACTTACTACAGACAGTGGCTCAACTCCCCCACCCTATCACCACTTACTACTGATCATGGCTCATGTCTACAACATATCACAACATAATACTGATGTCGGTTCATCTTCCTGCCCTACCACGATGCCTACCACACTTACAAATGATGGCGGCTCATCTCCTCACCCTATCATTATTTATTACTGTAGGTAGGCAGTCCATCCACCCCTCATGGCTACTTACTACTTGTGCTGATCATGTACTCATCCACTTTCTGTCATCGTATAGCTTACAAATCGAAAACTGTATAATTTCAAATATCATTGAAAACAATAGTACTAAACTGTACTGAAAAGAAGGATAATAGATTTGCTGTATCTAATTAAGTTAATCTATAATGAAAGGCAACAGACGGCTAAATTACAACGCAAAATAAAATTGATTATAAACTAACACATTTTATCATGATAACAGTTTTAAATATTAAGGAGGTGAAATGTTGAATAACAAGTGAGCGTGACAGTTGTTTATGTATCAGTAAATGCAATCTCCACCTGTCGTAATATGGAAGAGAAACAGAGATGTAATTTCATCACTGACTTTGATTCAGTGTTCATTCTTGCCTTTCATCTTGTAAGTAACTGTAACACAGGGAGATAATATATTGAACATGAATATGTTTTAAGGCCTTCAATGCCTTCGTTTAAAAGCACACTTTTATACGTTCAGGAACACATTTTATTCATTAAATTCTAATTAGTGGCTTTATTAAGATTGTTTGATGAAATGTGGTTAGGATGAAATATGTAAATAATAAAATTATAAGCACCTTGTGCATAACTACTAATAGGAATTACTTTGGGTGGAAACAATGGGTAGTGTGAATAAAACCTAGCACTTGCTAGATCTAAGGTTTTTTTAAGCAAATGCTATAGATTCAGTGAATAAAGTTTGTCTAGCACTACCTAGGCCTAGTTGTTGCTAGAGTCTCCGGGACGCCTTAGCAATTGCTTGAAAATGAGGTGAATAAAAAGAAACTCCTAACCTTAGAGGTTAGCAAGTGCTTACAAATTCTTAAGCCTGGTCCAGGGCATGCTAACTTTTAGTTAGACCTTTACTACTGTACAACATGACTGCGTTTATGTACATTCGTCAACAAAAACAGTATATGGTATTCGAAGGGAAATTATAAATTGTAAGGAGTTGTTACTGTTTGAAAGTGATAGTGTTGATTTTTTAGCCGCAGAATTCTTAAGAGAAACAGACACACGTGGTGGTGGTCTTTCGCCGAGAAAACAAATGGAGACTTTTCTACGATTTTTCGCTGACCCGGGATTTCAGTCCGGTATCGCCCAGAACATTGGTGTTCACAGGTCAACAGCTTGTAAAACTATACATCATGTTATGAATCAAATAGTTGGCAGGGCTGACAACTGGATTTATTTCCCATCAAATATGCAAGAAATAAACGAACCTAAACTAATTTGGCAATAACGATGTCGTATGCCTACTGTTATTGGAACGCTAGACTGTACTCATGTGGAAATAAAAAGGCCCCAATTTCACGGTGATGAATATGTAATCCGAAAAGGTTACTGTAGCATCAACGTCCAGGCCAAATGTGATGCGCATGACAAATTTACTAGTGTGTGTGCAGAATGGCCAGGAAGTGTGCATGACTCAAGGATATGGCGAAGAAGCGAATGCAGAGGAATTACATATTCATATTGTATCAATGAGGAATTACATATTCATTTCACCATGAAATTGGGGCCTTTTCATTTCCACATGAGGACAGTCTAGCGCTCCAATAACAGTAGGCATACGACATCGTTGTTGCCAAATCAGTTTAGCTTCGTTTATGTCTTGCATGTTTGATGGGAAATAAATCCAATTATCAGCCCTGTCGACTATTTGATTCATAACATGATATATATATTTTTTTGTGTGTAGAGATTTTACAAACGTACAAAAAGGCACATCACACAGTAAGCGGAAATTAAGTTACTACATGTTACTAATTTATTTTTTTACGTGCATGCACTAAGTTTAAATGCCAAGTCTACCAAGTGCATGCATTCCATAAGCAAAAAATATGAGTAATTAGTTTTTTTATTTATTTGTTTATTTATTACTAAGATTAAGGACCTAGGATTTTAGGATTATGGAAGTTTATTTTTTAATTTAAATTAAAGTACGTAACGAAATCGATCTCATCAGTTTGTACTGCAACATCATCTGAATGTTTCTTTAACTTTTCTAGTTTAATTTTTCGGCATAGATTTGAATGTTTTGTAACTTAGTTTCTTGCAATAAAACTCTTTGTAATTGGGGCAACGATAACATTTTGGTTTCTTCAGTTTCATATTCCAAAACTTTTCGGACACTTTCCCTTGTTTGGCTTGTCATTTGATTAGCATTCGTCGTTTCTGCGGCGTTGCTTATTCTTAAACTATCAGGATCAAGAAGCTCTTCATTTCCTGCTGGGTAATTTTCAACTTGAAGTGCGATATTATTTTTACCAACACTTAAACTTCCAGGTATTTAAAAAAATACTGGATTATCTTTCTCACTGATTATTTCATAAAACTGTGCTTCCCAATTGTTCAGCTTAATTTTCTTGTTGCCTGTTATGTTTATATCTGTCTTCTTCTTCATGATTACTTTCATATTGCTTAGCAATTTTTTCAGCCGAGCAACAGATACCTTTTACCCAAATGCTGACGAATATTCTTCTGCAATTGTTTTCCAGAAATTTACT
The DNA here is from genome assembly GCA_035578905.1 of Stictocephala bisonia. NCBI lineage: Eukaryota > Metazoa > Arthropoda > Insecta > Hemiptera > Membracidae > Stictocephala > Stictocephala bisonia. The sequence goes on from JAQJVL010000314.1 coordinate 575,274, forward strand.
TTTTCTTTAACAGCAGATGGAATCTTTGATTTTTCTAAAACGACAGGATGTACTGCTATACATTTTACAAATAGTGCCCTATCTAGATTCTTCTCTCCATTCACTCGACGACATGATTAGTGCTTACAAACAAACTTCCCACAAAGTAATATTTGAATACTGACCTCACAGTCACAATTGAACACTGATTATTGATGCGCTCGCATTCCCACCCTTCCGCTGTATACCTCAGTGGAAGGGGAAACACAAGTCACAATACGCGCGTAGCATGAGCTAAGCTTAGCACATGCTACCCCTAGCAATTGCTTAACTGTATCCGGGACGATCTAACTCCTCCTTAGCTGGTGCTACCATGATTTAGCATTTGTTTATTTACTCGTATTTTAGCAAGAGCTAAATCTATGTAGTAGGTCCTACCCACCAAGTAATAGGTTTTATTCACATCACCCCTTAACTTAATATTTCATAAATAACCTCAAAATGCACTACCATTTTATTCTAAATAAGTTATATAATACAGGATGACACGGAGGAAAGAGTAGTTCTCTATCTCACTTTGACCACTTAGTGCATCCGTCTTGTACTAGCGCTTTCAATAGGTCACTATCTAACCGATCTATCTATAGTCTAGAATTCCCTGCTGGAAAATGCCTGGGAAATATGTGTTTTTGCATGTATGTCTAAAGCATGTTTACGATAGATTACTATGCAGAATGTTTCATTCCTATGTTTTTTTTACTACTAATTCAATTCAAAAACATTTTAAGATTATAAAATAAAAACATGTTGAATCTGAAAGTCTGTAAATAAGTACAAGCTGCAGTGGTTTTATCACGATTTAACTTTACAAATTTGCAGAACCACCCCCAACTTTAGCATCAAAGCTACCACTTCAAAGGCCTGCGGTAGATTACACCCCCAATTATTTGCAAAATATTTGCTTGTAACATCAACTGCTACTTAACCGTTTAACCTTTTTTTAACCGCTTGTTACAAACGGTACCATATGCACTTTAACATGAAAGAATTAAAATAAATTTAAAATATAACTTTGATGACAACATCCGCGAAACGTACTATATGATAATGAGTAGATAGTCACTCGTTTCATCCACTCTATATATGTTCCAAGAGATATATTGTAAGTTATGTTACTATATATCTCTTGGAACATATATAGATTGCATGAAACAAGTGATTATCTCCGGGTTTTTCCTAGAATACAAGCACTTCTCGTTGGCTGAAAAATATTTAGGAACGCTATATCTTTTTAAAAGTAATTTCCTCTGTTTTCTACATAAAAATGAAATAATTATATGCAAACAAATAATGCAAAGTAAGAAAATGGTATGTAATAGAAATATTTAGGTAAGGACAAACTAAGACTGAGTAAATATATCAACATTTTTTACTGATTTTATCTTTCTGGATTTTAAATTCTAAGTCTATGTAGAAAAGAGTTATATGCGTATAGTGCACTTCTTCTTATTCTTTAGGTTAAGAGATTGATGATCATGTTGCTTTGCAAGTAACTTTTACCACTTGGCTCCGACGTCACCGCTAGATAACGGCATCAAACAACATCGAGCGTGGCTGTTGCTTGGATGGGTGTTACCTTGGATGGGATAGGTGAACCCCGTCGTTGTACGCAGTCCACTGGTTCGGGAGTCACCCTTAAACCCTTGGCTCTCCGGTTAAGTGTTAGAAAGGGCCTTTAGTCATATATCCATTCAGTCAAATGAGACATCCTTTTACTTTAAATTTTTTCCGTATTAAAATTGTGTTGCTTCGACACATGACCACGTAACATTTGGTTTAGACATTTTTTACACGTTAGTAAAGAAATGTAATCAACTATTTATAGCTGATAAATTAAGTTAAAGCCAACTTATCAAAACATCGTTGACTGTACTTTGCGAAATCCAATGGAACATATATCTAAATAATATAACGAATAAGAAACAATACAACGATTAGAGCTTAAAAATATTTTTAAAAAGTCTCATTTATAATACTCACGTTTATTTGCTATCCCATCATCACCAAAATCTCATAATGTTATACAAATTACATCTCTACTAAACGATTGTTAACAATTTCAATAATTCATAGAGCCATTCCAACTTAGCTTACGTTGGGTTTACCAAGGCATACTTTAGAGATTTGCAGACCAACCTAAAACACAAACTTCAAAGTAACCACATCAAAGGCTGGTGGTAAGTTGTAGGGAACCACCGAAAACTTGTAAAATGTTTACACTTGGAATTGTGGTAAATAATCCGTATGTTCCCTAGGGAGATTTTTATGTATAAATTCAATTATGAAGGGGCTTTGTTTTACATCAATCACGTGACAATATTTCAATTAATAAGTGTAGACTTCATTACAATCTTACGAAAAATGACTGTAATCATTCACATAACTAGAATTGTATGAATAAAGTATGAAAATTAAACTGCTGATTCAAATGATTTCGTTACTGATTTTGGATATGTTATGAAATATTTCTCTGTCCATTGTGTAAAAATGTATTTTTAAAATTTCTTTATAAATATTAAAATTATTCATTTTATATAGATAAGAATGTGTTTAAATTAATAATTATAACTATAGTATATATAGTGTTTTCCCCAAACTTCTTTATCTAACACAAATATTAAAAATCACGAGAACATTGCAATGTGTCCCTACCATCAAAGATTTAAAAAAATACAACCTGTGATGTTTTCATTTTAAATAGTACAGAACTATAGTAGGGCCTTATCATAGTCAGTAATGCAAATGAGTGACTATGATATACATACCTACTTATAGGTCCCATAAATCATCTTTCAAAATACTTATTTTAGCTCATATTTTACTATGTAAGGTCATAAGAGGACCTAATTATAACCTGTTTAGGTGGAATTAATTGAAACACGTAGTTAGCAGTACAATACACTCTAAAATGTGTCTGATTTTTCCTTACACATGAATGTCATTGGTATTTTATTTATAACTGGATAAATAACCTTGAAACACATTGCTATCAGTCACTTCAATATTATTTTGCTGCATCATTTCCTAGTTATTTATGATATTTTAATGTGCAAAATAGAATAAATAGTTTCACATCAAATTTATTGTTTAAAAAAATCTTGTTAGTTATGTCGTGACTTTTTAAAATTTGTAATATACCGAGAAATTGCTATTTCATTTTATATTTTAAATAAAACAATCCATGATATTCTTTGTACCAGAGAGGATTGAGGTTTATTTACTAGTAGCAGTGAAACAATAAGTAAATGAACTATGTGAACTTATAAATATTATAATATACTTGATAAATAACGGTGTTTTGTACCATCTGAATAATGAAAAATATACATATTAATTATAATAATAGCCAAATGATAATATTATATGAGACCTTCTTACTCATATACTGATTACTGATTCATTATTCTCATATCCTGCAACCGTAGAGTGCTGCCATCTCTGCGGTGTGACAAAGTACAATAGAAGTAGAACTGTGGCTAGCATAATTCATTTTATGAAATTTTGTTATTTAGGGGAAAACATCTGTTAGTAAAATTATCGGTAAATAATAGTAAATATAATTATAATTGCGCATTTTATTGCAAAATTCAATATAAAAAAAGAGAAGGGATTTTTTAACACTAACAAATACCTACAGTTTTTATCATTCAAATGCTGTTAATGCGTATTATATATAACGGTAGTAATACGTTTAACTGGTGAAATTAATTGAAAAAAATTGAATTTAACAAATCTGGATCTGCAACAGACAAAACCAGATAATTCTATTACTACAATACCAATACTGCTGTATACTTGTAGTGGCAGGCTTATCACTGCAGAAACTAATACTCACTTACAATAATACTACTGTAATTAATGTTTCAGTGTATATTGCTGAACAGTAGTAGTTACAGGGTGTCACAACGTCAGAAAGGAATTTTAGACGAAACCGATGCTCAATTACAATATTACTACAGTAATGTATGTTCCACTGTATATCACTAAACAGTAGTAGTTACAGGGTGTCACAACGTCAGAAAGGAATTTTAGACGAAACCGATGCTCAATTACAATATTACTACAGTAATGTATGTTCCACTGTATATCACTAAACAGTAGTAGTTACAGGGTGTCACAACGTCAGAAAGGAATTTTAGACGAAACCGATGCTCAATTACAATATTACTACAGTAATGTATGTTCCACTGTATATCACTAAACAGTAGTAGTTACAGGGTGTCACAACGTCAGAAAGGAATTTTAGACGAAACCGATGCTCACTTACAATATTACTACAGTAATGTATGTTCCACTGTATATCACTAAACAGTAGTAGTTGCAGGGTGTCACAACGTCAGAAAGGAATTTTAGACGAAACCAATGCTCACTTACAATATTACTACTGTAATATATGTTCCACTGTATACCACTAAACAGTAGTACTTACAGGGTGTCAAAACGTCAGACAGGTAATTACAGATAAAATCAATGCTTCCTTACAATATTACTACTGTAATATATGTTCCTCTGTATGTCACTAAACAGTAGTAATTACAGGGTGTCACAACGTCAGAAAGGAATTTTAGACGAAACAGATGCTCAATTACAATATTACTACAGTAATGTATGTTCCACTGTATATCACTAAACAGTAGTAGTTACAGGGTGTCACAACGTCAGAAAGGAATTTTAGACGAAACCGATGCTCACTTACAATATTACTACAGTAATGTATGTTCCACTGTATATCACTAAACAGTAGTAGTTGCAGGGTGTCACAACGTCAGAAAGGAATTTTAGACGAAACCAATGCTCACTTACAATATTACTACTGTAATATATGTTCCACTGTATACCACTAAACAGTAGTAGTTACAGGGTGTCACAACGTCTGAAAGGAATTTTTGACGAAACCGATGCTCACTTACAATAATACTACTGTAATATATGTTCCTCTGTATGTCACTAAACAGTAGTAGTTACAGGGTGTCACAACGTCAGAAAGAAATTTTAGACGAAACCGATGCTCAGTTACAATATTACTACTGTAATATATGTTCATCTGTATGTCACTAAACAGTAGTAGTTACAGAGTGTCTCAACGTCAGACAGGTAATTACAGCTAAAATCAATGCTCACTTACAATATTACTACTAAAATATACTTTTATGTTCCTCTGTATGTCACTAAACGGTAGTAGTTACAGGGTGTCTTAACGTCAGACAGGTAATTACAGATAATATTAATGCTCATTTACAATATTACTACTGTAATATATGTTCCAGCGTATATTGCCGTATAGTTGCAGGTTATTTCAACGTCAGACAGGTAATTACAGACAATGAATAGTTTGGTTGCAGGGTACACTGCACATTACAGATAAGCAAAGAGTAAACCAATCCTTACATACAATATTGTCTGTGTATTACCCGTGCGTTATAGCTTCCTATATTGCTGATAAGTGTGGTTGCAGGGTACCACTGATTCTGACATACAATCAACGATTAAAGCAAGCCCCACATACATTAATGTCCGTGTATTACCCGAGTGTTATAGCTCCCTATTTTGCTGATTAGTTGTGGTTGCAGGGTACCACTGATTCTGACAGACAATCAACGAATAAAACAAATCCTACATACATTAATGTCCGTGTATTACCCGTGTGTTATAGCTCTCTATTTTGCTGATTAGTTGTGGTTGCAGGGTACCACTGATTCTGACAGACAATCAACGAATAAAACAAATCCTACTTGTTTACAAATAACTACAGTTTTTATCATTCAAATGCTGTTAATACGTATTATATATAACGGTAGTAATACGTTTTAACTGGAAAAATTAGTTGAAAAAAAATTAAATTTAACAAATCTGGATCTGCAACAGATAAAACCAGATAATTCTATTACTACAATACCAATACTGCTGTATACTTGTAGTGGCAGGCTTATCACTGCAGAAACTGATACTCACTTACAATAATATTACTATAATTAATGTTCCAGTGTATATTGCTGAACAGTAGTAGTTACAGGGTGTCAAAACGTCAGACAGGTAATTACAGATAAAATCTATGCTTACTTACAATATTACTACTGTAATATATGTTCCTCTGTATGTCACTAAACAGTAGTAATTACAGGGTGTCACAACGTAAGAAAGGAATTTTAGACGAAACCGATGCTCACTTACAATATTACTACTGTAATATATGTTCCTTTGTATGTCACTAAACAGTAGTAATTACAGGGTGTCACAACGTAAGAAAGGAATTTTAGACGAAACCGATGCTCACTTACAATATTACTACTGTAATATATGTTCCTCTGTATATCACTAAACAATAGTAGTTATAGGGTGTCACAACGTCAGAAAGGAATTTTAGACGAAACCGATGCTCACTTACAATAATACTACTGAAATATATGTTCCTCTGTATGTCACTAAACAGTAGTAGTTACAGGGTGTCACGTCAGAAAGGAATTTTAGACGAAACCGATGCTCACTTACAATATTACTACTGTAATATATGTTCCTCTGTATGTCACTAAACAGTAGTAGTTACAGGGTATCACAACGTCAGAAAGGAATTTTAGACGAAACCAATGCTCACTTACAATATTACTACTGAAATATATGTTCCTCTGTATGTCACTAAACAGTAGTAGTTACAGGGTGTCACGTCAGAAAGGAATTATAGACGAAACCGATGCTCACTTACAATATTACTACTGTAATATATGTTCCTCTGTATGTCACTAAACAGTAGTAGTTACAGGGTGTCACAACGTCAGAAAGGAATTTTAGACGAAACCGATGCTCACTTACAATATTACTACTGTAATATATGTTCCTCTGTATGTCACTAAACAGTAGTAGTTACAGGGTGTCACAACGTCAGAAAGGAATTTTTGACGAAACTGATGCTCACTTACAATATTACTACTGTAATATATGTTCCTCTGTATGTCACTAAACAGTAGTAGTTACAGGGTGTCACAACGTCAGAAAGAAATTTTAGACGAAACCGATGCTCAGTTACAATATTACTACTGTAATATATGTTCATCTGTATGTCACTAAACAGTAGTAGTTACAGAGTGTCTCAACGTCAGACAGGTAATTACAGCTAAAATCAATGCTCACTTACAATATTACTACTAAAATATACATTTATGTTCCTCTGTATGTCACTAAACGGTAGTAGTTACAGGGTGTTTCAACGTCAGACAGGTAATTACAGATAAAATTAATGCTCATTTACAATATTACTACTGTAATATATGTTCCAGCGTATATTGCCGTATAGTTGCAGGTTATTTCAACGTCAGACAGGTAATTACAGACAATGAATAGTTTGGTTGCAGGGTATACTGCACATTACAGATAAGCAAAGAGTAAACCAATCCCTACATACAATATTGTCTGTGTATTACCCGTGCGTTATAGCTTCCTATATTGCTGATAAGTGTGGTTGCAGGGCACCACTGATTCTGACAGGCAATCAACGAATAAACCAATCCCCACATACAATAATGTCCGTGTATTACCCGTGTGTTATAGCTCTTTATTTTGCTGATTAGTTGTGGTTGCAGGACACTACTGATTCTGACAGGCAATCAACGAATAAACCAATCCCCACATACAATAATGTCCGTGTATTACCCATGTGTTATTGCTCTTTATCTTGCTGATTAGTTGTGGTTGCAGGGCACCACTGATTCTGACAGGCAATCAACGAATAAAACAATCCCCACATACAATATTGTCTGTGTATTACCCGTCTGTTATAGCTCTTTATTTTGCTGATTAGTTGTGGTTGCGGGGCACCACTGATTGTCAGACAATCAACGAATAATCCAATCCCTACATACAATATTGTCTGAGTATTACCCATGTGTTATAGCTCTTTATTTTGCTGATTAGTTGTGGTTGCAGGGCACTACTGATTCTGACAGACAATACACGAATAAACCAATCCCCACAGACATTAATGTCCGTGTATTACCCGTGTGTTATAGCTCCCTATTTTGCTGATTAGTTGTGGTTGCAGGACACTACTGATTCTGACAGGCAATCAACGAATAAACCAATCCCCACATACAATATTGTCTGTGTATTACCCATGTGTTATAGCTCCCTATTTTGTTGATTAGTTGTGGTTACAGGACACTACTCAATCTGCCAGGCAATCAACGAATAAACCAATCCCCACATACAATAATGTCCGTGTAATACCCATGTGTTATAGCTCTTAATTTTGCTGATTAGTTGTGGTTGCAGGACACTACTGATTCTTACAGGCAATCAACGAATAAACCAATCCCTACATACAATATTGTCTGTGTATTACCCATGTGTTATAGCTCTTTATTTTGCTGATTAGTTGTGGTTGAAGGGCACCACTGATTGACAGACAATCAACGAATAAAGCAAACCCCACATACATTAATGTCCGTGTATTACCCTTGTGTTATAGCTCTCTATTTGGCTGGTTAGCTCCAGGGTACCACTGATTCTGACAGACAATCAACGATTAAAGCAAGCCCCACATACATTAATGTCCGTGTATTACCCGAGTGTTATAGCTCCCTATTTTGCTGATTAGTTGTGGTTGCAGGGTACCACTGATTCTGACAGACAATCAACGAATAAAACAAATCCTACATACATTAATATCCGTGTATTACCCGTGTGTTATAGCTCTCTATTTTGCTGATTAGTTGTGGTTGCAGGGTACCACTGATTCTGACAGACAATCAACGAATAAAACAAATCCTACTTGTTTACAAATAACTACAGTTTTTATCATTCAAATGCTGTTAATACGTATTATATATAACGGTAGTAATACGTTTTAACTGGAAAAATTAGTTGAAAAAAAATTAAATTTAACAAATCTGGATCTGCAACAGATAAAACCAGATAATTCTATTACTACAATACCAATACTGCTGTATACTTGTAGTGGCAGGCTTATCACTGCAGAAACTGATACTCACTTACAATAATATTACTATAATTAATGTTCCAGTGTATATTGCTGAACAGTAGTAGTTACAGGGTGTCAAAACGTCAGACAGGTAATTACAGATAAAATCAATGCTTACTTACAATATTACTACTGTAATATATGTTCCTCTGTATGTCACTAAACAGTAGTAATTACAGGGTGTCACAACGTAAGAAAGGAATTTTAGACGAAACCGATGCTCACTTACAATATTACTACTGTAATATATGTTCCTTTGTATGTCATTAAACAGTAGTAATTACAGGGTGTCACAACGTAAGAAAGGAATTTTAGACGAAACCGATGCTCACTTACAATATTACTACTGTAATATATGTTCCTCTGTATATCACTAAACAATAGTAGTTATAGGGTGTCACAACGTCAGAAAGGAATTTTAGACGAAACCGATGCTCACTTACAATAATACTACTGAAATATATGTTCCTCTGTATGTCACTAAACAGTAGTAGTTACAGGGTGTCACGTCAGAAAGGAATTTTAGACGAAACCGATGCTCACTTACAATATTACTACTGTAATATATGTTCCTCTGTATGTCACTAAACCGTAGTAGTTACAGGGTATCACAACGTCAGAAAGGAATTTTAGACGAAACCAATGCTCACTTACAATATTACTACTGAAATATATGTTCCTCTGTATGTCACTAAACAGTAGTAGTTACAGGGTGTCACGTCAGAAAGGAATTATAGACGAAACCGATGCTCACTTACAATATTACTACTGTAATATATGTTCCTCTGTATGTCACTAAACAGTAGTAGTTACAGGGTGTCACAACGTCAGAAAGGAATTTTAGACGAAACCGATGCTCACTTACAATATTACTACTGTAATATATGTTCCTCTGTATGTCACTAAACAGTAGTAGTTACAGGGTGTCACAACGTCAGAAAGGAATTTTAGACGAAACTGATGCTCACTTACAATATTACTACTGTAATATATGTTCCTCTGTATGTCACTAAACAGTAGTAGTTACAGGGTGTCACAACGTCAGAAAGAAATTTTAGACGAAACCGATGCTCAGTTACAATATTAATACTGTAATATATGTTCATCTGTATGTCACTAAACAGTAGTAGTTACAGAGTGTCTCAACGTCAGACAGGTAATTACAGCTAAAATCAATGCTCACTTACAATATTACTACTAAAATATACATTTATGTTCCTCTGTATGTCACTAAACGGTAGTAGTTACAGGGTGTTTCAACGTCAGACAGGTAATTACAGATAAAATTAATGCTCATTTACAATATTACTACTGTAATATATGTTCCAGCGTATATTGCCGTATAGTTGCAGGTTATTTCAACGTCAGACAGGTAATTACAGACAATGAATAGTTTGGTTGCAGGGTACACTGCACATTACAGATAAGCAAAGAGTAAACCAATCCCTACATACAATATTGTCTGTGTATTACCCGTGCGTTATAGCTTCCTATATCGCTGATAAGTGTGGTTGCAGGGCACCACTGATTCTGACAGGCAATCAACGAATAAACCAATCCCCACATACAATAATGTCCGTGTATTACCCGTGTGTTATAGCTCTTTATTTTGCTGATTAGTTGTGGTTGCAGGACACTACTGATTCTGACAGGCAATCAACGAATAAACCAATCCCCACATACAATAATGTCCGTGTATTACCCATGTGTTATTGCTCTTTATCTTGCTGATTAGTTGTGGTTGCAGGGCACCACTGATTCTGACAGGCAATCAACGAATAAACCAATCCCCACATACAATATTGTCTGTTTATTACCCGTCTGTTATAGCTCTTTATTTTGCTGATTAGTTGTGGTTGCGGGGCACCACTGATTGACAGACAATCAACGAATAATCCAATCTCTACATACAATATTGTCTGAGTATTACCCATGTGTTATAGCTCTTTATTTTGCTGATTAGTTGTGGTTGCAGGGCACTACTGATTCTGACAGACAATACACGAATAAACCAATCCCTACATACAATATGTCCATGTATTACCCGTGTGTTATAGCTCCCTATTTTGCTGATTAGTTGTGGTTGCAGGACACTACTGATTCTGACAGGCAATCAACGAATAAACCAATCCCCACATACAATATTGTCTGTGTATTACCCATGTGTTATAGCTCCCTTTTTTTTTTTGCTTAGTTGTGGTTACAGGACACTACTCAATCTGACAGGCAATCAACGAATAAACCAATCCCCACATACAATAATGTCCGTGTATTACCCTTGTGTTATAGCTCTTAATTTTGCTGATTAGTTGTGGTTGCAGGACACTACTGATTCTTACAGGCAATCAACGAATTAACCAATCCCTACATACAATATTGTCTGTGTATTACCCATGTGTTATAGCTCTTTATTTTGCTGATTAGTTGTGGTTGAAGGGCACCACTGATTGACAGACAATCAACGAATAAAGCAAACCCCACATACATTAATGTCCATGTATTACCCTTGTGTTATAGCTCTCTATTTGGCTGGTTAGCTCCAGGGTACCACTGATTCTGACAGACAATCAACGATTAAAGCAAGCCCCACATACGATATTGTCCGTGTATAACCCGAGTGTTATAGCTACCTATCTTGCTGATTAGTTGGGGTTGCAGGGTACCACTGATTCTGACAGACAATCAACGAATAAACCAAACCCCACATACGATATTGTCCGTGTATAACCCGTGTGTTACATATAGCTCTTTATATTGCTGAATAGTTTTAAATGAAGGGCACCACTGATTTTGACAAACAAACAACGATGAAACCAATCCCCACATACGATATTGTCCGTGTATAACCCGTGTGTTATACATATCTCTTTATATTGCTGAATAGTTTTAGATAAAGGGCACCACTGATTTTGACAAATAACCAACGATAAAACCAAACCCCACATACGATATTGTCCGTGTATAACCCGTGTGTTATACATAGGTCTTTATATTGCTGAATAGTTTTAGATGAAGGGCACCACTGATTTTGACAAACAAACAACGATAAACCCAAACCCCACTTACGATATTGTCTGTGTATTACCCACATGTTTTACATAGCTCTTTTTATTGCTGAATAGTTTTAGATGAATGGCACCACTGATTGTGACAAACAAACAACGATAAAACCAATCCCCACATACGATATTGTCCGTGTATTACCCACGTGTTATACATAGCTCTTTATATTGCTTAATAGTTTTAGATGAAGGGCACCACTGATTTTGACAAACAAACAACGATGAAACCAAACCCTACACACGATATTGTCTGTTTACTACCCACGTGTTATACATAGCTCTTTATATTGCTAAATAGTTTTAGATGAAGGGCACCACTGATTTTGACAAACAAACAACGATGAAACCAAACCCTACACACGATATTGTCTGTTTACTACCCACGTGTTATACATAGCTCTTTATATTGCTGAATAGTTTTATATGAAGGGCACCACTGATTTTGACAAACAAACAACGATGAAACCAAACCCTACACACGATATTGTCTGTTTACTACCCACGTGTTATACATAGCTCTTTATATTGCTGAATAGATTTATATGAAGGGCACCACTGATTTTGACAAACAAACAACGATGAAACCAAACCCCACACACGATATTGTCTGTTTACTACCCACGTGTTATACATAGCTCTTTATATTGCTGAATAGTTTTATATGAAGGGCACCACTGATTTTGACAAACAAACAACGATGAAACCAAACCCTACACACGATATTGTCTGTTTACTACCCACGTGTTATACATAGCTCTTTATATTGCAGAATAGTTTTATATGAAGGTCACCACTGATTTTGACAAACAAACAACGATGAAACCAAACCCCACATACGAAATTGTCCGTGTATAACCCGTGTGTTATACATAGCTCTTTATATTGCTGAATAGTTTTAGATGAAGGGCACCACTGATTTTGACAAACAAACAACGATGAAACCAAACCCCACATACGATATTGTCCGTGTATAACCCGTGTGTTATACATAGCTCTTTATATTGCTGAATAGATTTAGATGAAGGGCACCACTGATTTTGACAAACAAACAACGATGAAACCAATCCCCACATACGATATTTTTCGTGTATAACCCGTGTGTTATACATAGATCTTTATATTGCTGAATAGTTTTAGATGAAGGGCACCACTGATTTTTGACAAACAAACAACGATGACACCATTCCCCACATACGATATTATCCGTGTATAACCCGTGTTTTATACATATCTCTTTATATTGCTGAATAGTTTTAGATAAAGGGCACCACTGATTTTGACAAATAACCAACGATAAAACCAAACCCCACATACGATATTGTCCGTGTATAACCCGTGTGTTATACATAGCTCTTTATATTGCTGAATAGTTTTAGATGAAGGGCACCACTGATTTTGACAAACAAACAACGATAAAACCAAACCCCACTTACGATATTGTCTGTGTATTACCCACGTGTTTTACATAGCTCTTTATATTGCTGAATAGTTTTAGATGAATGGCACCACTGATTTTGACAAACAAACATCGATAAAACCAAACCCCACATACGATATTGTCCGTGTAGAACCCGTGTGTTATACATAGCTCTTTATATTGCTTAATAGTTTTAGATGAAGGGCACCACTGATTTTGACAAACAAACAACGATGAAACCAAACCCTACACACGATATTGTCTGTTTACTACCCACGTGTTATACATAGCTCTTTATATTGCTGAATAATTTTAGATGAAGGGCACCACTGATTTTGACAAACAAACAACGATGAAACCAAACCCTACACACGATATTGTCTGTTTACTACCCACGTGTTATACATAGCTCTTTATATTGCTGAATAGTTTTATATGAAGGGCACCACTGATTTTGACAAACAAACAACGATGAAACCAAACCCTACACACGATATTGTCTGTTTACTACCCACGTGTTATACATAGCTCTTTATATTGCTGAATAGTTTTAGATGAAGGGCACCACTGATTTTGACAAACAAACAACGATGAAACCAAACCCCACATACGATATTGTCCGTGTATAACCCGTGTGTTATACATAGCTCTTTATATTGCTGAATAGTTTTAGATGAAGGGCACCACTGATTTTGACAAACAAACAACGATGAAACCAAACCCCACACACGATATTGTCCGTGTAAAACCCGTGTGTTATACATAGCTCTTTATATTGCTGAATAGATTTAGATGAAGGGCACCACTGATTTTGACAAACAAACAACGATGAAACCAAACCCTACACACGATATTGTCTGTTTACTACCCACGTGTTATAAATAGCTCTTTATATTGCTGAATAGTTTTATATGAAGGGCACCACTGATTTTGACAAACAAACAACGATGAAACCAAACCCTACACACGATATTGTCTGTTTACTACCCACGTGTTATACATAGCTCTTTATATTGCTGAATAGTTTTATATGAAGGGCACCACTGATTTTGACAAACAAACAACGATGAAACCAAACCCCACACACGTTATTGTCTGTTTACTACCCACGTGTTATACATAGCTCTTTATATTGCTGAATAGTTTTATATGAAGGGCACCACTGATTTCGACAAACAAACAACGATGAAACCAAACCCTACACACGATATTGTCTGTTTACTACCCACGTGTTATACATAGCTCTTTATATTGCTGAATAGTTTTAGATGACGGGCACCACTGATTTTGACAAACAAACAACGATGAAACCAAATCCCACATACGATATTGTCCGTGTATAACCCATGTGTTATACATAGCTCTTTATATTGCTGAATAGTTTTAAATGAAGGGCACCACTGATTTTGACAAACAAACAACGATGAAACCAAACCCCACATACGATATTGTCCGTGTAAAACCCGTGTGTTATACATAGCTCTTTATATTGCTGAATAGATTTAGATGAAGGGCACCACTGATTTTGACAAACAAACAACGATGAAACCAATCCCCACATACGATATTTTTCGTGTATAACCCGTGTGTTATACATAGATCTTTATATTGCTGAATAGTTTTAGATGAAGGGCACCACTGATTTTTGACCAACAAACAACGATGACACCATTCCCCACATACGATATTATCCGTGTATAACCCGTGTGTTATACATATCTCTTTATATTGCTGAATAGTTTTAGATAAAGGGCACCACTGATTTTGACAAATAACCAACGATAAAACAAAACCCCACATACGATATTGTCCGTGTATAACCCGTGTGTTATACATAGCTCTTTATATTGCTGAATAGTTTTAGATGAAGGGCACCACTGATTTTGACAAACAAACAACGATAAAACCAAACCCCACTTACGATATTGTCTGTGTATTACCCACGTGTTTTACATAGCTCTTTATATTGCTGAATAGTTTTAGATGAATGGCACCACTGATTTTGACAAACAAACAACGATAAAACCAAACCCCACATACGATATTGTCCGTGTATAACCCGTGTGTTATACATAGCTCTTTATATTGCTGAATAGTTTTAGATGAAGGACACCACTGATTTTGACAAACAAACAACGATGGAACCAAACCCCACACACGATATTGTCTGTTTACTACCCACGTGTTATACATAGCTCTTTATATTGCTGAATCGTTTTAGATGAAGGGCACCACTGATTTTGACAAACAAACAACGATGAAACCAAAACCCCACACACGATATTGTCCGTATATAACCCGTGTGTTATACATAGCTCTTTATATTGCTGAATAGTTTTAGATGAAGGGCTTCACTGATTTTGACAAACAAACAACGATGAAACCAAAACCCCACACACGATATTGTCGGTGTATAACCCGTGTGTTATACATAGCTCTTTATATTGCTGAATAGTTTTAGATGAAGGGCACCACTGATTTTGACAAACAAACAACGATGAAACCAAACCCTACACACGATATTGTCTGTTTACTACCCACGTGTTATACATAGCTCTTTATATTGCTGAATAGTTTTAGATGAAGGGCACCACTGATTTTGACAAACAAACAACGATGAAACCAAACCCCACATACGATATTGTCCGTGTATAACCCGTGTGTTATACATAGCTCTTTATATTGCTGAATAGTTTTAGATGAAGGGCACCACTGATTTTGACAAACAAACAACGATAAAACCAAACCCCACTTACGATATTGTCTGTGTATTACCCACGTGTTTTACATAGCTCTTTATATTGCTGAATAGTTTTAGATGAATGGCACCACTGATTTTGACAAACAAACAACGATAAAACCAAACCCCACATACGATATTGTCCGTGTATAACCCGTGTGTTATACATAGCTCTTTATATTGCTGAATAGTTTTAGATGAAGGACACCACTGATTTTGACAAACAAACAACGATGGAACCAAACCCCACACACGATATTGTCTGTTTACTACCCACGTGTTATACATAGCTCTTTATATTGCTGAATCGTTTTAGATGAAGGGCACCACTGATTTTGACAAACAAACAACGATGAAGCCAAAACCCCACACACGATATTGTCCGTGTATAACCCGTGTGTTATACATAGCTCTTTATATTGCTGAATAGTTTTAGATGAAGGGCTTCACTGATTTTGACAAACAAACAAAGATGAAACCAAAACCCCACACACGATATTGTCGGTGTGTAACCCGTGTGTTATACATAGCTCTTTATATTGCTAAATAGTTTTAGATGAAGGGCACCACTGATTTTGACAAACAAACAACGATGAAACCAAACCCCACAAAGGATATTGTCTGTTTACTACCCATGTGTTATACATAGCTCTTTATATTGCTGAATAGTTTTAGATGAAGGACACCACTGATTTTGACAAACAAACAATTATGAAACCAAACCCCACATACGATATTGTCCGTGTATTACGCACGTGTTATACATAGCTCTTTATATTGCTGAATAGTTTTAGATGAAGGGCACCACTGATTTTGACAAACAAACAACGATGAAACCAAACCCCACATACGATATTGTCCGTGTATATCCCGTGTGTTATACATAGCTCTTTATATTGCTGAATAGTTTTATATGAAGGGCACCACTGATTTTGACAAACAAACAACTATGAAACCAATCCCCTTATACGATATTGTCCGTGTATTACCCACGTGTTATACATAGCTCATTATATTGCTGAATAGTTTTAGATGAAGGGCACCACTGATTTTGACAAACAAACAACTATTAAACCAATCCCCACATACGATATTGTCCGTGTATTACCCACGTGTTATACATAGATATTTATATTGCTGAATAGTTTTATATGAAGGGCACCACTGATTTTGACAAACAAACAAGGATGAAACCAATCCCCACATACGATATTGTCCGTGTATAACCCGTTGTTATACATAGCTCTTTATATTGCTGAATAGCTTTAGATGAAGGGCACCACTGATTTTGACAAACAAACAACGATGAAACTAATCCCCACATACGATATTGTCCGTGTATTACCCACGTGTTATACATAGCTCTTTATATTGCTGAATAGTTTTAGATGAAGGGCACCACTGAGTTTGACAAACAAACAAGGATGAAACCAATCCCCACATACGATATTGTTTGTGTATTACCCACGTGTTATACATAGCTCTTTATATTGCTGAATAGTTTTAGATGAAGGGCACCACTGATTTTGACAAACAAACAAGGATGAAACCAATCCCCACATACGATATTGTCACGGATGAATAATATGTATATGTATATATACATTTCTACGATTGGTATACGCACTTCCCCATATTTTCGAATGGTTATGGTTGAAGGAAACCACTGATTCTGACATGAAATGCACGACGAAAACATATCCAACATATAATCTAAGCTAAATACGTTATTAATACATTGTTTTTGTCCAGGAGTTTGTGTATATACTTTATTTATTTTGTATATGACTGATACACGACTTTAGCCTGTAATATTTATTGATACAAACGTACTAACTATGTACTGGGGGTTAACTGTAAGAGTTAATTAGGAAATGTGTCATCCACCTCCTCCAATATTCTTTTATTTTTTTAAATCACGTATTGAAGAAAATATTTTGTACCAAAGAATGTGTGTAAAGGTACAAAGTATAAGAGTATTTGTGTATGTAATTCTTGATCATATGATGTGGTTTTTTTTCTTTTTATAAACCCATTCCATATTATATCAAAATACTTATTGTAATGTGCTCACATCTATCAAAGTTAAATGTCATCAATAAAAATTATTTCATCCTATTATAATATTAATGATACATTGTAAAGGAATCTGTTTTGGAATAAAAAAATCTATTTTTGAAGTTTCCGGTCAGTGAGCAGATCTGGAGAGTAGGTACGCACGAGCCATGGTCCTTCTTGTCACGCCATTTGACGTAATGTCTTGTTTACATAATTTCTGCACTGAATTTGGGTTGTTTGTCTTTGAATTCCGTACGATATAAATAAAGATCTGTATTACGAAGTGGCTGGTCGAGCTACAATAATACAACGTGCAGGGTATTCGTTGAAAGTATACATAAACCTTGGTTAATTGGAGTCACAATAAAATTATGATCAAAGAGTGGACCTAATTATTTTTGCCAAGATCATAATAAGACACTTTGATAGTAAACATTGATCGGGAAATTTCTTATCTCGATCAATAACTCACTCACTATAGCTTGACCTTTTGTGGGTTTCCAGGTAGTTTTTTTTTTTTTTTATTTTTAGAAAAATACTTCACTTGCCAGGTCACATGGACTTCAGGCCTGTGCGTCAACTTTATTTACAGTACAAATAAACGTCACACAACACAAATTTATTACAATATAAGCACAAAATGCACAAATATATTACAATACATGTAAAAAATGTACGAATATTATGGTGATGGATTTCGGTGAACCACGCTCACCTTCCTCAGACCCCAATTCAGTTATTTTGTGAATACCTCTGGTCTGAGGAAGGTGAGCGTGGTTCACCGAAGTCAATCACTATAATATTCGTGCATTTTGTGCTTATATTGTAATACATTTGTGTTGTGTGACGTTTACTTGAACTGTATATGTACCAACACGTATTATGCTAATTATAAAAACAACACTATTTATTGAATGAAGTACCGACCGTAACTTCAGCTGAGAGTTTGAACCTCGGATCTTGTCCTTCGGAGTATGAAGCCTTAGCCACTGAGCTACCACGAAGGCAAATAAGCGTTATCTCGAAAAATATATCATAATGCACGTGTTCAACTAATTTGAAGCTTGGAAAAATCATTAACAAGAGGACTGTTTTATGACATATCTACTTGCTACATCTCCTCTCACCTTTCCCATCTCTCTTCCATTCTTCTCCTTTATCACGTTGTCTTTTTCTCTGTGTTACTTACCCGTTTTTTTAGGTATTTAACAAACGTATTTAGTCTTCAAAAGTTATTATTATTATGCTTTATATACGTTTTAAATTTTACATTTTAAAAAGTAAACAAATAACGAATAATATTATCAATATTTTGTCATGGTCTCTTATATAAAGAGCAGTTTAAAGTATACTTTTTATTTATCATAAATAGGTAAAATTTGAACTAGGAACTAGGTAGGTACAAACATGATTGATATAAAAAAAAACACATTGCTTTTTAAGTTTGTAATAACAGCATTTTAATTAATTTGTCATTTTCATTAGATATCGTAAAATTATTAATATGTATTTTTTGAAATTTTGATAAATGTATTAAAATACATTCATTATTATGCTTATACTATAAAGACTATACTTGCCCTTTATTCAATAAAGTTTCTTTACGACAATATTGGTATCAGGAGTCACAAATAATCATTTACTCACACTAGGTTCTGACAGGTAAGCTACCATGAACCTTGTACACCTTGGTAAACAATGCAATTAGCTTTCCTTCCGTCGAGTAATATTAAACTGTAGCCAAATAATCATTTACTCACACTAGGTTCTGACAGGTAAGCTACCATGAACCTTGTACACCTTGGTAAACAATGCAATTAGCTTCCTTCCGCCAAGTAATATTAAACTGTAGCCAAATAATCATTTACTCACACTAGGTTCTGACAGGTAAGCTACCATGAACCTTGTACACCTTGGTAAACAATGCAATTAGCTTCCTTCCGTCGAGTAATATTAAACTGTAGCCAAATAATCATTTACTCACACTAGATTCTGACAGGTAAGCTACCATGAACCTTGTACACTTTGGTAAACAATGCAATTAGCTTCCTTCCGTCGAGTAACATTAAACTGTTGCCAAATAATCATTTACTCACACTAGGTTCTGACAGGTAAGCTACCATGAACCTTGTACACTTTGGTAAACAATGCAATTAGCTTCCTTCCGTCGAGTAACATTAAACTGTTGCCAAATAATCATTTACTCACACTAGGTTCTGACAGGTAAGCTACCATGAACCTTGTACACCTTGGTAAACAATGCAATTAGCTTCCTTCCGTCGAGTAACATTAAACTGTTGCCAAATAATCATTTACTCACACTAGGTTCTGACAGGTAAGCTACCATGAACCTTGTACACCTTGGTAAACAGTACAATTAGCTTCCTTCCGTCGAGTAACATTAAACTGTTGCCAAATAATCATTTACTCACACTAGGTTCTGACAGGTAAGCTACCATGAACCTTGTACACCTTGGTAAACAATGCAATTAGCTTCCTTCCGTCGAGTAACATTAAACTGTTGCCAAATAATCATTTACTCACACTAGGTTCTGACAGGTAAGCTACCATGAACCTTGTACACCTTGGTAAACAGTACAATTAGCTTCCTTCCGTCGAGTAACATTAAACTGTTGCCAAATCTGCAGCTCATATAAGCTTAAGTAAGATAGGAAAATCCTTCCAATATGGGGTTAAATTACATTACAACATTTTTGGTAATAGGATGATTTTTATTCAATTTAAACTTCAACATTATATTAATATTACGAAATCTATTGTGTTATTTTGTTACCTTACAATATTCTTATAATTTTATCCTGTTATGTTGCTTAGTTGTCAAATTAAATTATAGTAAAAATTAGACTAAACCAAATGAAAATTACGACGTCGATGAGCGGTAAATGAGAGAGATGAGAAAATTAAATATTTATATATAAGTTGATTCGAAGGACCAGGGAGTTTTTATATTAAAAAACGCCCAAAAAGTTAATGTCTATAGAGAGAGCTTGTGGATAATTTGTTGTTACAAAATGGGACAAAATGTCGAGCAATATGCTTACAAAAATAACTAAAGTTACACACATGAAATGATGAAAAACAGTACCTTGTCCAATATTCCAATTAGGTGAGGGAAGGTCCGGAGACAACCGTTGGTGAGGTGGTAGCGAGGTCCATCAATGTCCTGGTACAAAGTAGGGAAACGCCAACGAACGACAGTTCTCACTTCATTTCACCTTCTTGACACGAATCACGGTAGAACGCTTCTCGCAAAGTTCATCTGCCACGGAAGCACGCACAAAGAAGATCTAGAAGATCTTGAAGCACAGACAATGACGGGAGTTCACTCAAGAAATTAAATGTACAAAATATCACACACACAAAAATATTAAAAGACGTTTAAGAGTGGTTGGTTAACAGAGATTTAGAGAAACAATATAGAGAGAGCACGAGGCAGAGAGCCTCCAAAGTGTATATGAGAGAAGTGCGTTGTGAGCCAGGGACGTTACAAGACAGAGTTTTCTAGACAGAGTGAGGTGGCGTAAACCCCGCGTGGTGCAAAACGTTTTTAGAACAGTGCATTCCAACCAATCAGATTTCAAGACGACTGACTACGTCATATCGCCTGATTTATGTCGCTTTTAGAAAGCGTTATCCCCCTCTCTCTCTCTCTGTTGAGATATTTCAAATTAAAAAATAATACAACTTAAAATGCGCTCTTGGCTTAAAAACTATTTCTTAATGCTAAAGTGTTAACACATTAAATGCTATTATAAAACCTTAAAATATAAGTTATAAGTACTGAACATTCCGGCCCCCTTGAAGCATTGTAGGCTTCAACAACAAAGTCACACAATAGAAAATCACACCACACAGTTTTTAGAGATTGGGGCACGGAACTAGAAAAGAGATTTTAGTCAGTGGGTAGAGGAAACACCTTTACCACTGGTCTAGTAAGGTGTCCATTTGGAGTGCGTAAGTCCACCACGCGCACAACACCATCAGTCCCTGGGTGTACGGCGGTAACACGAGCCAGAGGCCACGAGAGGGGCGGAGAGTTCTGGTGCACCAGCACGAGATCACCAACTTTGATATTCTCACGTGGTTGGGTCCACTTATAACGTTGCTGGAGCGTATGCAAGTATTCCAGCTGCCATCGTTTCCAGATGCGTTGGTGTAGAGCTTGGACCAACTGCCAATGTCGTAGGCGGTTGTCAGGTGCGTCGAGGAGGTCGGGTTCTGGGACCGACGCTAGGGGGGCACCAATCAAGAAGTGTCCCGGAGTGAGGGCAGAGAAGTCAGCAGGATCGCTGGAGAGTGGAGTGAGTGGCCGCGAGTTTAGCATGGCCTCTATCTGAGTGACGAGTGTCATAAATTCTGGCAGTGTCAGGATGTTGTCTCCCATGACACGACGCAAGTGGTGTTTGGTGCTTTTCACAGCGTTCTCCCATAATCCACCTTGGTGGGGAGCAGCAGGAGGGTTGAACTTGAAGTCGATACCTCGAGGAGTTGAGACATGCACTATGTGCTGCGCGTCAGTGATGAATGAGTGCCATTTTTTGGCAAGTTTGGATGGCAAGGGTTCATCCCAAGACAGACCTGTAGTCCAGAGGAGTTGCATAAAGCATTTTGCTTGCATTATGCAAGGAGAGAGAAATCCACAGGGATCATATATCTTGGCTATTAAGCTCAAGACAGAACGTTTGGTCGGGCGCTCGTCAGGTGGTATGTTAAGAGAGTATGTGAAACAATCCGTGGTAGGCGACCAATGTAAACCAAGGATAGAGAACTGCGGAGATAGAGATTCTTGCAGAAACACTGGAGACTCGCGATGTCCTTCCGGCAGAGCTTGGAGTAGGCGAGTAGAGTTAGAGACCCACTTCCGGAGTTCGAAACCTCCTTGACGCAGTAGACGGATGAGCTGCTCCTGCAGTTCTAAGGCCGATTCCTCTGTGTCCGCACCGGAGATGATGTCGTCCACGTAGGTCTGAGTCCTCAGCACGCATGCAGCGGAGGGGAAGTTCCCACCGTCGTCGTCTGCAAGCTGGTGCAGAGTCTTGATCGCCAAGTAGGGAGAGGTATTCATGCCGTAAGTAACAGTGTTCAACTGATAAGTTGAGAGAGGATCCTTGGGATGGTCACGCCATAAGATAAGTTGAAATTTCCGGTCATCTGGATGTACTCGGATTTGCCGATACATCTGACGGATGTCACAGCAAAAAACAATATTGTGACGCCTGAAGTGAAGTAGTATGTCACAAATATTTGTTTGGAGTTTGCGCCCGGTCAATAAGATATCGTTGAGAGAAACACCAGTACTGGTCTTGCAACTCGCATCAAAGACAGTACGGAGTTTTGTGGTGGAACTATTTTCCTTTAGCACCCCATGGTGGGGGAGGAAATAGTGTGGCTTAGTTAAATCAGGATTTTGAACTTTGGCCATGTGGTCGAGAGATTGATATTCACTGATAAAATCATGATAGAGTTGAGAAAAGTGAGGTTGAGCGTTTAATTTCCGCTCGAGAGAATGAAATCGACGCTCAGCAATAGGCTGAGACCATCCTAGGGCAGAATGATTTTCCTTAAACGGAAGTCGAACGGTGTAGCGTCCGGTTTCATCTCGAGAGTGAGAAGTGGCGAAGTGAGCATCACATTGTTCTTCTTCTTTGGTCTTCTTCGAATATACAGGAATTTCCTCTTGAAGCCAGAACCGCTGAAGTGATGAATGTAGATCTGCGTCGCTTGCTGAGTGTAGAGAGACATTGAGGCTCGTAGAGGTGAGAGTGGATGCGAAAGGTGCGCTGGGAGCAGTACCCAATACGACAAACCCGAAATGCGTGCCAATTACATGTGGCATATGCTGCCCCAGTGAGAACTGCTCATTAGTGAGTATTTTTGGAAATATACTTCCACCTAAGACAACGTCAATTCGTCCAGGTAAATGGAATGTGGGATCAGCGAGAATGTATCTCTGAGTCTTATTGTAGACTTCTGGGGCTAGAGGTACTCTGGGTAAATCCACGGTCAATTTATCTAATATTAACATTGGCTGGTCAGGAGCAATGATGAGACCAGATAGAGTGCTGATTGTGAGATGAGTTTGACCTTTTGGTTTTGCCGTGCTTTGGCTGAGGCCAGAGATGTGAGTTTGAGACTTAGTACGGCGCACTCCCAAGAGTTGAGCGGCACGTTCGGAAATTAAATCCGTCATACTCCCTGAATCAAGTAAAGCCCTGAATACATGGGATCTACCTTCAGGAGTTTTTAGTTGTACCAGTAAGGTGCCCAACAGCACGGTGTAACAATCTGGCATAGAGGGGGGTGAATCTTGAGAAACGAGAGTCACCTGAGAATCGTTATGGTTCTCACTAGAGCGATGACGTGTACTGGAGACGTCATGAGCTGTGTTACTACGGACGGGCTGATTAGCAGCATTGCCCGAGGCAGCTTGAAAGTGTAACAATGAATGGTGTTTTTTGTTACACGTGAGACACGTGGCCTTAGATTGGCATTCCTTGAGTTCATGAGCGCCTAAGCATGAGATGCAGCGCTTATGTCTCTTGACGAGCTGATGTCGTTCTTGAGGAGTTTTGTCACGGAAAACCGTACATGAATAGACTTTATGTCCACTCTGATTACAAATGAAACATGGAGGAGGCATAGTCTTGGTTTGAGCGGAGTTAGAGTGAGTTGTGACCATTGAAACATCACTAGAGCGAAAGTTCACCCTTTTTGGCGCAGTCACCTTGTTGCGGGCGTGAGGAGGAACATAGGTAGAAGCCTTTACCTGCGGAACGTTATGAATATTGGCATCTTCAGTTTGGCTGCATTCAGTGTTCAAAAATGTTATTATTTCTTTGACTTCCGGTAACGAGTGAGCAGACGCGTCATTCGAAGAGGTTGACCGGGAAGCTTCCAATTTTTTTCGTAAGTCGGCATCCATACGTCGGAGGATGAGGGCAGAGAGGAGCGGATTGTTTTCACCTACGTCACAATGTAAAGCTTTCAATGCCTGAGAGTGTTCTGTATATTGATTGACAAATAGTCTGAGGCCCTTGATTGAGGACGAACTAATTTGAGGCAGGTCCAGTAACTGGTTCAAATGGAGAGTTTGTAACCTCCGGGAATTATGGTAGCGATCCCGTAAGAGGTCGTATGCTATTAAGTAATTAGCAGAGGTTAGATTGAGTCCTTTAATTAGGTTTAAGGGTTCGCCACTCAAAACGCTCAATAAGTACTGAAACTTCATTACTGCACTAAGACTGGCATTACGGTGAATGGTTGTATCAAATAAATTGATAAAGGAAGTCCAAGTCAGAAGATCGCCCGAGAATTTTTGTAATTCTAATTTTGGCAGACGGACCTGAGAGACACTAGAGACCTGAGGAGTCATACTGACGTCACTCAAAGCCGATGGTGTTTTGGGTTCTTCGACTGGAAGTAGCGTTTCGATTATACCAAGAATATGAGCGTAGACCTCGTTAATAGAGTCCTGATCTTCCGCTAAGACTTCGTCTTCAATGGCCTCATCATCCGTTAGATTTAAGGCTCGTTGCAGGTTAGCCTCAAAATCAGCTTTCTTTTTCTTTACTTCATTAGAGACGGTTGATAAGCTCTTCAGTTGAGCAGGTGTAAGAAGCTCCTTTTGCGTAGCGAATTCTTCAACTTGAGTTTTTATTTTAGCGAAGCGCGCTTTAGTTAACGCTGTAAGACGAGTATAGAGAGCCGCCTTGAAATCAGAAACTTTAGGAGCCATTTTGAATTTTTCAGATACAGTAAGTAGTAAAACAAAATTAAATGTAGATATGAAATACAAGACACTATTGTGAGCAGAGCACTAAGTCGCTAAATACATTTTTCCATATTTTATTTATATCTATTTTGACTTACTTACTACAGTATTAAAATATCGGCAGAGACATCACAAATTATTTTGCAATAAGAACAATAAACAAACAAATAAATAAGAGATTCAAAGTGTGAGGTAAGCTTAATCTGCAATGTTATAACAATTGCAGTCTTGATTGGTTCCACTGAGAACTTTGCTTTGATAGCTAGATTTGTTAGTAGCAATGTGTATGAACACTAGAGAGCAAGGAAAAGTATACATTTTATTTTCAATGAGAAATCAGAGAACTACTTATTTTTAGTTAATTAGCTTCCAATAAGCTTATGGTAATAACACATTAGAGAGAGACATGATAAATAGCTAATTCTTGCTTATTTCAGAGAGAGTGTACAAAACTATAAATGTACATAACTAGCTTTGTATGGTTAGTTAATTAATTATTAGTTCAGCACAAACAATAAATATGAATTAGGTAATTAGTTAAACAAAATTTGTTTACCCTAGCAGAGAAATGTGTGTTTAATAAAGCTTAACTGCTTTACCAAAAGAGACTTAAACTAGACTAATTGACTATACACAGTAAAACAATAGTTGACCTCACAAAACAGAATGAAAAGGCAATATATTGTACAATAAAAGCCGTATAAAACTCCTTTTGTATTTAATTAGCCTTCAAATGCTAATTAGAAAAATAGAATAAAAGATAATAATTTAATTTAAGATTAAATATATATAAGCTTATTTACATAAATGAATTAACTAGCCATTGCTAAAATCCTTATAATGAGAAGCATTGACTAATGCTAGTGACTACCACATGATATGTGAGTAGCGTACTGTCAATAAAGTAAACAAACAGGAGTTGACAACTGTCAGCGCATGCGCTATAGAGCGGATGTGCTGCAGACAGCCTGAGAGAGAGTGAGGGGTTGGAAAAATCAATACTGTCAACCTCGAATCGGCACGCTTCGGAGATGTTCGTGATTCTTCGTAAGCAGTGCGCCTGTTATTGGGCTAGGGGCGTGGCCTTCGCAAACTGCAAAGAAAGACAACAATTGCAAATGGCGAAAACTGAAGTGAATCGTGCTTTCTATTATCCACAAATTAGAGTTTCTGTATTTCCAAAGAACTGTATCCTAGAAATCCGGTTCGAAATGACCAAAACTATGAGCGAAATGAGAGAGATGAGAAAATTAAATATTTATATATAAGTTGATTCGAAGGACCAGGGAATTTTTATATTAAAAAACGCCCAAAAAGTTAATGTCTATAGAGAGAGCTTGTGGATAATTTGTTGTTATAAAATGGAACAAAATGTCGAGCAATATGCTTACAAAAATAACTAAAGTTACACACATGAAATGATGAAAAACAGTACCTTGTCCAATATTCCAATTAGGTGAGGGAAGGTCCGGAGACAACCGTTGGTGAGGTGGTAGCGAGGTCCATCAATGTCCTGGTACAAAGTAGGGAAACGCCAACGAACGACAGTTCTCACTTCATTTCACCTTCTTGACACGAATCACGGTAGAACGCTTCTCGCAAAGTTCATCTGCCACGGAAGCACGCACAAAGAAGATCTAGAAGATCTTGAAGCACAGACAATGACGGGAGTTCACTCAAGAAATTAAATGTACAAAATATCACACACACAAAAATATTAAAAGACGTTTAAGAGTGGTTGGTTAACAGAGATTTAGAGAAACAATATAGAGAGAGCACGAGGAAGAGGGCCTCCAAAGTGTATATGAGAGAAGTGCGTTGTGAGCCAGGGACGTTACAAGACAGAGTTTTCTAGACAGAGTGAGGTGGCGTAAACCCCGCGTGGTGCAAAACGTTTTTAGAACAGTGCATTCCAACCAATCAGATTTCAAGACGACTAAGTCATATCGCCTGATTTATGTCGCTTTTAGAAAGCGTTATCCCCCTCTCTCTCTCTCTGTTGAGATATTTCAAATTAAAAAATAATACAACTTAAAATGCGCTCTTGGCTTAAAAACTATTTCTTAATGCTAAAGTGTTAACACATTAAATGCTATTATAAAACCTTAAAATATAAGTTATAAGTACTGAACAGTCGAGTTATTTTATTTAACAAAATTACACAATTTATTAGCTAAAATTAAGTGTTTTTATAAACATTATAAATATTGTTTTATATTAAATTCGTAATAATATGCTAAAATAATAAAAAGAGTGAACTGACTATTACTAAGACAAAAAATAATAAATCTGTTATGTTGAGGTATTTAAAAAAGTAACATTTGATTTTTTTCTACATAATACTATATAAAAGGCTTATTATAACCATCAATTCTTTTATAACTAATGAAATTTAAAATACCATTTCACTTAAAAAAAATTAACTTTCATCTAGCATTTACAAAAATCTGAGATAGTTTTTAAATACTACAATCCCCCAAAAAATAAGAAGAAAACTATTTTAAACACACCTTTCTTAGTTAGGGTCGGCGTCAAAATGGATGGATAAAATAATATGAAATACTTTCCACTTGTTGTTTTAATTCTTATAGAGAATGTTATCCATTATACTTACGAAATATGGCCTTAATGGTTAAATAACGAAAGAACTTTTTCAAATCCACGCAGAAAACTGATGTAATCAACTTGTATCCATTTGTTTATTTATTTATTGACGGCAAACGCCATTTTACAAAGAGTTACATACATAAAACAAGATGACTTATAATATACAACTTGTATTAAAAAAGAAAAAATCTAACATTATTTAAAGGATACATACATTTTTGTTAAGTTTTTAATCAGATATAATGACCAAGATCAATGGTCCAACACTCATTGTATTATGCATTGAAATTTACATTACCATAAATAGCAGGGATTGTTGCTAGTTTGCATGATTTACTTCAGTTTCGCATGTATTCTTATTACATCGTGCCTACTAAGGCATTTAATGCCATATTATTAACTTTTGAGAGCACGGATTCTATTCGATATTGCTTATTCATTAACATGTGTAAGGGTGGTGGGAGGGTCAATGTCACTGTACGTTCATGGGTAAGTGGAATGATTCCTCCGACTGTACATATGTAGGTGGGTGAGAGAGTCACTGCACTATGGGTGAGTAGAATGATCCCTCTCACTGTACGTGTGTGTGTGTTGATACTACCACTTTAAGTGTATAGGTGGTTAGGAAGCTCAATAGCATACAAGTATATGGGTGGACTTTCTTGAACAAAAAAGGGGGAGAATTAACATTTAATATGTTTGATACCTTTATTAATAAACGTGTACATAGACTTTAGGCTAAGCAATCTTTATCTCAATATAGGATAGTACATTCAACTCCAAAAGTCTAGCTTACAACGTATTGTAACACACAACAATTACAGAACCGTAACTATATTTTTATTAATCACAAGCGAAAATTTTATGCGTGTTATCAATAATGAAAGCTGGATGATACGTAGTTATCAAATTATTTGATTTATGGTTATGTAAGGTTGGTCTTCAGTCTGTTAGATATATGGAGAACTCTTCATTCATCATACAGAACTCACTTGCAAGCTCAGTATACATTACATACATACATATACATTACACGCTAGCATGTAATGTAGGTAATTAACATACATCTGCTGTTGGTTGGACTCCTCTATGTTGACACAGTAATTTCGGTGATCCAGTGCATTCAGGGCACTGGTACACGTGGTTTTATCGTATTGTACCTTGATTAAACTTCACCGTGTTTATCGAGTGGGTTTGCATTTGTTCGTCAAATTTGTAAACATATATTCTTTTTAAAACAACCAAATAATTTGGACTATCAAGTTTTTCGAGCTTAAACTAAGGATTGTAGACTTCACGAAACAAGCATCTATTTTAAATTGGAGTATATTTTTTTAGTAAGCAAAATTTATATGGTTACATACATGTTATTTATATTCTGATGGAGTTTTGGCTCATTAAATGTTATTTGTAGTCTAATGCGTAATTCTGTCTACTGGAAAATCTGCCTTGGAAAAAAACTTGAAAATTATTGGAAGTAGATTTTCAATTTAACGTAATTTCAGCGTTTTGTATATCGAGTTATGTGTTTTAATTTAAATATCAAATAGTTTAGTGTTTATGGTTATAATATTTTGGAAGATAAAACACTTTAACTTATTAGATTCAGTATTTTATATTTGAGTATCACCCTAAGACATAATGTAGAAATGTTACATATGATATTTCACGAGGATCATTTCGGTTTGATATGAGACCGCCATGCGGTAGCAATGACACTCTTAACCCAAACTGTTCTATCTTTATTAGCTATTAGGATGCGCACATATGTGTGATCATACCCACATCCCGTTAAGGCAATATCTGATCCCATTATAGGCTACGTACATTGCCTATCCATACCCTATTGCCAGGATGTATGAGGTCGTATAAGGTCAAATTCTGGTCCCAGTTATGGGTGTTATACTGTTAAATGGTGTATTGAACCCTTACATATACAATTTGTAGAACATATCCGAGGCAATTGTCCAGCAATATTGCTTAGCCAAGATGTATACCGTTGTGTGGTCAAATAATGGATACAATTATGATTGAGAAACTAGATCCTATAGTTACAATATGTTGAACCTTATCTCCAGATTACATATATATATTGTCCGACAGTATTACTTGGCAAAAATATAAAAAGTTTAATGTGGTCGAATCCTGGTTTCAGTTATGCCTGACAGATTTATTAATGATGTATTGAAGGCATATAGTTCCAATTTGTGGGATCTATTAAATGGTACATATATTGTCCAACAAAATTGCTTAACCAAGATATATAGGTTGTATGTGGTAAAATACTGATTCCAACTATGGGTGGCAGACGGTGTAATGTTATATTGAAGCTGTGCAGGTACTATAAGTGGGACCTATTACAGACTAAATATATTGTTCAATAGTAATGCTTAGCCAACATATTTAGAGTTGTATGTGGTTAAATACTGGTTTCAATTATGGACAGGAATTATTCCCACTTGGAACAGATGTGTGTCTATTGATATACCTAGAGCTTCGTCATATTTTTTTGGATTTTAAAGGCTGTTGTCTGGTGCAGTTTTACGCTTCTTTGTATTCAGCACTTCCTTGACCGCACTTTGTCCCACTTCAACGTTTTATTTATATCCCACTCACTAATACGTTAAATATATATCCCATATATATCCCACCCACTAATAGGTTAAATATATATCCAACCCACTAATAGGTTAAATACATATCCCACCCACTAATAGGTTAAATATATATCCAACCCACTAATAGATTAAATACATATCCCACCCACTAATAGGTTAAATATATATCCCATTCACAAATAAGTTAAATATATATCCCATCCACAAATAAGTTAAATATATATCCCACCCACTAATAGGTTAAATATATATCCAACCCACTAATAAGTTAAATATATATCCCATCCACAAATAAGTTAAATACATATCCCACCCACTAATAGGTTAAATATATTGTGACATTCCGAGTGGCCTCTATCCTGGGAACCGGTGATGCGGAAGTAATGGATGGGTCGCTGACCACCTGCCTTGCTTGTTTACAACCTTTGGGGCACAATGGCTTACGCATGAACGCCCTTACCTCAATGGACTTCTAGACTGTTCTTAGTTGACGAACTAGCTCTGTCACGGAACTTCGGGCGCAGGGGGAATTCGAGAAGCTTCTGGATAGAGACCTACAGGTGATATATACGGCTCGGATACCAGAGTCAGTCAGTCAGTCAGTCAGTCAGTGAATCTAGAGCCTACAGCCCGGGTGTTTGCGGCGACAGTGAGTGAGTTCTACAGTGCAAGTGAAGTGTCCGTGTATAGCGAAGAGGTCTACGGAGAAGTTACCGGTGAGTGGTTCGTTGTGGGGATCAACGAAGGAGCAGTGCGGTACTTGTGGACGACTTCTGAAGGGACACTGAAGAAACTGTGAGTGAACTGTTAGCATTGGACTGTAGGTAGTAGGGAATTTAGTAAAGTCACTTTGCAATTAGTAGTTGTAATTATTGATGCCATCGAAGATTGTAATTATAGATTAGTTTAATTGTAACAGTTAGGCCTAATAGTAAATTATACTTTTCACAATAGTTTTAAAGTTAAGGAAATAATCCATTTAATTGTAATAAGTTAATTTAATAGATTTAATAAATTTAGTAATTGTTTAGTATATCGTGTTGCTTATTTGTAAAACCCACATAGCGATTAATTATTTATAACTTAGGACATTAAAAACGTCACACTGGTGTCAGAAGTAGGATAGATTTGTTGAGCAACACGTTTAATATTTTTATCTATTGAAAGTTATTGTTAAGCTGTTTATTGAATTCATTTACTGTAATTCTATATTGTTCAGACGTGGTTTTGCAAAAGAACGATGGCATCTAGTGGAGTTAAGTTAGTAGACTTAAAAGTGGCTGATTGAAAGCGGGAGTTAGAAGAAAGGGACTTAGATCATACTGGAACAAAATCAGTTTTAGTAAGTAGACTTAAGCAGGCAATGCTAGAAGCAGGGGATGATCCAGAAACATTCCTTTTTGAAACTGAAGCTAGTTCACTTAAGTCTATGATTACCAGAAATGCAGAGAAATTACAAAGTGACTTAAACAGAAATGTCGAGAAATTACAAAATGACTTAAAAGGAAATGCAGAGAAATTACATAGTGACTTAAAAGAAGTGAAAGATGACTTAACCGAAAAACTAAATAGTAATTGTAAAATCTTGAAGGAAGAGTTAGCTACAGAATTTAATTATAAAATTTGCCAAGTTGAAGACGAATTTAAAAAACAATTAGATGACTGTTCGAACGAATTTAAAAAACAATTAGATGACTGTTCGAACGAATTTAAAAAACAATTAGATGACAGTTCGAAGCAATTAGGTGATAGGATTAGGGTTTTAGAAGAAATGGTTCAGGAGAGGAAGGAGTCAATAACCTGCAACGAACCACCTGGGATCTCAGGAAATGGACAGCAACCACCCAGCCTTAAACCTCGGCCCAGTGTGTGTCCACCCGTAAATAACGCAAGTTTGCCAACCTTCGACGGAAAGATGTCCTGGGAAGATTTTATTACTTTGTTTGAGACTGCCGCTGCTGTCTACAATTGGCCATCATCAGCGAAGGCGTCCATGTTGTGCCTTTCACTTCGTGGAGAAGATCTGAGCGTACTGCAAACCGTTCCACCTGCTGAGCGACAGAATTACGAAGATTTGATTAGACGGTTGGAAAAGCGGTTCGGACATAAACACATGGAACTGGTCTACAGATCTCAGCTCAGGAGTCGTCACCAGAAGTCCAATGAGAGTCTTCAAGAATTCGAAGCTGACATCGCACGATTAGTGAGGGGCGCTTATCCCACAGTGGACGAAGCTGTCTACGAGAGCCTATCCATTGAAAGGTTCCTCGATGGGCTGCGGGATGCTGAGACGCAGCAGGCTGTAAAGTTGGCCCGGCCTAACACGTTAAACGAGGCCCTGACGCAAGCCTTAGAGTTTGAGGCCGTAAAGCAATCCGTCCGGGGCCAGGCACGTCTGCGAGGAGTCTACGCAGAGGAAGAAGAACCTATGAAGATAGAAGACATCGTAAGAAAAGTGCTTGATGCCCTGAGGGACCGGAAGAAGGAGATTCACTGTTGGGGGTGTGGAGAGTTAGGCCATTACCGAAGTAAATGCCCGAGTAAAGCCTCTCGGGGGCAGAGGCAGGGAAAACTAAACAGGGTTGATGGGAAGGGGCAACTGTCAACCCAGCGTCTTCAAGAATACAACTTCACCTCTGAACACCGACGAAGGAGAAACCATTCCAATGCCGACGCCCTGTCTCACCGACCTTGCCCAGAGGGTTGTAAGCACTGCTCCAAGGTAGAAGAAAGGAATCCGTCCGTGGAAGTGCGTTGTGTCTCTTTGGAGCCAGCTAGTGGATGGGAGCCGGAGGACCTCCGTAAAGAACAGCTTGAGGATAGTGAGGTTGGACCACTGCTGCGGGAGAAGGAATCGGGGGCTCGTCCTAGCTGGGAAGACATTGCAGCTAGGAACCATGTGTATAAGAGCTACTGGGCACAGTGGGACTCAATGAAGGTTAAGAACGGAGTGCTTATAAGAATCTGGGAGGCCCCTAATGGTAGGAAGCAGATTGAGCAGATTGTGCTCCCCAGAAGTAAAAGAAAGGAAGTGCTGGAGGAGATCCACAATGGAGCATCTGGCGGGCACTTAGGTGTCAACAGAACGGTGGACAAGCTACGTCAGCGGTTCTACTGGTTGAACTTGAGGGCGGATGTAGAGAATTGGTGCCGCCAATGTGATGTCTGTACTGGAAGCCGAGGGCCACAAACAAGAAGTCGAGGCAGAATGCAACAGTACAACGTTGGGGCACCCTTCGAGAGGATCGCCATCGACATCGCCGGTCCATTTCCCATGTCAGATGCAGGAAATAAATATCTCCTGGTGGTCATGGACTACTTTACGAAATGGCCAGAAGTATACGCCATACCAAATCAAGAAGCAGCAACAGTGGCTGGGTGCTTGGTGAACGAATTCATCTGTCGGTATGGAGTGCCACGTGAGCTGCACAGCGACCAAGGGACGAACTTCGGATCCTTGTTGATGAAGGAGGTGCTTCAGCGTCTCGGAGTGCACAAGACACGGACCACTGCGCTTCATCCGCAATCTGATGGGATGGTCGAGAGATACATAAAGACACTCGTTGGACACCTCAGGAAAGTTGTGTCCACCAATCAGCGGGATTGGGATCGGAAGGTGCCCATTTTCCTCCTGGCGTACAGATCTTCGGTCCACGATACTACGGGTTTCACCCCAGCGAGGATGATCTTCGGAAGGGAGCTGCGGCTGCCTAGTGACCTCATGTTCGGCCTGCCACCTGACGCAAAGCAGCCCGCAACGGACTACGCCTGCGAGCTCGTCGACCACCTACACGACACTCACGAGTTCGCTCGTCAGCACCTAAAAATGGCCAGTGACAAAATGAAAGCTCGCTACGACCGGCAAGCCAATTCCACTGGATTCCAGGTGAACGACCTGGTGTGGCTCTACAGTCCCATCCGGAAGAAGGGGAGATGCCCGAAATTTCAACAGGATTGGCAAGGACCTTATCGGGTAGTGACACGAATCAACGATGTGGTCTACAGGATTCAAAGACACCCAAGAGGCAAGATGTTTGTGGTCCACCTTGATCGCCTAGCACCGTACCATGGAGCGGAAGCTGATCGGGACGATCAGCCTTAAGGAGGGGGCAGTGTGACATTCCGAGTGGCCTCTATCCTGGGAACCGGTGATGCGGAAGTAATGGATGGGTCGCTGACCACCTGCCTTGCTTGTTTACAACCTTTGGGGCACAATGGCTTACGCATGAACGCCCTTACCTCAATGGACTTCTAGACTGTTCTTAGTTGACGAACTAGCTCTGTCACGGAACTTCGGGCGCAGGGGGAATTCGAGAAGCTTCTGGATAGAGACCTACAGGTGATATATACGGCTCGGATACCAGAGTCAGTCAGTCAGTCAGTCAGTCAGTGAATCTAGAGCCTACAGCCCGGGTGTTTGCGGCGACAGTGAGTGAGTTCTACAGTGCAAGTGAAGTGTCCGTGTATAGCGAAGAGGTCTACGGAGAAGTTACCGGTGAGTGGTTCGTTGTGGGGATCAACGAAGGAGCAGTGCGGTACTTGTGGACGACTTCTGAAGGGGCACTGAAGAAACTGTGAGTGAACTGTTAGCATTGGACTGTAGGTAGTAGGGAATTTAGTAAAGTCACTTTGCAATTAGTAGTTGTAATTATTGATGCCATCGAAGATTGTAATTATAGATTAGTTTAATTGTAACAGTTAGGCCTAATAGTAAATTATACTTTTCACAATAGTTTTAAAGTTAAGGAAATAATCCATTTAATTGTAATAAGTTAATTTTATAGATTTAATAAATTTAGTAATTGTTTAGTATATCGTGTTGCTTATTTGTAAAACCCACATAGCGATTAATTATTTATAACTTAGGACATTAAAAACGTCACAATATATCCAACCCACTAATAGGTTAAATACATATCCAACCCACTAATAGGGTAAATACATATCCAACCCACTAATGGATTAAATATATATCCCATCCACTAATAAGTTAAATATATATCCCACCCACTAATAGGTTAAATATATATCCAACCCACTAATAGGTTAAATACATATCCAACCCACTAATAGGTTAAATATATATCCAACCCACTAATGGATTAAATATATATCCCATCCAAAAATAGGTTAAATATATATCCAACCCACTAATAGGTTAAATACATATCCCACCCACTAATAAGTTAAATATATATCCAACCCACTAATAGGTTAAATACATATCCAACCCACTAATAGGTTAAATATATATCCAACCCACTAATGGATTAAATATATATCCCATCCACAAATAGGTTAAATATATATCCAACCCACTAATAGGTTAAATACATATCCCACCCACTAATAGGTTAAATATATATCCCACCCACTAATAGGTTAAATATATAACCAACCCACTAATAGGTTAAATATATATCCAACCCACTAATGGATTAAATATATATCCCATCCACTAATAAGTTAAATATATATCCCACCCACTAATAGGTTAAATATATATCCAACCCACTAATAGGTTAAATATATATCCAACCCACTAATGGATTAAATATATATCCCATCCACAAATAGGTTAAATACATATCCCATCCACTAATAGGTTAAATATATATCCAATCCACAAATAGGTTAAATATATATCCAACCTACTAATGGATTAAATATATATATCCCATCCACAAATAGGTTAAATATATATCCAATCCACAAATAGGTTAAATATATATCCAACCTACTAATGGATTAAATATATATCCCATCCACAAATAGGTTAAATATATATCCAATCCACAAATAGGTTAAATATATATCCAACCTACTAATGAATTAAATATATATCCCATCCACTAATAGGTTAAATATATATCCAATCCACAAATAGGTTAAATATATATCCAACCTACTAATGGATTAAATATATATCCCATCCACTAATAGGTTAAATATATATCCAATCCACTAATAGGTTAAATATATATCCAACCCACTAAAAGATTAAATATATATCCCACCCACTGATAGGGTAAATATATATCCCACCCACTGATAGGTTAAATATATATTCCACCCACAGATCACGATATATATTTAACCAATTAGATGCTACATATTTGGCCACACTGGTCTAATACTGGTTTCAGTTTAGGTTGACAGACTTTGTAATTACAGTTTGAAGCCGTGCAGTTCCATTATCATTGCAGAGTGACTCCATGGGAAATGCTGTATAACACAACTTTTGTAATCTATTTTCAATTCATTTTAGTTTCTTCTTTTATTAGTCACTGAAAATTATGGGTGTAATCAATGAACTACTCCTCAACCCAGTATTTAATTGTGAATTGAATACAAATTTTTATGTTCTCTCATGGCCCTCACTACAGCTATTAGTTAGTCTTTATATATACACGACTGAAACAATCTTCTTTATGTTTTAGCTTTAAAAGTGTTATTGAACAACTTAATAATTTTGATACAGATACAATTGACACTATTCAAAATTATCATTAGGAGGTCTGACTTAATAATATGGAATTTAAATTAGTTAATATAAAGGTAAATGTTTTTTATAAAACGGTTTTCAACTATAATTATATAAAATTCTTAATCAGATACAAATTTAATGGTTAATTTATTCGAGCCTTGCAGTTTTATAAAATTTTCATGGCACTATGCTCGTGCTTTATAATACAAGGGTAGTAAATGCTGTTGTAAACGTGTGTCTTCTAAAGTTTGCACAAATATATTCTAGACAGTTATCTCAAATGTTAAAAATATTCCAGTAAATAGTTCACTAGACAGTGAAAAATATCTTTATTTAAGGCGTTGTACGAAAAATGTGTTTATACATGAACGTATACATGAGTAATTTAAATTCAGTGAGGGGATGCATGGATTTAATTAAATTCCTGTTGGATTTTCAATTACAAAAGTCAGTAATCCGACCCAAGATAATATTGGCTTTACCGTTCGACTGGTGACTATCAAGTGTTGGTTAGGTATCGATAACGTATAATTAAACCGCATAGATGACGTAAAAGTATGGAATGTTGGCATGAGTACACAGTAGAGGTGTCACAGACCAATTATTGAACTTCTAGTTACTAATATAAGATGTTTTTTAACATTGTATCATAATGCTACGCAGTACTTGGTAAATAATACACACAGTTTTTGTCATCATATTTTTAAAAATCATTCCCCATGCTCCCCCCCCCCATTATACACTATTTCATCCAAAAGTTATCAATAATTTTATTCTATAGTTAAAACAGATATACAATTATATCCATAAATGTTTCTAAATACAAAAACACACTCAAGGGAGTATGAAATATATAAAAAGTACAACTAAGTGCACATAACATGCACATAATGTATTTCATTTTTTTAAAACATAAACTTATGCACTAAATTTTTGTACTATCTTGTAAGATTAAATTATATTAAGATCGTATCTTGTAATATGTTAAGGAAACTGAATAAATGTGTGAGGGTTTTGTGAGAAACTAAAAGTTTTGATAAAAATAAATGGAAAACTGATTTTCAACATCACGTTGTTTATGCAAATAGGTGGCTGTTTGATATTCAAAGGGTCAACATTAAAAATACTTTCAATGAATCAGTTGGTCGTATTTAGATTCAAAATCTACCACAATTCGAATAACAACCATTCACATTTTACGTTCGGCTATATTATATCCTCGAGTTCGTATCACAATAAATATTTCATGGTACAATGTAATTGTTTGTAAAGTGCAAAAAGAGTGATTTCCAAGCACACATGAGTTCAATTTCACTTTTAATATAATTCTATTACCGGAAAAAAATTTATGTGAAAACAGTTCTAAATAAATTACTATCGGAGCAGAAATTATGTGCATCCGAGTTTACACGTTGTTTTGTAAGGAACTAAGAGGCCTACGAAAAATTTAATCACCATTATTTTCCTCGTTTGATTATTCTCTACGATGTATTCTTAAATTTTATTAAAAGGTTTCATAATTTTTATCCTAGATGATACAAAAAAAGTACAGGAATTATAAAAAGTTTTCGTTGTATATCAAATTTACACCATTATTGCGCTACTCAAAAACCCGTAAATCTATTGAATTTATATTTGAATGCCTGATTTATAGGAATGTTTTGTATAAGTGTTATCAATTTCATAATTTTAAGTTATTAGACCCTAATTATCAATAAAAATTCTTAACAGTTACCTGAAGAATTGTTTTCTCGGCTTCTAGAGGTCCTAAAATTAATTATTACTTGGTCTTGTTGTAATCTTTATGACATATATAGTCAAGGTACATTACTTTTATATGTTTAAATAAGTGCAATAATCTTATACTAATTCGAATTTATCAATTTAAAGCTATTTTAATTTGATTTAAATCCATTATTACTTACCACAATTTCTTACACTTGTTAAGGCAGTTTATCGTAACTATATATGTCATAAGGATTACAATATGACCACATAAATAATTTTACGACCTCTGGAAGCAAAGAAAACAACGTTTAAGAGAATTTACGAGATTTTTTTCTCGACAATTTAAAATTCTAAAATTAATAAAACTTATAGAAAACATTCATATCAATTAGGTATTAAAATATAAATGTGATCAAATAACGGGTTCTTGAGTATTAATGGTTTAAATTTAATCTATAATTAAAACCAGTTAGAATTCCGGCTCTTTTGTCCAACTAGGGTATAAATTTTGAAACCTTCTAATAAAATTTAAAAATGCAAATTTGATAACGTAAATTAAACGAGGATAACAATGTTGTGATTAGATTTTTCGTTAGCCTCTTGGTTATTCATAAAAGAACCTTCAAACTCGGGTGCACATAATTTCTGCGCCTACAGTAAATATTAGGTTTTTAACTATCTATATTACATTTTTTAAGTTGATAAAGTAGGTTCCCATCGTTAAATATACAGAGTGAGTTTTATGTCCTGGCACACCTAGATATAATTTAAACGGCCCGAGATATCTATGTGAAACCTTGACCCTACCTATTATAACATATTTTCTTAATTTTTCAAGTTGTTGAAAATTTTGTCCCCCTTTTCTAAAGGGGGGTAAAGGGGGGCAACTAAACATTTTCAAATACAAACCCCTATCATGTGACCCTCATTGTAAAGGGAATAAAAAATGAAATCCAATAATGCAAACTAGAGGTCTCTACGTTTATTTTAACAGATTTTATGACAAATTTATAATAATAAAATCAGTAACTGTCTTGTCCTGTTTATCGTAACATGAGTCAACATGCATTTGAATTTCCCTTGTTCTTATTTTACCGGTTGCAACAATCTACTGTTGACTTTCTCTTTACTACTCACTTGCATTTCATCATAGATATCTCGGGCCGTTTAAATTATATCCAGGTGTGCCAGGACATAAAAAAAGGACAAGACAGTTACTGATTTTATTATTATAAATCTGTCATAAAATCTGTTAAAATAAACGTATAGACCTCTAGTTTGCATTATTGGATTTCTTTTTTTATTCCCTTTAACATGAGGGGTCACATGATAGGGGTTTGTATTTGAAAATGTTTAGTTGCCCCCCTTTACCCCCCTTTAGAAAAGGGGGAAAAATTTGCAACAACTTGAAAAATTAAGAAAATATGTTGTAATAGGTAGGGTCAAGGTCTCA
This sequence comes from Stictocephala bisonia, assembly GCA_035578905.1. Taxonomy (NCBI): domain Eukaryota; kingdom Metazoa; phylum Arthropoda; class Insecta; order Hemiptera; family Membracidae; genus Stictocephala; species Stictocephala bisonia. Next base: position 616,246 of record JAQJVL010000314.1, read on the forward strand.
CATAGATATCTCGGGCCGTTTAAATTATATCCTGGTGTGCCAGGACATAAAACTCACTCTGTATATAAACATATGATCAACTTCTTCCAAACCTTCTCTTAAACAGACGTACGTAATTAAAAAAAGTGAAAACTACATAAATAAAGAACATGTAAATAATATATGAATATATATTTTCACTCAAATAAATTTGCATTTAATCATTTCTAATATACAACATAGCAACCGGCCATAGTATCTAGTACAACCCCTGCCATTACAACATAACACTCTAGTGACCGAGGACTCGTCTCCATTTCCATGTAGACCCGAGTGTATGTAACAAAACAACGCCGGACTAATTATCTAGAGTGCATGTATCATTCCACATTGGAATACACCGACCGATCTAATGGTTGATTACAATTCGATGATTACATGCAATATAAATGTATATTACTCATTATCTAAATTGATACATCTAAAACATATTAAAATATTTTAATGTATATATTCGAGTTACTATATAAAGCAATACTATAGTTAAGATGAATTAGGTCTCACTATATAAATTAAGTAAATAAAATCTAGAACCTGCTCACTTTTAAGTATGCACTAAGAGTGGTGTAGTGCTGTACCCAGCTACTTGAGGACATAGTGTTATGGAGAGTTTAGGTGATAGATTATAAACTCGGTTCTCTTAGTACTGACACGGAGCCACACAATGGTTGCCATCGACGAGAATAATACTATAAATTATCCATCGCTTCGGGAGTTTCTATGAAAATGCTTTGTACTTTTAAAGGAAGGAATAACGAATTCAAAAATTATTTATCAAACGATTCCATTCACAAAATTATATGGTATGCAGGGTGAAAAAATATGGAAACACATTTACAACAACGTTATGTTTTTCCATAGATTATTTGATAGTTGAATTTTTGACTAATTGTGTTCCATAAAGTATCATTTTTGATCAGAATATTTTACTTTAAATCATTGGATGGTGAAGAAATAATATTGTTCAAACTAGTTACTCTAAATTCAAACGACCACTACTCTGAAAAGGAAAAACGTTTCGAAGGTCAGTTTGCGGCAGTTAATTTTTCTTTCATTTGATACCAAACTTGATCTAGGATTACAATGGAGATTTTTGTTCAACTCCTCGTGGCCGTCCCCCTGAAAAGATGAAATGTCGCTAATTGCATCAACAAGTTTGTTCTTTGTAACCATGATCTTGTACAAGATTTCACTTTTAAAAGTGAAGTCATAGACAAGTTTTGAAAGCGTTTCCATATTTTATAACCACCTGGTACTAATAAAAATCAAGGTCTTTCATCACACTCAGTAACAAATGAGAAATTGATTTTAATAATGAATAAATACCACCTAAACACTGAACAATCATTATAAAATCTTGATTTGTATTCAGAATAAATTAACCACACCTCAATTTTCCTTACTTGAATCCACTTTGAAACCAGACATACATTTGACACTTTTGGGATTTTGTTTGTAAATCTAATATCTTCGGTGGATCAACCTTCGAAAGTTAATATTAGATTCTAGAAATGCTTGTTCACTTGTTGTCAATAATGTATATAACTAAACGACTTTGTTGAGGTTAGTGGGAAATCCTATAACATGCGTTGGCGAAATTGTTGGCTTAATCATAATGTACAGTTAAGATAACATTTGCTGTAGATATTGTTTGTTCTATTGTTTACCTTTTTTGTCCTTTACCTTCGTATGGTGGAGGCTATCATATAATATTTTAAAACATGTAATCATAATTCAACCATAAAATGCAATATACAACACATTCTTTCAAAGTAAAACTCATTGCATTAACACTAAAATGTGATGATAACAAGCCTACGTTTAATTTAACTTAAACCAACACGATACGTCATTCTATTTAAATATTTTGTCAAGTGGCATGACACATTTTTATTCCATTTTAATAAACCATAGTTAATATTGTAAGACTGTAAATATACACTGATCAGAAACTTAAATATTTATATAAGAAATGTATCATGGTAATGTAAATAATTTAAATAAACTTTACATTGATTTAAATAATGTAATAATAAATGAATGTGTAAATGATGGGAAACTTCACAATTACGCGCCATGCAATGTAACAATGTTACCTGTACATTCAGTAATAAAGTAAAGATCAGGTATATGAGTCGTTCAGAAAATACTAATAGTTAAAAAACATTACTGAATAATGATTAATTGTTCTTAAACAGTAATATATAGAGTAAAAAAAATAAATAAAAAAACGAAAGGGTATAGTAATCATAATCCATCTGTCTACTTTTAGTAATTAATAAAGCAAATTAGGATATTTTTAGAAATTTCTTTACCTAATATTAAGTTATATAGGCAAATTTAATTAATATTTTTTTAATATCTTTAACTCATTTCTAATTTTTATCTTTATCCATAAGCCAAGAAGATAAAAATCAGGTTTCAAAAATACTATTAAGAATAATTTAATGGGAAGAAATAAACTCAAACGGAAGTACACTTAATAATATGGAGAGGGGTCCCGTCGTTGCACGAGTTCCGCCTGCCCGGCCACTCATGGTGGTTCGGAAGTCACCTTAATAATAAGGAGAGGGGTCCCGTCGTTGCACGAGTTCCGCCTGCCCGGCTACTCATGGTGGTTCGGAAGTCACCTTAATAATAAGGAGAGGGGTCCCGTCGTTGCACGAGTTCCGCCTGCCCGGCTACTCATGGTGGTTCAGAAGTCACCTTAATAATAAGGAGAGGGGTACCGTCGTTGAACGAGTTCCACCTGCCCGGCTACTCATGGTGGTTCGGAAGTCACCTTAATAATAAGGAGAGGGGTCCCGTCGTTGCACGAGTTCCACCTGCCCGGCTACTCATGGTGGTTCGGAAGTCACCTTAATAATAAGGAGAATGGTCCCGTCGTTGCACGAGTTCCGCCTGCCCGGCCACTCATGGTGGTTCTAAAGTCACCTTAATAATAAGGAGAGGGGTCCCATCGTTGCACGAGTTCCGCCTGCCCGGCGGGTGGTTTGGAAGTCACCTTAATAATAAGGAGAGGGGTCCCGTCGTTGCACGAGTTCCGCCTGCCCGGCTACTCATGGTGGTTCGGAAGTCACCTTAATAATAAGGAGAGGGGTCCCGTCGTTGCACGAGTTCCCCCTGCCCGGCTACTCATGGTGGTTCGGAAGTCACCTTAATAATAAGGAGAGGGGTCCCGTCGTCGCACGAGTTCCGCCTGCCCGGCCACTCATGGTGGTTCAGAAGTCACCTTAATAATAAGGAGAGGGGTCCCATCGTTGCACGAGTTCCGTCTGCCCGGCCACTCATGGTGGTTCGGAAGTCACCTTAATGATAAGGAGAGGGGTCCCGTCGTTGCACGATTTCCGCCTGCCCGGCCACTCATGGTGGGTCGGAAGTCACCTTAATAATAAGGAGAGGGGTCCCGTCGTTGCACGAGTTCCCCCTGCCCGGCTACTCATGGTGGTTCGGAAGTCACCTTAATAATAAGGAGAGGGGTCCCGTCATTGCACGAGTTCCGCCTGCACGGCTACTCATGGTGGTTCGGAAGTCACCTTAATAATAAGGAGAGGGGTCCCGTCATTGCACGAGTTCCGCCTGCCCGGCCACTCATGGTGGTTCTAAAGTCACCTTAATAATAAGGAGAGGGGTCCCGTCGTTGCACGAGTTCCTCCTGCCCGGCCACTCATGGTGGTTCGGAAGTCACCTTAATAATAAGGAGAGGGGTCCCGTCGTTGCACGAGTTCCGCCTGCCTGGCCACTCATGGTGGTTCGGAAGTCACCTTAATAATAAGGAGAGGGGTCCCGTCGTTGCACGAGTTTCGCATGCCCGGCCACTCATGGTGGTTCGGAAGTCACCTTAATAATAAGGAGAGTGGTCCCGTCGTTGCACGAGTTCCGCCTGCCCGGCTACTCATGGTGGTTCGGAAGTCACCTTAATAATAAGGAGAGGGGTCCCGTCGTTGCACGAGTTCCCCCTGCCCGGCTACTCATGGTGGTTCGGAAGTCACCTTAATAATAAGGAGAGGGGTCCCGTCCTTGCACGAGTTCCGCCTGCCCGGCTACTCATCGTGGTTCGGAAGTAACCTTAAGGCGTTTGTCCTTATGTACAGTGTTATATGGCTTCTTAGCTGTGACAGCACCTGGTAAAAACTACCTTTATGTTTAATGTTTAGCCATAGAACAGTTCTTTATAACCAACCAGCAAGATTACTTATGGACAATTTTAAATCACTGACCACAGGAGAACCATAATTCAAAAGAGAAAAAAATGATTGAAATCAGCCGGAATTTGAGATATTCTGCAATCTGGCTTATTTAAAATTTCAGCTTATCGCCCTCGGCGTAAAAGATGCTTGTCGAATTATTGATTTGCTGGAAGTGTTACAGTGGCACTTTAGTATGTTTGACAATAATTCTTTGTGTACTGGAGTTTAGCAATAATTTAAAATATTTCTGAATTGTTAAGACCCTAGGGATAGTGATATATATATATATATATATATATATATATATATATATATATATATATATATATATATATATATATATGAGATACATTAAAAATGACATCTTAATAGATTAAAAAAGTAAGTGGTAAATTTTTTGAGATACATTTTAATATGGTATATATTATCTACTAACATTTTAAATATAGATGTGTAATAAATATTAAATATAAAGTTTCCATTTAATGAAAAACAATCTTTGACCATATATTGATTCTTTAAACTTTAAAGCATATAACCAGTCAAGTAACGTACCTCTCATATGGGGATAGCATTATTTTCCATTAAAATAAGAAAAATGAGTTATTTACGTTGAAAAATATATTAAAATTCAAAGGATTAAAACATAACTTTAGCTGGGATATATTTGTTTTGAACAGAGTCTAAAAAATAAATTCCATTTCTGCAATAAAAACTCATATCGTTGCTATATTTTGTCTCAAAACTCATTAATAGCACTCTTAAATATGCACCCATTACCCGTTAATTTGGCTAAGTTCAAAAGCATTTTTAGTAAATATTTATCGTGAAAGCTAATAAAAATGTATTAAATATAAAAATAAAACAATTAAGTAAAAAAAACTTTTTAGTTTCTTATATTATACAGGGCATCCCAACACTGAATTCCCATAAAGATATTACTCCTTAGGTCATAATAATAAAAACATTATTATACTTAAGGGTGTACTAAAATGTTTAGTTGTCTCTCCCTCTGGCTGAATGGATATTATTATTATCAAATAAAATGTAATCATCAAGATAATCTTTAATACTCGAATTTAATAACAGTTTGATTATTTTTAACCTTAATGGTTCTCAAGATACAAAAGGTTATATAAAATACACGGACAGATAATACACCATTTTATGGCCTATATTTATGGGAGGTTTTCATTATTTTTATCTAAGGAACATTTTATGATCTTTCATTTTGCGAACATAGTTTAGGGACACCCTGTATATAATATGTAACGGTTTATGGACTCAACGAGTTTAGTAGTAAACACATCTTTAAGCTATCAAACATTTCGCAGATTTGTATAAAACACACGATAAATTAAATTATTTTAAAAACACACGAATTAAACACTATATGTGGATTATATATTAGGTTACATAATAATATAATGCAATAGTGATGTTAATACATAGCCACTGCCTCAGTAACCAAGTGCAACGATTGTTGCAGCTTTTCACCTTAGTTAAACCTTCAGAAGACAACAATGTAATGGAGTGTGCCCCGGGGATCGCTGGGGGAAAATTGTCCAATGCACTTAGAGGCACCGATCGATGTGGTGAAACCTTGCTGTACTTCCAGTACAGATATTAGCTGATTATTTTAAACATTACTTACTTTATTAGTAGATCATAATAAATATTATACATGTTTTTAAGTAACATGGAAATTCGATTATTTTAGATCCCTCTATAGCTAATAGGGTATTGTTAAATTTAACATGAAACCCGTTTTATACATTAATATAGCTCAATGTAAGTGTAACTATTGTGTAATATATTTAAAATATTTTAATTACAAGCAAACTACTAAAATGATGTTGTTTATCAATATTATGTTAAATATTATACATTTAATACTGCAATATCAAACTTATTTACATTTTGAATATTTTCAATAAAGCATAATAATCTGATTGAATATTTCCACTTTACATAAATTATGAATATGCAACATAATTAACCACGTTAAACAATCTGATATTTTTTAACATAAGTCATGTATTCTAAATATTATGATATGCATTATTTTTCTTTTACACATATTTTTTTGTACCAAAAAACTTTATAGTTGAAAAAAAAATATTCCTCTATTGAGGGTATACTGCAGGTGCTTCACTCTAGTGGAAAATTAATAAAAAATCAGCAATGACAAATATCCCTTAGAACATAAAGTTTTTGTCGGAGAGAATACAAACTATTTGTAGTAAAACTAATTCCCCTATAATTCAATGGAAGATATATAATTTTATGATTTTTTAAAATGTCATAATATTTGTCATATTTATGAACAATAAAATAATGAAATTTTAATTAATGTTATTAAATATACATAAATCCATAATATATCATAGGTTGCAATGATGAATTAGTACTTAGTGCATTTTCATAGTAAAGTCATTTTGCCCTAACAATGCATCCTTAATTCAAAGGTTATGACACACTGTATCATGAATATAATTTCATTTCATCACAATATCAATTGTTGAAACGTATCACAGAGGTAATAAGCAATCACCATTAATTACTTCATATTACACCTCACTTATGACTATTAATTAGATGAATTCAGTGATATAATTAATAATAAATTTCATAATAATAATTTTACCATTAGAAATCGGAATTTGAATTTAATGACATTACATAGTAGAAATCAAAGATAAAAATATATAAATATGTATGCACATCTACTATATTTTAGAGAATGTTTTTGAAAACACTGTTAAAAATTTTGTACGAGAATTGTAAGTTAATTTCAATTAATTTATGTTATTTAGCGCAATACATTTTACAATCATGCATTTTCTTCATAGGCTCCAGGGTTTTACCATAATTCATACATTTATAATAAAAACACATAACATTATTATGATTTAGTTATTTGTTTAATAAATCCTAACAGTTCATGTAAATATTGATAGTAAAATATTATATTCTAAAAAATATTAATGTTAGTAAGATTGTTTAGTAATATAAGATTAAAATATATTCTTAAGATGTAATACAAGAGTATTGCCCTAACTAAAAAAAACCTAGCTCACTAACAAAACACATTAAATTGATGTTCTTTATTTATAATTAAGATTGCTAAATATTAACATTTTTGAGTCCCTGTAAAAGAAAAGGAGCAATGCAATAAAATAATTTTTTTTTTAACGAAGGTTTTATTACAATGTATAGGTATGAATGGAAATTAATATATCTGACAGTATAAATGGATGAAAAAGAAATGGACGTCTGTGAGTTTTTTTTTTTTTTTTTTTTTTTTTTTTTTTTTTGGGTATGTATAAAATTATTAACAAATAGTTATAGTAACAATGATTTTTAAATGTATCGTTGGGCTACAATTTATACGTAGCTAAATTTTAGTAAGTTACAAGAATGTAACATCATAAAATATTGTCCATCCGTACAACAGTCCACAACTGATAGCAAACTTGTACCTCTCCCACCCATACTGTACATGTATGAGTGGGTGGGGGGTCATAATTACTGTACGTGTATAATGTCTGTGAGGGTCAAAACTACAGTACGTATATGGAAATTTGAGTGGGAAGGAAGGTAATCACCATTTTAGGTATATAGGTGGATGGGACGTTCATAACTTCTTTACTTATCTGGTAATCCAAAAGTATGAAATTTCGGTGCACAATTTGAGCCCGACTTACGTTTTCTGCCTTATTTTATAGCAGGGCTTCCAACTGTCTTTATTAGCAAGATTGAGGTACAAAGAGCTGGTGGACTATGTGTTTTGGTCAGATTTTCCTTCAAGAACTATGTGGTAATCGGTGAAGCATAGTATAAAAATACTCTATTTATTTTAAAGAATAATATAGGGAATTTTGTTTTTGACCTATTTGTGAACATAGACGAATATACGTGTTTTAATTGTTTTGACAAAATATCTATAAATCAACTTTCTGTATAGCAGTTTTGGAAAAAAAATGTTTTATTCCTAATTTAACGTATTCTTACTTATTATACGTAAAATTAGGACAGTCAAGGAAAGCCTTAGCCATAGGTTATTTTCATTAATAAAATGTTACAACGATTGAAGGATAACTATTTAGAAGGAAACTAGTCATAACTCCAATATATCCACTTCCCAGTACATCCTCAAGTGTACTACAGTGTGGTTTAATCACGATTTATTGACAGCAAACAAACACTCAATACTCACTCAGTGAAAGGCAAACTCAATATACTTGGCTCAACAGCCAGACAGGCGAACCTCACAAACATGGCTATGCAATTCTAACTATACGTGTACACTTCTAACTATACGTGTAATCTTCTAACTATACGTGTAATCTTCTAACTATACGTGTAAACTTCTAACGGTACGTTTAAACTTTTAAGTATACGTGTAAACTTCTAACTATACGTGTAAACTTCTAACGGTACGTGTAATCTTCTAACTATACGTGTAATCTTCTAACTATACGTGTAAACTTCTAACAGTACGTGTAAACTTTTAAGTATACGTGTAAACTTCTAACTGAACGTGTAAACCTTTAACTATACGTGTACACTTCTAACTATACGTGTAATATTCTAACTATACGTGTAATCTTGTAACTATACGTGTAAACTTCTAACGGTACGTTTAAACTTTTAAGTATACGTGTAATCTTCTAACTATACGTGTAAACTTCTAACGGTACGTGTAATCTTCTAACTATACGTGTAATCTTCTAACTATACGTGTAAACTTATAACTGTACGTGTAATCTTCTAACTATACGTGTAATCTTCTAACTATACGTGTAAACTTACAACTGTACGTGTAAACTTCTAACGGTACGTGTAAATTTTAAGTATACGTGTAAACTTCTAACTGAACGTGTAAACCTTTAACTATACGTGTAAACTTCTAACCATACGTGTAAACTTATAACTGTACGTGTAAACTTCTAACGGTACGTATAAACTTTTAAGTATACGTGTAATCTTCTAACTATACGTGTCAACTTATAACTGTACGTGTAAACTTCTAACGGTACGTGTAAACCTTTAACTATACGTGTAAACTTCTAACTGAACGTGTAAACCCTTAACTATTCGTGTAATATTCTAACTATACGTGTAAACTTATAACTGTACGTGTAAACTTCTAACGGTACGTGTAAACTTTTAAGTATACGTGTAAACTTCTAACTGAACGTGTAAACCTTTAACTATACGTGTACACTTCTAACTATACGTGTAATCTTCTAACTATACGTGTAATCTTCTAACTATACGTGTAAACTTCTAACTGAACGTGTAAACCTTTAACTATACGTGTAAACTTCTAACTAAAAGTGTAAACCTTTAACTATACGTGTACACTTCTAACTATACGTGTAATCTTCTAAGTATACGTGTAAACTTCTAACTATACGTGTAAACTTCTAAAGGTACGTGTAATCTTCTAACTATACGTGTAATCTTCTAACTATACTTGTAAACTTCTAACGGTACGTGTAAACTTTTAACTATACGTGTACACTTCTAACTATACGTGTAATCTTCTAACTATACGTGTAATCTTCTAACTATACGTGTAATCTTCTAACTATACGTGTAATCTTCTAACTATACTTGTAAACTTCTAACGGTACGTGTAAACTTTTAACTATACGTGTACACTTCTAACTATACGTGTAATCTTCTAACTATACGTGTAAACCTCTAACGGTACGTGTAATCTTCTAACTATACGTGTAATCTTCTAACTATACTTGTAAACTTCTAACTGAACGTGTAAACCTTTAACTATACGTGTACACTTCTAACTATACGTGTAATCTTCTAACTATACGTGTAATCTTCTAACTATACGTGTAAACTTCTAACGGTACGTGTAAACTTTTAAGTATACGTGTAAATTTCTAACTGAACGTGTAAAACTTTAACTATACGTGTACACTTCTAACTATACGTGTAATCTTCTAACTATACGTGTAATCTTCTAACTATACGTGTAAACTTATAACTGTACGTGTAAACTTCTAACGGTACGTGTAAACCTTTAACTATACGTGTAAACTTCTAACTGAACGTGTAAACCCTTAACTATTCGTGTAATATTCTAACTATACGTGTAAACTTATAACTGTACGTGTAAACTTCTAACGGTACGTGTAAACTTTTAAGTATACGTGTAAACTTCTAACTGAACGTGTAAACCTTTAACTATACGTGTACACTTCTAACTATACGTGTAATCTTCTAACTATACGTGTAATCTTCTAACTATACGTGTAAACTTCTAACGGTACGTTTAAACTTTTAAGTATACGTGTAAACTTCTAACTATACGTGTAAACTTCTAACTGAACGTGTAAACCTTTAACTATACGTGTAAACTTCTAACTAAAAGTGTAAACCTTTAACTATACGTGTACACTTCTAACTATACGTGTAATCTTCTAAGTATACGTGTAAACTTCTAACTATACGTGTAAACTTCTAACGGTACGTGTAATCTTCTAACTATACGTGTAATCTTCTAACTATACTTGTAAACTTCTAACGGTACGTGTAAACTTTTAACTATACGTGTACACTTCTAACTATACGTGTAATCTTCTAACTATACGTGTAATCTTCTAACTATACGTGTAATCTTCTAACTATACGTGTAATCTTCTAACTATACTTGTAAACTTCTAACGGTACGTGTAAACTTTTAACTATACGTGTACACTTCTAACTATACGTGTAATCTTCTAACTATACGTGTAAACCTCTAACGGTACGTGTAATCTTCTAACTATACGTGTAATCTTCTAACTATACTTGTAAACTTCTAACTGAACGTGTAAACCTTTAACTATACGTGTACACTTCTAACTATACGTGTAATCTTCTAACTATACGTGTAAACTTCTAACGGTACGTGTAATCTTCTAACTATACGTGTAATCTTCTAACTATACTTGTAAACTTCTAACTGAACGTGTAAACCTTTAACTATACGTGTACACTTCTAACTATACGTGTAATCTTCTAACTATACGTGTAATCTTCTAACTATACGTGTAAACTTCTAACGGTACGTGTAAACTTTTAAGTATACGTGTAAATTTCTAACTGAACGTGTAAAACTTTAACTATACCTGTACACTTCTAACTATACGTGTAATCTTCTAACTATACGTGTAATCTTCTAACTATACGTGTAAACTTCTAACTATACGTGTAAACTTCTAACGGTACGTGTAATCTTCTAACTATACGTGTAATCTATTAACTATACGTGTAAACTTCTAACGGTACGTGTAAACTTTTAAGTATACGTGTAAACTTCTAACTGAACGTGTAAACCTTTAACTATACGTGTACACTTCTAACTATACGTGTAATCTTCTAACTATACGTGTAATCTTCTAACTATACGTGTAAACTTCTAACGGTACGTTTAAACTTTTAAGTATACGTGTAATCTTCTAACTATATGTGTAAACTTCTAACAGTACGTGTAATCTTCTAACTATACGTGTAATCTTCTAACTATACGTGTAAACTTATAACTGTACGTGTAATCTTCTAACTATACGTGTAATCTTCTAACTATACGTGTAAACTTATAACTGTACGTGTAAACTTCTAACGGTACGTGTAAACTTTTAAGTATACGTGTAAACTTCTAACTGAACGTGTAAACCTTTAACTATACGTGTAAACTTCTAACCATACGTGTAAACTTATAACTGTACGTGTAAACTTCTAACGGTACGTGTAAACTTTTAAGTATACGTGTAATCTTCTAACTATACGTGTAAACTTATAACTGTACGTGTAAACTTCTAACGGTACGTGTAAACCTTTAACTATACGTGTAAACTTCTAACTGAACGTGTAAACCCTTAACTATTCGTGTAATATTCTAACTATACGTGTAAACTTATAACTGTACGTGTAAACTTCTAACGGTACGTGTAAACTTTTAAGTATACGTGTAAACTTCTAACTAAACGTGTAAACCTTTAACTATACGTGTACACTTCTAACTATACGTGTAATCTTCTAACTATACGTGTAATCTTCTAACTATACGTGTAAACTTATAACTGTACGTGTAATCTTCTAACTATACGTGTAATCTTCTAACTATACGTGTAAACTTATAACTGTACGTGTAATCTTCTAACTATACGTGTAATCTTCTAACTATACGTGTAAACTTATAACTGTACGTGTAAACTTATAACTGTACGTGTGTTCTTCTAACTATACGTGTAATCTTCTAACTATACGTGTAGACTTATAACTGTACGTGTAATCTTCTAACGGTACGTGTAAACTTTTAAGTATACGTGTAAACTTCTAACTGAACGTGTAAACCTTTAACTATACGTGTAAACTTCTAACCATACGTGTAAACTTATAACTGTACGTGTAAACTTCTAACGGTACGTGTAAACTTTTAAGTATACGTGTAATCTTCTAACTATACGTGTAAACTTATAACTGTACGTGTAAACTTATAACGGTACGTGTAAACCTTTAACTATACGTGTAAACTTCTAACTGAACGTGTAAACCCTTAACTATTCGTGTAATATTCTAACCATACGTGTAAACTTATAACTGTACGTGTAAACTTCTAACGGTACGTGTAAACTTTTAAGTATACGTGTAAACTTCTAACTGAACGTGTAAACCTTTAACTATACGTGTACACTTCTAACTATACGTGTAATCTTCTAACTATACGTGTAATCTTCTAACTATACGTGTAAACTTCTAACTGAACGTGTAAACCTTTAACTATACGTGTAAACTTCTAACTGAACGTGTAAACTTTTAACTATACGTGTAAACTTCTAACCATACGTGTAAACTGTATCTAACTATACGGTGTATATTATCTAATTATAGTTACTATCAGAATTAAATTAATATAGTCTGACACACGTAAAGAGATCCTGAAGAACCATAAGTTTTAAAGAAACCAATATCAACAAACTCTTGACGACTGTTCAATGTCAAAGTTTGAAAAAAGTACAAGACATATAGCAGAGTTTATTACTACGTTCTCACTGCTAGCTTCCCTTTAGACATTATTAAATAATCTCAATTACTTAGGATACCTCCCACCATCCTTCCGATCCGACTCCATGGATCCACTATCTCACCCTCCCTACACAACCCGTTAGTATTCACCACCTCACCCTGACAACAAAGCTCCTTAGGATCCCCCAAGTATCCTACTGACATGACACCCTATGACCCTCCTACCCTGCTGAAATGATTCTCTAGGTTTGGGACCCCCTCACCTATACAACTATCAGTAGTTACGTCCTAACACATGTATAAGAAACATTTTTGCTCAATAATATCTACATCGTACATTTCAGTCATGTTTAAGAACTCAATATCCATAAATGTATTATGACATGATTATCTTAATAGATTTAACTATAAACTAAACTGATAGTTTTATGGAGACGTTTATAAAATCTATGGTCTGTCAGAGTGAAGGTGTTTGTCATTGGTTATAATGGGTGAATGATTTTGTGACATTCATCCTCAGGGAGGAGAGTCATCTTACTACACCATAAACTATAATTTAAAATATAGTGTTGTTAAATATATGAATTCATTTATAGTACATAGTGCATTTAAATGAGATTGTGTAGTAAGTTCGTTAAAATACAGTTCCATCATAATATTGCTATGTGCTACATATTGCTGAATAATTGTGGTGTTCTGGCCCCATTATGTCATGCAGAGCAAATGAAATATTGTCGCTTCATACTACGTACCAGCACAATAGAATAAGTTAAATAAAATTGTCTCATTATTTATTTATTTATTTTTTTTATTTATTATTAACAATTTGTTTACAATTGTTTGGCCCCACCAAGTTACAAAAAACATGTCGGTGGGTTCCATTTCTTACTCTTGAAATATACAGTATTGGAATTTGTAACAATTTTAATTACTGTGGCGGTTCAGGGGCAGGCAACTTATCATAATTTTCTCTTTACACTGCAGATCTATCCTGCTGCAAATAAATACGTCCATTACTAGAACATTTCTTGGAATACAAAATATATCCACCTTTAAATTAATTTGTAAGTTTAATTTGCAAATAAATACGTTAGCGATAAAATATCTATGAACAGATTTATTTTTGGAACTACAAAACACCAAAGAGAATCTACTTGTTACAAAAACATATATCTGAAAATGTGAGCTATGATTCTTATTTGGGACTTCTCCTAAATAATGGTTACAATAAGGGTCAGACATTATTTATAAATATTACATGCATACAATATTCAAGATATGTTAGAATAAATTACCAAATACATAAGGCATTATTCGACAAGTAAATCATTCAATAAATGAACAAAAAGAAAATATTAACACTAACATAAATACACGGTTCGCCTTTAACGTGTTTTAATTGTTCCAGGTTAGGTACAGTAGGTCACATGTAAGAATCATCCAAGAATAAACAAAACCTATATCTGTTTATTCTAGGACCTATTTAAACTTTCTAGGAAACATTTAAGACATGACTATCTATGGTTATTATAGAGTAAAGGTTTGGCAGGTTATATATACTTATGTTAATTTACAGTTCAATGTTTACATTATAATACTCTTAAAATAAGTTGTCAAATAAAAAATACACTGGAAGTTTGTAATGGAACCTAAGGCATCGGTTTATAATTGCCATCGGACGTTGGATTGTTTGTTTTGGCCAACCTGGAAATGATACGAGCACTCGTGTTAATTATCCAGGACTGTCGGCCTGCCAGGTATAATGTGATATGCAGGAAAATGGAGATGTGCACTCAGCCTCTAGTGTCGTGTGTTTAATGGAGTCCACTTAATGTTATTGGAACTGGTAGTAATGTTTTATGTTAATACGTTTTATTTTTGCTATAAAGAAATTAATTCCTAACAATGACCAAAACGGCTTTCTCGGAACTTTTTAACTAGCAAATTTAATGCTTTCAAACAAATATAGGGTTTAATTAAATATATAAAATATAAAGGGAAATAGAAATAAATCGTATTTTTAAATATTTAGGAAGTATGACGAAGGAGATGTGAGTTGCAGAAAGTAAACAAATATAAAAATCGTTATGGTAAGAGAAATATTTTGTAGAAATATAAGTTTACTTTGTAGATCGTTGGATAATAAGGTATGGAAAACATTTATTTATAGTGTTTTACTATATGGAGAGGGAACGTATTGGAAGCAATGGAGATGTGGATTTGTAAAATGATGGAGAAAATAGGATGGGAAGGTAAAATGCGAAACGATGAAGCACTGAGGGGAGACGGTAAACTATTAAAAAAACTAATCGGTTAGGACATGTGATGGCAGGAGAGAGCCTGAACAGGTATGGAAGGAAATATTGTAAGGAAAAATTGAAAGGAAAGAATAAAATATTAGATTATAGACATTGTAAGCATCGGAGAACAGTAGGCTGCAGCAGAACCTTCCTGAGGGTAGAACACCCTTGTTTATGATTGAACATGATATATTAATAATGTATACCATTCACGTCTTTAGATAAAGTAGGTCAAAATCCCGACATTTACTGGAAGTTTTCATCTATAATATTCACCTTGTACTGTACTACTTCCCCCTTACCAAGTCTATGAAGTTCCTCACACTGATCAATAATATATGGAGAGTGGGCAGATGAGGTTAAACATGAAATATAATCTCTGCTTAAAAAATAACTAAATATTTAAATAAATTTATAAAACTTATTACGTTTTCACATAATTTTACACTTTAAACTTCATATTTTGTACTAACAGTAGCTACCAGTTCATCACTACTTTAAAAAACAGAATATCGAAAACAAATATTCCACTTGCATTTTTGTAATCTTAAAATAAATCGCTAAATTATTAATATTTCATGTTTAAAAGCGTAATTTCACACCTAAAAGATTTTTTTTAATATGAACTTGCAATTTTCTGTCATAAGAAAACCTTTGCTGTAGTAAAGACATATCCAGCAATATTGTTTTAATACCAACATGGGGTCAAAAACTAAAAAAAAGGAAAAAAGAATATTAACTCCATTAAAGTATTCATAAATATTATCTGTTATATACAAAACACTCGAACGTATATATAGTTGTTACTAAAACACAAACATATATAACATCATAAAGTTTAAGAAAAAAATTTAAAGATCTTAAAGGTACGTCGGTACGTAGGCCTATAAGTGTTTAAGTGTTTAATGAAATGTACTATACTTACTGAGAAACCAACCAATCGTTATTACTACATTAAAAGTATACATTTTGATACTCTGTTATTTTCATATCATGGTAGGGTATTGAATGAGATAGCATCGGAAATAATGTGGTACATGTAACATCAAAATGTATAAAAAACAATTTTATTTGTATATTAAAGTGTTAAAGATTTATTTAAGTTCAAGTAACTGTTTATATTTTTAATGTAATGTGTAATTCAACTTTCAGAAATGTTTTAAAACGAAAAAAAATTAACAGAATAACTTCAATCATAAACGTAAACAAAGAAAACTTTCTTATTTTAATTAATAATTAAAACATTTGATTTATTGTAACATGTGTTACAAATTAAATATTTTTATACTATATCAACTACATGGATGATTTTATTTAACAGTCAACAGAACGTTTGTTTAATTTGCGTTTCAATTAGTCGAGTAAAACATTTTTTTACAAATTTTAACTTAGTTAAAACTCATAGAGACAAGCTAGAATGGAGTGTACTCCTTAGATCAATAGAGAAAATTGTCCCATGCCCTAAAATGCTACGATCAGTGGAGAGCAACTTTACTGGAGTTTGACTTAATAAATCCATTATTTTATTTGACTAGTGTACATTTTATTTGGAAGTTTTAATAAGATTCATTGAGTAGGGAGCACATTAAAAGTTAATTAATGGATAACTATGAAAGTAAGTACGTTGCTTTCTCTACATATAAAGCCTATAATGAATCACCACAACTACCCAATATACATTTTAGCCTACACTCATCATATTTTTGTTTTATTATTTTCAACTTCACTCGCCAGTTCACATGGGACTGCAGCCTGTGCGTGAATTTATTCAACCAGGGAAGTACCGGCTGTTGGCTCAGAGGGGATTCGAACCTTAGAACAAGACCTTCACAGTCCGAAGTCGGCTACTGAGCCACCACACTGGCATATTTAGATAAATAATACAATATTGCCTTAAAACTAAGAACATATTTACTAACTAAGTTAATCTTACTAAATTGGTGTTTACTTTTGAAAGAAAAAAACAATAATTCATGCGTCAAATTCTATCAATGATATCTAGTTTATATAATTATGGTTCTCTATTCGTTACTAAGATATAGTAAATATTTCTCATATAATTATGTTCATTTAATCAATATTGGTAGTTCAATTACTTTAAATATGCCATTACATATAATTTTCAATGTTTACTTAATTTGATCATACATTTTGTATATAAAACAATAAAAAATAATCAACCTTCTTTTTGCAAGAAAAAATCAGTTCATACAACATTGATGGTTTCAATGTAAGCGGAACCATGTTATACTTAGGTTTGCGGTGCAATATTTTTAAGATAATGAATGTATGCTAAAAATTGAGTAAATATTATTGATTTTCTTGTCAGATGTTATACGTAATAATTTGCAACGGCAACTAAAGTATTATATTGGTCTTGTTACGGTGTTATGGTCTAAAATATTAAAGCGATTCCACTTTTTGGCTGCTGTTACTTTTATTAACACTCACTTTTTGACTAAATTACACACTATGGAATATTTTCAGATTTTTATTACCAAGCATACACTATTTAATAATTAAAATTAAACCATACTTTTCTACGTTGTATAATGTCAGTTGCTTGCACAATATCTGTCACTGTTCGTGATTTTGCTGTTTAAAATACTGTCACTTCCCGATCGACTCCATTGCAGGCTGAACGTCAACGATTATCACCACCATCGTCTGACTGACTCTAAAACAAACAAATTCCCCTCAAATTCACAAATTATTATTTTTTTCCATTTTCTTTTACTTTGAATCAAATGACACAACAAATGATTCCCTTGGAATTCACATACATTCCACAATGAATCAATGTATTTGAAATAAAATTTATTTTGCATTAAATTTTGAATTTAAATAAAGCACGGGCGTTCGACTTGAAGGTTATAGATCTATAGTAGAATAGAATAGAATATCGTTTATTGCATTAACAAAATACGAGTACATGAAATTGTATCGCAGTTAAAAGATTAAATATTATTGATTAAAAATTAGATATTATATGGTCAAAGTAAATTAACTATATTAATTAATTACTTAAAAACGTTCAGCTACACAATCACTGCAACAATGACTCATTCATACATAAAAAATCGATTAATTCATTCTTACCCTGCACTTAAAGTGGCTACCTCTCCATTCCCGATGTCAGGTTGATCAGTCCTACAATTATACGCTAAAAACTCTCCCACACTGTAGAAGGTCTTAGATATCAAAAACCGTTTTAATTTTGCCTTTATTGCCTTGGCCATCATCAGACATTTAATCTCGGATGGTAAAATATTGATAAAATGAATGCCAACCTGTGAAGGGAGGTGTTCATAAACCACCGTCTTTGTTGCCCAGTTGGGTAGTTTTCCCTGCCTCTAGTTGCGTAATTGTGGTTTTCACTGCCCCGTGTGAGGGCACATTTAGTCTTACAAAAAATAACTGTTTCCAGAATGTAAATACAAAACAGGGTCAACAGTTTTATTGTTTTGAACGTTAATTTTGAAATTATTCTAATAGCTTTTTTTGCAGCCTAAAGACCCTTAAGAAATCGGCATCTGTACAGCCACCCCAAAGTACCACTCCTATTTACTAACGTCTCAGTAATGTACACATTTAAGGGCTAGTGTATTGACGCCTTTAAATGTATTATTTTTTTAATTGTGATACAAAAAATCGGTACTCACGAGTTTTAAACGAAATAGTATATTTTCTACTTAGTCCTACTAGAAACAAAATACTGTTTGGTTAATTAAACGAAAGAAGGGAATGTAAGAAGCAGTTGAGAAGCCTGAACAATATCTATTGGTTTAATTTTGTAGGCTTAGTCTGAGTTCCTTCTAAGAGTTTGTTATTGTTTTCATTTGAATCAAAGAGTCATTATTTTGTTATTAATTTAATTTATTTTAATCTCGTCACTATACATAGAGCTAGTTACAGTTGTAACTTCATTTTAATCTGGACTAGATATGGAACATTTTATTATACTGCAGTTAGCTTCATTTTCTAAAATTGGTAATGCTTTTCTATGGTTACAATATATTTTAACAACTAAATGTATTGGATTTATTTAATACCTAGGCATTACCAATCTTATATTTTGTTGTTATATGTGCTTTATTATACTTATTTTTATACTACGTACATTAAATTTAATATTGTTCATACAGACTTTATTAAGTTTTGTTTGTTATGAAATGTGTACGTATATCTTGGCATGTTTTACTGTAATACTCTCTTGAAACTAATAATAATAATACTCGTATTTATTTCCATCATTAATAAAACACACAATGGTACAAAAATAAACTTGGAAATTAAGCTAATCACTTTCACAGTTGTGTGATTAGCAAGAACATTAGAATAGTTACAATTAGAAAACAAGCGAGTCAGTCTACTAATTTATATAAAAAAAAAACTGTCAACAACGCTCTTCGTGGTGCTGCTGCATGCTGACGCTTATAATAAATAATAATAATGACAATTGTAAGAATAATTAAGCTGTATGTGTATGTAATAATACGAAAGAGAGCTATTATTGAAAATTCAAAACAAAAAATTTGTTAAACCTGTAAAATTATAAGTATATATCCAATAAATGTTAAACAGAAAGCACACAAAATTGTGTAAAGAGTCAAACAATCAACAAAATAAATAACCAGTATCAAAAATAATAGATTATTTTAAATATTTGAATATTTAAAATTAACTACACTAATTAAAAACACATCCACACGTGTAAAAAACAAAAAATGCCATATAGGTTGAAGGACATAAAACATGTGCACAACAATACTTATACTAATTACACCTCAAAATGTGTTACTTACACAAAAAATACAATATATGTAATAAAACATAAATCCACGTAATACAATACTAAAACTAAATATTAAAAATAGAATAAAAATACGATTTATATAAACATAAAACAGCATGACCTTAGATGGATTCGGTGCTATTGGTTAACCCCATAAATGAAAGTGATATTGGGATATTGAAGTAGCCAAGACTTAAGTTTCTTACAGAAGCTGTTTAATTTATCAAGCTAGACGACTGCATTCAAAAACCTTACGCAATTACATAAATTGAACGTTATCATAACAGCCAGTCAGTCTTGAAACCAGAACTAATAACTAAACTACTCATTTTATGACATAACAGTTATTTGTTATTTAGAGGGGTATATTGTAAATCAACCCTTATGTTTTGATTTAATTAAGGAAGAAATAACTTATTTTACGAAATAATTAAAATACATGAGACTGTTAAAACTATTATAATAGGTAAAATACAGATAGAAAGCAATAAGAAATTGATTCTTACAATAGATGCTAACTAACATATTGTTGTTTGCTATCACTCCGTGAGTCGGTTTAATATTTCTCGACGGAAGGAGGCTAACTGCATTATTAAGCAGAGCTTGCGGTATTTACAATATCTTACCTGCCAGACCTTATACACGTATTCTCGTATACATTTCTTCTGACATTTATTATCAATTATAATGAAAATATACAGGACAAATTAATTATCATGATATATTTTATTTTTGGGACATACTTTAGGATTTAATTTATATTTAAAACACCAAAAATCTGTTGAAACAAACTGTTATGGTTAAAACTGTGACCCCATATTTCTTGAAATGAAGCAAAAGTCGAAACAGTATGTTTTCAACATTTTGTTACAGAAATCACCATAACTACTTTGAATGATGCTAAAGACGTGTTTTGTATGGTAGTATGTACATTATTTATTACATTTATTTTATATTTTCAACAATGTATGTAGCAGATATTTTGTTACTATCTCAGATTATTAATACTAATATAGCAATCAATCTTCATTACATAAAATTGATAATTTCTGTACGTATCTTACAAAGGTTCCTAGATTATAACATAATATAGAAAGTTAAGTTTATGAAGTAGCATTATTATTTTATAAAATAACTAAATGAAATAGTTTAAAACATTAAAACAATATTTCGTACAAAACATGAACAGATTATACACCAACGGATTGTTTAACTACATTTTTTCCGATGTAAAATATCTCAACACATAAGGATACATTTGATTTATACTGTAAGTACACAAATACTTATATTTTTTATTTATTTAATCTATACTATAATAAATAATCAACAGTTTTTCACTATAGTAATAAAATTGTCTAATACGTCCAATAAAATTGAAACAATATAAATATGGTCATTTTTATTTATAAACGTTAATAATTTATTGTATAATTAGCTTTTTTCTCGTATAATTAACATAGACTAATCATGGTAGTAATTTAGTTATTAGTCCACATAATTGCCACCGTATGATTATAAATATGGATGTATATAATCTTATATTTAAGAGTAAGGTATTATTATAAGCTAAATTAATACTCCAAAGTTATGTAATATATGAGCATGTTTTACAAATTCTGACATGAAACACCGTACTTCAAACATACATAAACACGGCCACGTATTATGGAAGGTGTTCCTGAGACTTCAAACAAGCCTTTATAACACCCATTTCTCAAAGATCACCATTGAGTTCAAATACCTGTCTGGTGAAAAAAATCTCAAATTCTCTCCGCGCTTTGTACAGAACTTTCACATAATATTATTAAGGATAAGTGGAAGACAAGACACAATAGTTCTAACTCCAACTAATAAAGCCATTTTCCATTTCATAAAGTGTTGTGTTTTTTAAAGTAAAATAGTCTAAAAATATTTAATGTAAAAAAATTATGCTAAAAAATTAAGTCACACTCATAAATAAAGCTCTTATTATCACTCCCAGATGATGCCACTTATTTCAAAAATAACTTATTAAAAATTAACACATATTTACAATTTAGGTTTAACAACAGTAGTTTCTAATTGTCATCGTTGAATATATTTATATACTTTTAATAATAAATAGTAACAATACACCCGGCCATGTTTCTTCATTCATATAATATCAGAATCCCACTACAATCCCATAGCCCATAGCAATGTGGTTTAATCACGCTTTATTGACAGCAACCAAACACTCAATACTCACCGAGTGAAAGGCATACCCAATATATTGACACTCACTTCCAGACAGACGATCACTGCAACCATGGATGCTCGAATGCAATTAAATTTTGAAAAAAATCTTACATTCTCTCAACGTTTTGTATATACATTCACATATATTATTAAGGATAAGTGGAAGAAGGTATAATATACTATGTTAAATGTTTTGTTGTCAATGTAATTATTGTTACTTATCAGACAAATTTAAAAAATGGAGGCCAATATTAAAGTACCAATAGTGCCAGTAGCAGCAAAATATTTTATATAGACTTATTAATGGTAAACCGTCAAAATGACGTGCTATGAAAAGTTGACAAGTTATCTTTAGTTATGTTGGAAAGAAGATAGAAAGAAGCAAAGTGTTATAATAATTAGTACAAGTAAAACGTTTTCTTCACAAGTAAATGGTGGGATTATGTGAACATGGTGAGCCAAACAAATATTGAACAGCATTTAAAAGAAGAGGCAAATATATTACACATGAGTTAAATATATCTTTATAACAATTAGGCCAGATTTAAACTTGAAACTATTTTAACCATAATCTCTTTGATAAAATTATGTTATTACAATATGTTTTCCATAGATAGGTTATTACAGTAACCGATGGTAAAAAATCTTTAGATAGTATCTTAAAGTTATTATTATCATATTACATTAATCTATAAATTATAAAATCAATAATCAGACATTATGAGAAATTTCATTCCTTACATTTGTGTTAAGAAAAAAAACCATGAATAAACCAATAATAGGCCTATACAAAATATATTGTGCTGTAATGATTAATTGCATTTTACGTGCATATATAACTTTAAATGGATATGAGCGGAAGTATATAAGACCACAACAAAATTTTAGTAGTTAATATACCAATACGTACTAAAAGATTCATTGCTCAGGATGGAACACAAACAAGTGTTTCTGACAGTTTGCCCATTTATATAACAATAATAATAACAAAAACGTTTCTACGAGGAATAACATTTTTAGGAATCTAGATAACTATATGGGTCTCTACTACAATAAATTGCCAGTTTCCAAATTTTAAATTATGCAAATTTTTAATACTATCTTATTATAACCAAGTTATTTAGATAGCTATTTTACTAAGTTATTATTTTTATTATTCTTAGTGTAAGCTATGTTTTACTGACTTTTAGAATAGCAATTTAAGTGTTTAAAAATGTGAGTTTTAGTGTACGTAAATTAAGGTGTATTCTAAACTAAATCATGCCTAAAAATAAAGCTGGATATGTTAGGCATGATTCAGTACTCTGAAATAGATGTTATTTCAAATAGAAAAAAATTTCAGAAAACGGTTGGAAACTACCTCAGCTAAAAAAAGTGTTGTCAGACATTTTTTAATGTCTTGTTATATTACACGTTAAAAAATGCCTCATTTTAGTAGGAGAATTTAAAGTTAAAAGTGCTCAGTAACTGTTCCGATTGTTCGTAAACATAATTAATTACAACTCATAGTAAACTGAGTTCTTGATTTTGCTGTTACTAAAATCTACAATAGTCGTCGGCTGTCGTTATCTCTCCAGAGACGACCCGTCAGGCCCACTGGACCAGGACCGTCTGAACTCCTAGTAGCACCACCTTTATAATTACATGTTTTACACCGCCCTTAATTTGAAACCACTTTCGCATTTTAAAACGCATGTTGCGTAGCGATCACCAACTTTAACCTGGGTACAATATATTTCTCTCTTAATATATTATAAATTTAAAAGAAATATTATCAAGAGGTTCTCTGTGAAATCAAAAACTTTTTATTACTAAGAAATGAGTAACGATATTTTGAATAGACGCACCTATTTTTAAAACTGTCAAATAAGGGATGCATTTGTATATTCGAGATTGCACTCTACTTATAACGGTTAAAAAACATTATTGTTGTTTGTAAAAGTTACTTCCATTTTATTTTCAAAGTTTTTCCGCTCAAGCGTTTTAAGTTTATTTATTAGTCTTCACGAGGTGACATAAGTATGATATCCTGGAAAAGTTTAGATAATAGTATTGTATTGTATTGCAATACATGTTTATACTGGACCACCATCTCAGCCATCCCAATAGCTATTACATGGCCATTTGCAATCACAGCTGGAGGCAGGACAATATATCTCTCCTGCAATTGACAATGCAGTGCAGACTCGTACCTCACACCACACAATATATTCCAGTAAAATGTGATACCGAAATGTCTATAAATAAATATAAACTTAATATACACGCTATTTTAGCTTAGGTTGTTTGATTTTAACATCTTTAAATGTTACCATCATTTTCCATACGTATTTCCTTTTAATGGTAGTTTCACTAATTAATCAGTTAAATAGTGATGCGTTATAATAGTGAAGTTTACAAAACTGTTCAATGGCTTTAAACACTGAACACTCACCAGGTAGAGTTGCAAATCCATTATACTGCAGGGCAACCTAGACAGATGAGATGACGAAAACACCTGCTTGAATGCAATCAAATGTGCTCCTGCTTTAATGATGGCAATGAAAACATGTTTACCTGTAAACAAATTCATTAATAATAATTCAATTACAATGAAGTAATTACTGTTGCCATTGGTAATCACTGGTTTACTGCATTGTAACGGCGTCAAGCAATATCGAGGGTGGTTGTTCCTTGGATGGGTGACCGGTGGGGAATCGTGTCCTTGCATGCAGCCCACCTGGTCACTGATGTTGGTTCGGAAGTCACTTTAAGCCTTTGGTACAGGAATTTTTTAACTTTTTTTTTAATTTACCTCTTCCTTTTTGACAGTTCAACAACAGAAAATAATGTGTAATCGGTGTTACATTTTATTTCATTGTGGGTTAAAAAATATATAAAATCATGTTACGTTGATATACAAACAAATTATGATTTATTTTTGTTTTATAAGAATAAATTTTTTCTTAAAAATGGGTTTATATTATTGAATTTTTTAAATATATGTTTTGTAGTTAAAATTACTTAAGAAGTCATCAAGGTTGATTTATTTAAAGTGAACAAACTATAGTAAAAAAATTACATTTTTCGTTTAAAACTATAAATTATTCACTAAATATACGTTGTTTAATAACAAAAGGTTACATAAAAATCATGTTTTAAGTAAAAAGGATGTCAACAGTCAAACAGTCAATCAGCTGAATGTTTTTTTTTTTTTTTTTTTTTTTTTTTTGCTCTAACAATAAGATAATGACAAGGTATTTGTGACTTAAAATTTTTGCACAGGTCTTCAAAAATGTCATACGTGGCAGAGTTAAATTACAGTCTGAATTAATAAATAGTAAAGAAATTATTACAATGCTACAATTATAGCAGTGAAGACTTTGAAATATATCTTCATAACATTACATTAAATGAAGTATACATTGTTAATTTTATTTTAGTACTAAAAAACTTCGCTTATGCATAGTTTAGCAGTTTACAGTAGAAATCAGTTTTATTATCGTCCTGTTAACGATATTTACCACAAAGTGACAAAAATGAATACTTTTATACTTTGAATCAGGAAGCGTCCATAAACAAAGAGCCTCTTAAACACAGCTATGTATTATGTAGGTGTATTCCCAACTTCAATCAAAACACACCCTAGCATCCCTTCAGTCACCAGATACAATTGTTGCCCCTAGTGGTTATTTATTTATTACTTAGAGCCGCTTTATTTTGACAATATAGGTACCTAAAACCGAAAGCTGATTTGCTCTTGTAGTATCATTCTTAATATAGGCCTTTAGAATCTTGTACGTCAATACATTACTATGGCATATGTATATTAATAGTTTTTAAGCTCCGAAGTAATAGTTTTGTTCCTATGAGGTTGGCAGTCGAGGATAAAATATCGTTCCCAATTATATATGTGTATCCAATACAAAGTGTATAGATTCATTTCCAGAATCAATTATGCGATACGACACAATATTTTGGGGCCCTTCATGTATCACAAACCCTAACAGAGTTTTCATTCTCCAGAAATTGTTTTTTAGAGCAATTATAGCAGCCAGAGGAGGACTGGAATCTTTTGGTAAAATGTTTTTGTACTTGGGAAATTTGACGTTGGTTCGTTTAGTTGGTCATGAGACATGCATTTTTTTAAGGTAACATATCCATAATTTCGTCATAAATGGCATATTTTTAAGATACCAATCTAGATAAATGTTTTCAGTTCTCATGAATTGCAAAGGATAAACACACAATGTATGCAATCATGTTTTGAATGAGCTGCTACATAATATAAAGGTTGAAGAAAAGTTCTCGGTATCCAAAAAAGAAAAGCACATTTCCTTGTTAAATGTTATTATTTATGTAACCCATTGTAGTTTTTCTTCTAGTATTAATTTAGTATTAGGTTTGGGTGATGATATATGAACTATGAAATATATTAAACAGCCACATCAGGAAAGTAAGGTTTGAAAAGGATTTACATAAGTTAAAAAAATGATTACTTGACGTTTTTGCACTAGGACCACTTTCATTTAAATTATTCTGAAATTTATCTTTAAGGTCTTTAAGGGTTTCTTATACTTATTTATTCTAACGGATCCCTTTATTTTGTTTGTTTTATCTAATCTGAATTACCCACTATAGTGAGTATTAATATTTATAGAAATATATATTTTTAGATATAATGTTTATTTAATGTTTATTTTAGATATAAAGAAGCTTTAAAATGTTCAGTTTATTTGTATTATTTAGTTAATTTATCTCAAATTATCAATAAAATTAAATATTTAGGTAGGTAATTAATTGATTTTGAGTAACTCGCAAAAATGTGAACTGAATAATTTTTCAGTTTAAATTATGGCACTTATTTTTTGTCAAAATTCAAGTTTATATATTGCATTTATTTCTTTATAAATGTATTAAGTTTTGTGCCAAGACAGTTATTTACCTGATAAAACACATAAATCATAATGAAATTATTTGTTTTATATGGCTACTAAAACATATTACTTTCATAGAAAATATCTGTTTCGGGCTGATTTATTACAGCAAATGTAGAATTTTTATGGTTTCTATAATACAATATAAAAATATTCTTAAAAGCTATTTCTATAATGGAGGAGGCCTCCAATAGGTTCCTTATTCTAAAGTACTGTACGTATAAATATACATTTATTGTTAAAAATAAATATAAATTAAAATGATTACTAATCACATTTTAATAGCCAATTAACATTGAAATTTCATGTTTGTGATATATTGATTTTTTTTGGTATCCGGTCAATTTACATTTGTTTGTAAACAAAGTGAAGGAAAGCAAATGTATTATCCTACTTTGAAACAGGAAGCGTTCATAAACAAAGAGCCACGTAAACACCGCTATGTATTATGTCGGTGTGTTCCCAAATTCAACCAATCATAACCCTCACACCCCCTCAGTAACTAGACACATTTATCTATCTAAAGGGATTTTATGCACCATTTACATTAATTGCATTTTGACTACATATAGATGAAAACCGTATTCCCCCTTGCACTGTCAATCATATTATAGTCTTCCAGAAACTTGTGCATCAATGCAGGAACCAAGTGTTTATTAATATTAAAATGATATATGCAAATAATTATAAGTTTTTCTTAATTAAGTAATAATAATATTGAACATAAATGTGAAAAATCTGATGTTTGTATTCTTATTGACAAATAAAAGAACAATATTAAATACAACGATTCATCACTATACATATTTAATGTGACTTATTATGTATAATGTTTTAGAGATTGTCAGACAACAGTCTGAATTACTCAGAGATTTTGGTATACTATCTCATTGTTTATATGAATTACTCAACTAAATAACATATCATTTTAAATGATTTTACCTTTTTTAACATAAAAAACCAATCAAAAATAATATTTTAGTAGGCTATTTAGAGACATCATATTTCTGAACGCTGTTGTACTAAATATGTGTTTGAATGAATGTTTAAATAATATTTTATGAAAATAGTTACTCATTTTATATCGCTTGACAACTATTGATATATAATAGTATAAAATACATAGATCTTACACGATGGAATTATAATATAGGATGAAATTGTTCATAATGACAACTATCCATTACTTTGAGGCAACATACACTTTGAGTATGACGTCTGAACTATAGGTTGAAAATAAACTACCATAAAACAATGCAATTGTTTACAAACACCCTTGATAAGTAATACTATTAAATATTTTATAACGACAATCGAGTTCAGTCAATATATTAAAAAAATAGGATAATTTATCACAGTGTATTGTGATCCATTATTTTCTTATATAAGAATAACCTTGTTAATAGAAAAGTTCAATGTGTAACAACGGCAATGTTTCCGAGGTTCGTCTGTCTGGATGTGTTAACGTCAGCATATTGGATGTGCCTTTCACTTGGTGAGTATTGTGTGTTTGGTTGCTGTCAATAATGTGTAATTAAACCACATTGGAAGGGGATATTGGATTGTAGTGGGCAGGGGGGTGGGTGGGAAAATATGGCCGAGTTTAGTGCTATTTATTTTAGTTAAAACTTTACATATTTCTTAAACAAAAATAGAAACTTTCTTAGTTGGATATAATTGTACATATAAATTAATTTTTATATTAGTGAATGTAGTCTACATAACTTTCAAAGAACAGTTTTGAAGGAATATGACTGCATAAAGGGGTTTTAAAAATAATCTGTCATATTATGAAAAATATATATTTATTCATTACTCATATTTCAGAATTTTAACATAAATATACTTAAATTTTCAGTAGAATATGCTGAGAAAATGTAAATTTGTGCGAGACAGATATTCAAACTCAGGGATGGCCTCTGAGAGAGGGTTGGCTTAAAGGGCTGTTTGAAGACCCAGAAACACCCTCCATATTACATGAACCTGTTTACGTATCCTTTGTTTTCAGATGGCATTGATGTTACATGAGTTCAAATATGTTTATTTATTAGTATAAACATTACTGAGTAGTATATCATGGTAACTTATCCCACATTGATTTCTATGATATACACTTATCTAAGAAACTATAGTGTTTTATAATGATTATTCGAACTTGTTTCACAGCCAGAAACTAGTATAGGTGGGTGGTATTTGTGTGCTTTTTTATTTCTCTTTTTACGGAATTAGAAAGGTCATTTTTTTATACTTTTATCACTTATGCCTAACAATAATGGAAAATATATGGTACATGATAGAAATTGAAAACTTTAGTTTGAGCAAATCCTACGCTGAGTTTGAATGCATTAAAAATGAATCAGATCGATAGTTAATTGTGAATTAAACATCATGAAGAAGTTTGTTTAGTAGATGATGGCTGTTCAACATAAATATTAAAGGCAGTTGCTTATTATAAGGAATGAAGTGGCCGCCTTTTAAAGGTTTGTAAATCTTATGAAAATTTAGCACCGTAGGGTCTCATAATGTGTCATGACAATCTTCGTAGTTACAGAAATTTCATAAAATTACAGAACTTAATAAGTACGTATGTATAATCTTTAGTATTAATAATTTTAGTGCGCAGTATAATATTTGATGTGAGTAAAAATACTATAAAGTATCCATTTATAATGATTTTACATAATACCCCAGATGTGATACAGTTAAAATACTAAACTATTGACAGTAATACATCATATACGTTAGTTTAGTTGGTAAGGAGGGTTCACTTGGTAGCTATAAACTGAATAATAAGACCTAAACGATTGTGACACGTATCTCAGCTTTAAAGTGATATGAAACCGTCGCATTGGACTCAGACTTAGTCTACAAGATTAAACCGATAAATATTGTTCAGGATTAGCACCTGCTTCTTACAATCTCTTTCTCCGTTTAATTACAACGACTGGATTTTATTTATGGTGGTTCCATGTAGGAAACGGGTCATATCATTGATATCTATACATATTCCTTATACCTCTAATAAAAATGACAATATTGATGGTTTTAAAAGTTATATTATGTTAACTCCTTGAGTGTACGAAATCATATAATTTACTTAAACTAACATTTTGATTTAAATTTCTAGTTAATAAATATTATTATATTCAAATAATCCCTTATAAGTACAGTAAAATGTTGAAATCAAATAGGTTTGCATTTAAACGTAGATTCAATATATTATATCTACTTCTTGCTTAAATAATTTTACGATAAAATTTATTGTACTTTCATTAATGAACGAATTGAAGTACAGGTTTTGGGAATACAGGGGTTACAGAAGTGTTACTGTTTTAAATAAAACGACGCATTTCATTTATTTAGACACAATAGAATATTTTTTTGTGGTATCAAATACAAATTTAATTTACAGTAGCTCTACCTTAAACTTATGTGTGGAAACATTTACTATACTTTCATACTTAAATGATAAATAAAATTGTAATAATGGTGACTAGTCTTTAATATCCTTTTGTGTTTCTATTTTCGAAACAATATAACTATAGATAATATTGTAGTTCAATCATTATGATATTGCTTAAATATTAAATATATAAATATTCCTATAATATCACTCTTGTCTGAACTTAAATGATGAATTTTCATGTTGGTGTTATATTATATACACCACAGTAGATGATGTAATGCAAGAATCCGATGGCTGAATGTCACTGCAATGAGCAATATTGTATTGTGGTGTATCATATATAGTGTATTCCACTCAAGATCTATATTGTTGTACAGTGTATATGTATGTTAGGTGACAGTTCATTAAGTCTCAGGTCAGGTGACATTTTCTGTTTGTGTTAGTCATCTATGTGTTTTCCTCTTTTTTAGCAAACAACGTGATATTATTGATTGATTATTTCACTGACTTAATTTGCAAATAAAATTTTAGATTTTTTACATGAATTTTGGTTAAAATATCAGAAAAAACGATATAAATTGTGTGTATTATAGTTGGAAAAGAGTTTTCATTATTTATGTTTTAAAAATAAATAAATATTATTAAATCGGTAAAAATATTTAAATGATTAAATATTCTGGAATTAAATTAAGCTTAAAATAAAAATATATCTTTTTCTCCTGGCAATTTTAAGTATTCAATTAGTTTCAATAAAAATATTATTTTGAAATCAACTCTTTTATCTTAAAAAAAGTACATTCTACTGTTCACTTCCATTGAAAAAAATATTATTATTTATTAATAAATATATGTAAGATCGTCAATTAATTGCTATGCAACAAATTTGAAGCATTTGAACTAACAAAAATGAGTTTCCCAAGTTTGATTATGGTGGACTATACAATGATGGTAATAATTTTACATGTAATAACAAATATTGGTTCAAATGGATTTTCTATTTCCATATTATTAACCATGTAAACCATAAGAGAAGCATATATACTAACAAAACATTGTGCACGAACTTTCAAGAACGAGTCTAACACATCCTTAACAAACTTTGAGAACAGTTTCGATGAATAAATGTATATCTACCCGTCAGAAGTATTTATATTTCATCATTAATCGAATATTGGTATGTATGTGTTAATTTATTTACCTTAAAAAAGAAAAAAAAGATAACCAAGAAAGAATCTACTATAAGGAGTTAAAACAATTCAACTACGTAAAACTTGTATATTTATGTAACAATAATTAAAAGTACTCTTTAGTTATGTATTTTTTATTTACCGCAGATATATAACTATAGTTTAGCGTCAAAAGAACGTGCTTTGTAATTTTCCTCTTTGTGATATTTGTAGTTCTTATTGTTATAGCTAAAGTAAATATAATAAAAAATAACAATTGCTAAATAATATGAAAACACTTAATTTTTTCCGGCATAAAAATATATTTTAAACATATACTAATATCACTCCACATTAACTGTACTACTTTCTATGTGAGTAAATAAGTTTTCAGTCAATATATACGAAGAGAGCTTCCACAACATTGATATTTACCGGTCTTTGAAAGTGTAGGAGACAATTTACTCTAAGAGGTCTCTGGGGTCTTCTGCATGGTAACAGTGTTCTCCGAGATTTTGAACATCGAACGTCTTATGCAAAAACCATTGTACTTGAGTAGTTAAGAGGATTGTTTCTATCATTAAGTTTGTTTAACTGTTGGCTAGTCGGGAGTAAACCGGTCAGAGAACAGCCTTCTTCAGGTTAATATATTATTTGTTCTGTTATGTGGACTTAATATATGTGTTGCTTTTCATCAAACCATAAAAATATGTGTTAAAGTTTTAAAATGTTAAAACTAAAAGTTAAATCCGTACAGGCGTTTCATCAAAATCATATTTTAAACTGAAAAAGTCAACGCGTAAACATTATAAAAACGAGATATTATATCATAACAAATAGATTTATGTTATTTTTAAGTATAATAAGGAACCTTTCGTCAAAAAAGTAAAAGTTATCTAGTTTGCTATTTACTCCTAGTACTAATATTTTTGAAAGTACAAAATACAATTAAAAATAAAATCTATACATGATCAAGTCTCAAACACAATTAACCTCACATATATTATGGAGACCCTTAACTGTTCACCCTTAACTGACCTGACTATACTGAGAGTATTGCCGTTACAATAAGATAGGGGAAGGGGAATTAAGGAGTCAGTTGCCAAGCTAGAACAAAATTTATCGGTTTAATCTCGTATAGCTGGTTTTGGGAGTTCATTGTGAGCACCCTTGTTTCTTATTTTTGTCTTTAAAATTTATCGTACAAAAACAACATCACTATTCCTGACCTTCCTCACTGAGAATAATTTATTTCTCTTCATTTATTACGCATTTCATTGATCACGGTGGTTATTTGCATAATGAAACTGAATTACTTGAAGAAACTAGGATCCATCATAATAAATTTTTCCTGAATATATGATAAAATAATGCAAAGAAACGTATATTATGTCTGTCTTTTTACTAAAGGTATTCTTATCTTTAGTAAAAAGATCTTATCTGAAATGGGAACACCATCATACTATGGTCCATAGTGTATATGTATTTTCTATGAGCTTCCGTTATGTGTACATGTGCTTCGCTCTAGTGTGAAATCATTAAAATGCAGCCTACATAAATCAGCTGAAACAAATGTCCTCTGAAATATGAAGTATTTGTCAGAACATAAAGCTTATGAATACTATGACGTCATCAATGTTACTGGTCAAAGTATGCAGCAATAACAGATGGTTTCCTTATATGAAAAAATTAAATCTTTATACACCTAAAACCGTTATAAATCTTTGGATCAGATCAGTATACTATATCATAACAGTTCCTCACACCACGAAATGCATGTATCCCCTGTATGTTGAATGTATCATGTAACCCCTGTATGTTGAATGTATCATGTAGCCTCTGTATGTTGAATGTATCATGTAGCCCCTGTATGTTGAATGTATCATGTAGCCTCTGTATGTTGAACACTAATTTAGCTGTAAGGTCCATGTTATACAAAATAGGCTGTTTATTTACAATTAAAGCAAAACAAGATTAGTACGTTATATTTTTCTTTATTGAATCATTAACTTTTAATTTAGTAGATAAACTGATATAGTTGAAATGATGGAATAACAAAATATAAATCGAACAATTAGCTTTGCGGGAAATTACTTTCCCATAGTAATATCCGTTTCATTTTGTTTTAAAATTGTGTAAGTAAATAAAATAATCTTAATAGACGAGTTAATTTAAGAAAACAACACATTGTGATCAGTTCAAATTAATAGTTAATGAACTTAGATTTTTATCAGTAAATTAGAAAAAAAAAAAACAAACAGATATTTATAGAGAAGCCTATTCTTTTCTGGAATATTATACTTCTTGCTTGTACAGGCAATGTCACAAGTTATAGTGAAATTAAGTTAACAAGAAAACTTGTGTCCAAATTTTAGTTGTTATCTATATCGACATATTAAGAAAAAACGATAATGAACGAACAGTGATGGTACAATACAAAATATTAACTAATTACTGTAGAAAGGAAGTTAATTAGGGTTGCAGCGTGTTGCTGATAGAGCTCCAGTTGGGGGGGGTTAATATTGCACGACGGAAGGAAGCTACTTGCATTATTTAGCAAGGCTGGATTACTGGGTTCACAGTAGCATACCTGCTATAGCCTTGTGTTCGTTATACTGTGTGTAATGTATTCTGAACCCAATTATCTATGTGGAAATACAAGAGAAACAAGATAATAATTCCCCTGCTGGGTGGATCAAAGGGAAAATAAAACATAACTGAAATATGATACTTATATACAAATTAAAAACATTGCCCTTTTTTTGGTAAAATGATTGCACAACATTTGATGACGGATTTTTTTCTAAATTTGGAGTTAAGTGATTCATAATTTGGAAAAGTGGCATGTATGTAAAGATTTTTTTAACTTTTGGTAAACTCAAAAAACCAAAACTGAAAACACATCATATCTAGCCTTAAATCCCATAAAAGATTTTCGGTCAACGTAACTGCCTAAAGACCGCCATCTCTTTTATGAATAACTCCTCTTTATTTATCGTTATGATATTTTTGGACATTCAATCTAATAGATGAAATTATATTTCAGGCAAGGGTTTGGAGGCTGATTGTTACTTATAATTTTGGTGAGTGAGTGCATTAATCATTCAAGTAACTATGAAAATTGAGATTATGAAAAGTAACCAATTATTTTTACTACGTCAAATAATTCAACCCACTATTGATTTATAAATTATGAATGTGTTAATTTTTGTCTTTTTTTTTTGAAAACTTAAACAATATAAGCATATGTTTTATGAATTGGCCAATATTGAAATGTTCTTAAATTAGGTAAATGCACTTAATTTTAAATAATTAGCATTAATCGATAATATACAGTATTAATGCTGTCATTGATCTAATGAGTAAATTTTGTATAACTTATAATTTGAGAAGGTAGAATTTGAAGTCAAAGCAAATAAAAAAAAAAAACTAAAATATACCAATATGTGTAGTAGCAACTTAAACATGCGTGTAGAGATAATAATGTTACACATTCATCAGACGTGATTATAATTTATGAGAAACACATATATTTCAAGGCATAACTGAAAGATATATTTGTGTTATAATTATAATTACAGACATATAAAAAGCATACAAATAAAAAAAATGGCATGGATAAATTATTAACATTTGTATTACTAATAACAAAAATAAAATATTGTGAATTTTTGCAAGGAGCTAAAAATGAAAAAAGATATTTTAAGCATTATATTATATATCTCTAAAACAAATAATTTCAAGTATGTCTTCACATTCTCATAATATATTTTGGATAAGCACAATATGAAACTGATTAGAATAAGTTTTTCATAACTAATAAAGATTATGAAAATTTAAAAAAATAGTTATTTTATGAGTTGTTTAACTCATAGCCCTCTGGTATTATTAATAAACAGTAAGAACATCATTTTCCCATAAACAATAAAGTTCAATGCTTAAGTCAGCAGAGCTGCAGTTCTTTGTCAGTGCCTCGTGGATTACTGTTGCCGATACAGTGCTGCCAACCGCTTCAAGCCGGGAGGTGATTCATATAAAGCAGATTATCCGTGTCTGATGTCATCGATTTAGTGGCCGGGATTAAGTTGTGTTGTTTCTAAATACGCTGTATGAAGCGTTTTGATTTGTTGATAACAGTAAAACTTGATGTGATTAAATCGACTTTACAATACAATTGCCGACGGATCTTGAACACCTAACATTGTACATTGGATGATGTTTTATGGATTTCACTTTCAACTTTTTACATTAGCGTGATTGAGAAATATTTTTAGATAATAATAATAAATATCTTACGTAAGATTGGCTAGCAACTTATTTACTATAAACAGTTAAACTATATGGAAATTTAAAATGCATAAGGACGATTTTGTATCCTGTTGTGTCATTGGTTTTACTCCAGTGTAGCTACTTTTAAGTCAACAGAGATTTATATTATTTTAGTTCAATTACACTCATTTTCTTATGGGTTTTTATAAAAGAAATATAAAACGCATACAATTGTCATGATAAATCCACGTCTATAAATATAATTTTATAATATTATAACTATTTAAAGCAACTTTATTTTCAAAATAGTTGATCTTATACACTCATA
Organism: Stictocephala bisonia; assembly: GCA_035578905.1. Classification (NCBI taxonomy): domain Eukaryota; kingdom Metazoa; phylum Arthropoda; class Insecta; order Hemiptera; family Membracidae; genus Stictocephala; species Stictocephala bisonia. The sequence goes on from JAQJVL010000314.1 coordinate 652,917, forward strand.
TTATATCTAATAATTTAATTAAGTATTTAATATTATTATGTGTGTTACATTTTGGTATATCTTAAATATGGTTTAGATATTTATTCAGTTTATTTTTACATAAGTTTATTCAGGAAATTTTAAATAAATATGGCCACACTATGTAGCAAATTATACTCATCAGAGTTGTTCAGATTAATGTATCATACAGTTTATATTTAAAACACTAATTTTGATATTTATTTAAATATACAGATTTTAGAACAAATCAAGTAAGTTTGTTTGTAAATCAAGGCCTGAAGATGTAAGCGTGGGCGGGTGGTTGGGACCCGTCTAAACGTACATGTCCGGATGGGATTGTTCCAACAAAAAGTTCATGTGGGTGGGTGGGATGTTCCACATAGACGTGTATGTAGCTGGGTGGGTGAGCCTGTCCAAACGAATTCTTGTGGGTGGTTTAATGGTCATTTATACGTATATGTGGATGGTAAAGCCTGTCTAGACGTGCATATGCAGATGGGTGGCAGATCTGTGTACCCCGTATGGGTACATATGGGGATTGCCAAAAAATAATGGTATATGAACAAACTAGTTCATTGTTAGTTGGTCATGATGGAATATGATCATTTACAGATTTACAGGTTGTGATAAAAGGGAATAGAAGTGAAGTTTGATAAATATCGGCAAAACAGTAGTGTTAAATAGGCTAAATTAAACATAGTTATTGTTTCCATGACTTTTGGACTCATGGCCATGATTTTTTCAAGTAGCATTGATCTATATTTATTTTACATTCAAGAAATCGTTAATACATTAAAATAAGCTGTGGGTAAATGCATATGATATAAATTGTTTTTAAAACGCTACTGACGATATTTTTTTTTTTAAATAATCATTCTTCTCTCTATAATTTAATTCAAACATTAAATATTTTTTCAGGGTGAGGTTTAGTGGATCCAACCTTCAAGTGAGTGTTCACATCAAACATCACTACACCATTATTGAAGTTATAATCCTATACAATTGTACACTATTAAAGTAAACATACGTGTGCGATATTTTTGACGGATTTACCTCGTAGAAGGGGTTGCAGTAACCTCCTGTGGACAGGCGTATCATTACGCCATCAACTAAGATCAGGTGGAGAGATATCGGTAAAGCTGGCCAATATGATCACTACGAGTCTCATATCCCAATAAATAACATCTCACCATGTATTAGCATTCGAGTACCATCAAAGGATGTTGTAGAGAACTCAGCAAATTGAATATATAGTGGAAAAACAATTTTGACACGTCTTGTATTAATGTTTAAATAAAAACAAAACCAATACATAAAACAATTTTAATTATTTTTTTATTTTTAAGACACCAATCGTCAAGATATAGGTGAATGTGAATTTCGAATGAGTATAGATGAACGAGTGTAGTCATTGTTATTATCTGAGTTCGACTTAGCTCAGAAAGGACTATTTATGAATATCCCAACAGCCAGGGCAACTATGGGGCCTACAGCTTTACATGGAATACGACCCACGTAGTGTTGGTCTGATTTTTAGCTAACTGACAAGTCTGACACTCAGTTCTCTTCCCTACAAAACATCTGAACCTTGGATACCATCCAACATGGTACCCCAGACTTCTCTAGTAGTATCCACGTCAATGGCAAGCATTGAGCCGTCACCGTGTTGGTATTAAGAGGACCGAGAATGGAACCTATCGCCTACAATCTCCCAAACACTTTGTCTCCAAGTAGCTGGGTTACAGCACTGCGCCACAAGTGCCGACCCATATTATATGTACATTTTTTATGTGTTTGTGTATTATCGTAGTTACCATTAGTATATCATTAGTATAATAAATTATAGCTAAAAATCAGTTAGATTTTGTATCAGAACTTTTGACAGTTGTAAAATGTTATTTTATTATAACAATCTAACAGCTTTAATTTAACTATATTTAACATACGCTCTGTTGCTGTAACTCGATGCGGTAAAACTTGTATTTATAATCAACTGTATTAAATATGTGCTTCAATCAATTAATTTATCAATATACGTGCATAATAGTTGGCCAACCACCAAATGATATCCCTTAACATAAAAAAGCACTTTAACATTTGATTATGGCTTTATATAAATACAATTATATGATAAGGACATTTTCTATGCAATGGTACAATAGCTGATTTATATGTGTGCGAGAATTTAAACAGATTAGGTAATTTGTATACTATTGTTTAGTTTTGTTGGCTATTTGTAAAGCAAATGATATCCAGAGATACTAAGCTCGCAGTTTTTAGAACGAACCATTGATAGTTTCTGACAAACAAAATTTATATTTTAATAAAATGACGTAAACAATACAACTTAAAACATAACTTAGATTTAAATATACATATACTTAGAATATTTATTTAATCGAACGAATAAAATATTCGTCCAAAGAGAAATTATGAAAATAAAATATGTCAAGTTTACTTTATTTACTAAAGTAAAAACTATTTAAATTTTAAAGTCGTTGAAATGTTAACGATACATTAAATACGGGTTTGAACTAAAAAAATTTAAGTAATTAAATAATGATTGATTAATATGCAAAATGTGGTGTATTTAAAATACTAACAGGATTACTTTACCGAACACGTATTTGTATGAAATTATTTCAGTACTATTATTGAATTTGGAATATTTTGAAATTTCCTCATAAACTAATCTTTTACTCGATTGTGTATTTCGATTTTGTTATAAAAAATCATTTTTAATACTGTATTAGAAATATTCGTACTGAAAACATTGCAACTTTCATTAAAAGTACTAAAAGTAGATATATGTGTGTGTTCGTGTGTATATGTGTCTTTTTTGTACAATATATTTGATATCAAATTTTTGTTGTTGTTCCAAACACAAAATTAAAGAGACAATTTGTGTCTAGTTACTGAAAGGATGTTGGGGTGTGATTTGTTTGAAGTTGGGAACACACCTACATAATACATAGCCGTGTTTACGCGGCTCTTTGTTTATGGACGCTTCATGTTTCAAAGTAGGATAATACTTTTCCTTTCCTTCACTTTGTTTTCAAACAAATGTAAACTGATCGGATACAAAAAAAATCAATATATCACAAAAATGAAATTTCAATGTTAATTGGCTATTAGATATGATTAGTAATCGTTTTAATTTATATTTTTTTAAATAATAAATGTATATTTATACGTACAGTACTTTAGAATAAGGAACCTATTGAAGGCCTCCTCCATTATAGAAATAGCTTTTAAACATATTTTTATATTGTATTATAGAAACCATAAAATTTCTACATTTGCTGTAATAAATCAGCCCAAAACAGATATTTTCTATGAAAGTATTATGTTTTAGTAGCCATATAAAACAAATAATTTAATTCTGATTTATGTGTTTTATCAAGTAAGTAACTGTGTTGGAACAAAACTTAATACATTTATAATGAAAATAAATGCAATATATAAACTTGAATTTTGACAAAAAATAAGTGCCATAATTTAAACTGAAAAATTATTTGCTAAAACAAATCTATAACTAAGTAAGTTATTGAATTTAAATTACTAATTATTTATGTAGCATCTGACTACAAACTTGTGTAAAAGCATATATTTCACGGCTATGCAACATATATGTCTTAGAAAATATTTAAATTTTTATTTCTTTTCTCAAATATCAGTTAAGGGCTGGAAATAAGTTAGAAATTTTCGAAATTCAGCAATTTATATTTTATGTTTTTATCCAAGTTAATTAGTCCACTATAAACCGGTGTTACAAGTTTTAAAATCGTTATTTCAGGAATAAAGTCTTAAAAGGCTTCAGGAATTCCAATTAAAACATTCCAAATTAAATTGGTACATATTTACCTGTAAAACTACTATCATTTCTGTCAGCGTTACTAATTTAGAATAAACAATTTCGGCCACACAAAGTATTTTACTACCCCATAATTTGTCAATATCCTGAATATTGCTGAATAATTGTGGGTTCCTGGAAACCATTTATGTCAGAAAACCGCTAATGAAATGAAAGGTCAAATGGGATATGGTCTATGACAGTTCAATTGTTAATTTTATTTGAACGTATTTGAAATATTGATGTAATTGTTATATCTCTGCCCAAGGATAAGGGAATAAGAAAGATTTTATGAATTTATAAAGAAAATAACTTAAATATAAGATAAATAAAAAGTCATATTTTTTTACGAATATGACTTCCAGCCAACAAGATCAGTATAAAAGACCAAAATACTTGTGTAATAGGACGTACTATTGAAGATTCCTACATAGAGTTACATTTAAAAAATATTGTATAACTTAGTATAGTATATCTTAGACTTGTAAAATCAAGTAATAGTTTTTTAGTGTTTGTTACATAATAATTATTGTTCTAATTAGCATATTACATGCTTGTAGCAACGCAAAATTAGTTAACGTCACTGATCATAGATATAAGTACAACAAAATATAAGTACAGCATAAACAAAAATAGTAAGACAGTGTATAGTTTACTGAAATACTATCGATTTCAGCAAATTGTGTTTACTATATTCAGGTTAGAGAATTTTCTAATTAATCATTAATTGATAGTAAATCAATCCATTATTTATATAGCAAAATAAATATCTATATAAAATAAGTTCAACGAAACATGCGTATAAACTAAACTTTTATATAATTTATGGTATATAATACTTGTATTTGGACATAAAAGAATGTTAGGAGAGTACAGCTTACCAGCTTTCAACAAACTAAATATTTTGCAAAAAAAAAAAAAAAAATAAATAAATAAAATGAAAAACAATCATTTTTTTCATATGATTTAAGCTATACCATCCTATGATGGCATAGCTTAAATCATATATAATACAGTATACTAAGAATAATTAATCTTAAAATGAATCATTTTATATCAGATTTGATTTTATAAGATTAATATACGACATATAAAATATATTTAACTAAAATAGTTCTGTTATCGGACAACTAATTAAACAGTACAAATAAACGGTACACAACACAAATTTATTACAATATAAGCACAAAATGTACAAATATATTACAATACAAGTACAAAATGCACGAATATTATGGTGATAGGTTTCGGTGAACCACGCTCACCTTCCTCAGACCAGAGGGATTCACAAAAGAATCACTTGTACTGAAATATAATATGTAAGAATGTACTTGTATTGTAATATATTTGTACATTTTTTGCTTATATTGTAATAAATTTGTGTTTTGTGTTTACTTGTACTGTATACCGGGTGTTCAAAAAGTCTGGAACCACCTTAATATTTATTTTACTAATCAACGCAGAACAATGAAACTTTAGGATTACGTTTTATCTGTAGTTACTGACTTTTTGTTCGTTTTAACTGACCTTTTTCACTTTGGGGGACGTCCTGGCGAGGAAATATGAAAAATCTTAAATGTAAGCATAGGTCGAGTTATACCTCATTTTAAAGGCCATTGTTAAAGAAACACATTGCCACAACCCCGACTGAAAAATGCACATTCGTTTGGAAATAACAGCCTCTAAAAGTTTGGTCTCATTGGAACTTTGAGAGGCTGCTATTTCCAAACGAACAGTCCTTTTTCAGTCGAGATTGCGGCAATGTGTTTCTCTAACAATGACCCTTAAAATGAGGTATAACTCGGCCTATGTTTACATTTAAGATTTTTTTCAGTTTCCTCCACAGGACGTCCCCCCAAAGCGAAAAGGACAGTTAAGATGGCCAAAAAGTCAGTAACCACAGGGAGGAAGTAATCCTAGAGTTTCATTGTTCTGGTTATTAATATTATATAGTAAAAACTAAGGGGGTTCCAGACTTTTTGGGTATATACCAACACGTATTATACTAATTAAAAACTATTTTTAACTAATTAAAAACATACTATCCTATTTTGTTATATTGCTTACATTTACGTTAAAAATAATGTTCTTAGCTTCTTAAAAATTAATATATTCATTAATTTAACTTATTCATAAATTAAAATAGACATTAAATAAATTGAAACCCGTATGCACTAGTAAATTATATATAACATGATTTATTTTATCCGAAATTAAGTAACACAACATAAATTAGTTAGGGTAAAATAAAACATTATATATTAGGTTTTGTTAATTTTTACACTATTAACATAATTTTAATATAATACTCCTAAACAAGTCCGAGTTATAATTTTGGTTAATTAATTTATGATAGTTTATTATATTATTTTAATTACATTTTAAATATAGAAGGGATTGATACAATATTACGATAAATATATTTTAATAAAATAATGTTTTTGGTACCTATGTATAGATTATAGAATACATAATTTTAACCTCAAATATTTAGTTGAGCCATGTATTACTCCATTAGTAATTGCAGTGTGAAATATATTGCCATTGTTGTATTCTACGATTATATATGACTCATAACTGCAGAGGACCACATATGGTCCTTAGATATAACGTGATTACAATGAAATACACTCCTTGTATTGTGACGTATTGTTGTTGTATTCAGCTATTGCAGGCATTTAGAAAACTACATCTATTAAAAGAAACTAAACGAGGGAAAATAAAGAATTTAAAAATATTTTAATAATACGAATATGATGGGTCACTGGTGATCCGATTCAGTATTCAAAATACAGTATTTATAAAATTTGGGCTTTCATTCATATAATAATGAATATTACGGTTAAAAATCTATTATTGCTAAATATTCCATTGAATAGAATGGATATAATCTATGCACACATCGTTCTAACAAACTAGTTGTTTACATTCTAGACATTTTAAAGTATGATTAAATAAATTACTTTACTATTGTTGAAGGTTATGTTAGTATGACAAATTAAGATTATTTTGTTACTACACCTTACTAAATCATGCAATTCTCCACTATCGTTTCAATTCAAAAAAATCAAGCACTGTTCCATTTTATATAATTTATTTCTATTGCTTTTTAAAGTAAGAATGGGAAAATAAATTTTAAAGACTAATATAAGTTGTTATGAGACTGATAGAAAACTTAATTTTCCAGAACGAGTTTAAGTTTTTTTTTTCTTTCTGAAACTAACATATGAGGCCATAATAGTTAATAGAGACAATAACTAGTTAATCTACTATAATAAATCCGTTACATATAATTAGCACTATCAAATATCTAATGTGATTTCAAATCAAAAGTGGTTAAAGAAACAGAAAATGTATACCCCGACTAATGTATATTTCCTAATGAAGAATATTCACTCTTAATTTAAAAAAAGAATGTCTCTAGAGATTCTTTCAACGTATTCATATTAAATAACGTAATCTTAGTCTTAAATCATCATACCTTTTGTTTTATCTTAATTTAATACACAACGTTTCTTATTTTTTATTTTAGTGAAATATACATGTATAAGTAACATAATATAGTTTAAATATAATTGTGGTTAAACTTTTTTTCATTGATATCGTGACCTGGACAGCGCCTAATTGGTTATATTAATTTAACCCTGTTAACATTATTATATTTAGCAGAAGTTCATTTTGTTGTACCCTATTCTATGATCTAGGTTAAAATGTAGATAATTATTAATGTAGATACATTTATTAGTTTAAAATCGTTGTTTTATAAAATGTTTGTAATTTAGTTTTTAGCACTTGAAAAAGATTGGGTTTTACAAAATCGAAACGTCGTAATTTGTAATTTTCACGTAATGATGGCAAATGTCCAACAACCTTTGTCTTCCCCATAGTTTAAATATATACTATGTTTGATAAAATAATCACAATGTAATGAACCTTTGGGATTTTAGTAATTAATTATCAGTACAAAGCTATTAAGCTCAATTGTTCATAAGCTATAAAACGTTCGTAAAATTGTTCATATTTAAGAACATTTCTGCACTAAACAGTATCTATAATGAGCTATAAAAGTTTGAAATATTTTCACATGTGAGAACCGTTTTGTATTGTGTTCGAACAGAGCCTGACATCAAAGAAATTAGAATCATTCCTCTACCAACCAACCGTGTCCCGACAGTTTACTTTTGTATAGTAACCATTAATGTACATAATATGTAACACAGTTGGGTCTAAAAAAACATGATTTATATCAATATGTAGAACACAGTATCAATTGTTGTGTATTTAATTAATAATTACTAATGTAACAACTTATTTACGTAATTACTGTCACATATTGTTTTTTAAGACAGTAAAGGATATACTGATAAAATAGATTTTTTATCTACATATTTGTTTAACATGAATGGTAATTTTCACAAAATTAAAGGAAAATTAACTTATATAACTATGATAATGGTAATTGCAGGGACCAGATATAACATCTTCTATTTTTTTAAAGAAATATTTAGTTATGACGTTTTACAACATAAATTCTGTATTTAGACTTCATTTATGACCTTGTCTATTTAAAAAATTAGAGGTAAACTAAAACATAAAGTTTCAGCTACTTTTTAAATGCATGTGCTACCTTATTAATGAACATTATTAGACAAAATTTAGTTAGTAATATGTTATTAGAAAAGCTGTCGGAGTTCCTCGTAATGATAACATTAGTCCCTAACAAAATGGTCCGTGAAAGAAGTTGCAAAGTCAATAAAAAGTTTTGCTCATCCCCTAGCAAAAACAACATTTCCCCTTGTTAATGGACGGAAAACTTCCCTCGACAAATTACCTTCCTTTGTTCTTATTTTAATAGATTTTCTGTTAAACTTGTTCTGGTAGTCTTTATTAGTCAGATACATTTTATTACAGTTGAGGAGAAAGACGTTATATACTGGCCTTTTCATGAATAAATTACAACAGTAATATCTTATTGTTAGTAATATTAAAACGCTATTGATTTGCTAATAATTCATTTCAATCTTAATTGTTCACGTAGATAGGATGAATAAAAATGTATATTTCTGAGGAAAAATAATTTGGATAATGGATGTTGCTTCTATGGATTAATAAATAACAAATAATGATTTGAAATCTTAATGATATTATTTAAATTGTTGAATTATTTAACCGACAGGTTAATATGTATAATAATATGTTTACGATTAGGCTTGGTTATACTTGGAGATTTGTTGGTTAGATTAGTGGTTGAAGGGAATATCATTGCAATATATGTGAGGTATTCTAATGTCTCTTGGATGGTGAAATATTTTGGAGTTCAGAAGATTAGACGCCGTAGAATTTAATTAAACATAGAATCAGTAAAGTTAGAAGGGGTGCGAGCCACAGCAATGCAGTAGGGTGGAATTCCTTGTTCCAACGTCTCAGGTTCCGTCTAACACTGCACGAGTTACTGTAATGTTACACCTGGGGCTGTACGAGCAACTTAAGGTTACTCATGGAGCTATACGAGTTACTGTAAGGTTACTCCTGGAGCTGAGCGAGTAACTGTAATAATACTGCTGGAGCTGTACGAGTAACTGTAAGGTTGCTCCTGGAGCTGTATGAGTTACTGTAATGCTACGCCTGGTGCTGTACGAGCAACTTAAGGTTACTCCTGGAGCTGTACGAGTTACTGTAAGGTTACTCCGGGATCTGTTCGAGTAACTGTAATGTTACTGCTGGAGCTGTACGAGTTACTGTAAGGTTTCCTGGAGCTGTACGAGTTACTGTAATGTTACGCCTGGGGCTGTACGAGCAGCTTAAGGTTACTCCTGGAGCTGTACGAGTTACTGTAAGGCTATTCCAGGATCTGTACGAGTAACTGTAAGGTTACTGCTGGAGCTGTACAAGTAACTGTAAGGTTAGACCTGGAGCTGTACGAATAGCTGTAAGGTTACTCCTGGAGCTGCACGAATTACTGTAATGTTACGCCTGTGGCTGTACGAGCAACTGTAAGTTTACTCCTGGAGATGTACGAGCAACTGTAACGTTAATCCTGGAGCTGAGCGAGTAACTGTAAGGTTACTCCTGGAGATGTACGAGTAACTCTAAGGTTACTCCTGGAGCTGAGCGAGCAACTGTAGGGTTAATCCTGGAGCTGTACGAGTTACTGTAATGTTACGCCTGTGGCTGTACGAGCAACTGTAAGTTTACACCTGGAGCTGAGTGAGTAACTGTAAGGTTACTCCTGGAGATGTACGAGCAACTATAAGGTTACTCCTGGAGCTGTACGAGTAACTGTAAGGTTACTCCTGGAGCTGAGCGAGTAACTGTAAGGTTACTCCTGGAGATGTACGAGCAATTGTAAGGTTACTCCTGAAGCTGTACGAGTAACTCTAAGTTTACTCCTGGAGATGTACGAGTAACTGTAAGGTTACTCCTGGAGCAGTACGAACAACTGTAAGATTCAATTCAATTCAAAATCATTTATTATTTCTTAAATTTATTTTTACATTGCAGTGTCTTTTTTAATCTCTCTAGCATATAGCTATTTGAGAGATCAACTAATTTTATCATAATAAAATATTTTTAATATATAGGTAATCTTAAAAAAATAACAAACGAAATAAAAATAAATAAACAAATCAATAAGCACCAAGGAAACATAGTTAAAGGAAATCGAATAACATTTGTTATTTACTATAAATACCAATTTTTTTTTCAAAATGTAATTTTTTAATATCAGTAGTCCTAATGTTAATTTTATTTTGGAATTCATTTCGATTGCTTGTTTGATTGTTTAAAACTTCCTCCTGGATCACGACTGGCATTCCTAACTACATATAAGCCTCAAAGCACTAAACACTAACACAATGGAAACAAATAAATAATCAATATACATAACTATGTAATATAAATATACAATATATCGGCAGTAAATAAGTAATATTAAATACTATATAGACTATGAACAATTCAACAAACATATAAATAAAAACAAAAACAAATGAAATCAATTACGTGCATGTATAATTAGATTAATAGATTACTCTTGGAGCTGTACGAACAACTGTAAGTTTACGTCTGGAGCTGTACGAGCAACTGTAAGTTTACTCCTAGAGCTGTACGAGCAACTGTAAGGTAACGTCTGGCACTGTACGAGGATTATTTTAGAATGTGCATGTAAGTGACGTAGAAATGTCAAGTAAGGATAAATTATATTTTTGGGTTTAATAACCATATATTTAAAAAAAGTCATTAGATATATTTGATTACGGACGTAAACACGTAATTAGAAAGAATGCAATTTTCTGGTTTATTGTATTCTTTTGGACTTATAAATGTTCTTGGAGTATTTTTGGTTTAACCTAACGTACTGTCGTAGCTCAGTACTCCTGTCGTCTTCAGGTGTACTTACTAATGTTTGTTATACATGTCGAAACGTTTTGTTTGTTTCTTAAACACTAAAAGCATTGGAAATCTCCAAATATTATCTAAATAGTATGAATATACCCATGCTTATAAGTATCTTTTAAACAACAATAAAAAAATTATACTAAAGTTGCTTATTTGATAAATATTGTTGAATAAATGGTTCATGCAAGCTAATATAAACTAATTGTACTTAAAATAAAAAACAAATTATGTAAGTTTCATAGGCAATATTTTGATAATCATTAGATTTTCTAGATTTTATTTTTGACAAAGTAAAATTGATTCTCCTTTCTGTCAAAAAAAGGGTTTCCCGCAGGGTTTGAATAGATACAGACATTATCAGTACATAGACATGTACAAACATAATACAAGCAATTAATGCCACTTACTTAAAACACTGCATAAAGTTAAATCTAAATGTAACTATAATGATGTTTTTTATTTACTACAATTTTATTTAAATATACATACAGAATAGTTTTTTAGTAAAATATTCGTTCTAGGTAAATAATATACCAAGGGTCTCACACAACGTACTTGCTAAAATACTTTGAAACATTTTGTTATGCTGTCAGTTAATCAATGTTAAAGCCTGTCGACATGGTACTTATTACTTGTAAACATCGCCTTAATATTAATACTATAATCGTAATTAACTATCTCCATACATGGTAATGTAATTACATTCATTGTACGATAAAGTTTAGAGCTGTGTGTTCCAGTTTAATATTGCTCCACGGAAGGAAGCTAATTGCTTTATTTAGCAAGGCTTACATGGCTCACAGTAGCTTACCTGTCAGACAAACTGAACTAATTATTGCATAGAGAATACTCATTTCAGAGAGCATAGCATGTTATATCACTGGTTTATTTCCATTCAATATCAAAAATAGACGAAACACTGCCTTCTATTGAATACATTTATTTTGTTCGTTTGGGTTTTAACATGTAAATACATGTACACAAATATATTTTACAATGGATAAAATGAAAAAAAGCGGCGAAATATTTTTCGCGTGTAATATATATTATTTGATGTTATGTTTGGCATTAAAAAGTAGACTATTTCGTCAGAGGCCTATTTCATATTTTAATCCTAAATGTGATATGAAATCTTTGGTCTTGAAATGCGATTTGATTTTACTAATAGTTCCAATTGTTTTGAATTAAATACAGCACCGTGATTAAAATCATTCAGTTGAAGTTTTTTTTTTTTTTAATTTGACGGTAAAAATTGTTTCTATATATTTGTTGAAATTTACCAGAACTATGTGAAATATATTATAGTTATCAAAGGTAATCTTGTATATTCTCGAAACTTCAGTTTAAAGTTTGAATAAAAAATGCTGGTTAACCCATTACAAAACTTATAAGCTGCTGACAAATTGTACTGTCTTAATCCTACATAACACTTTACCTAAACTATTCGTTGTAGTGGAGATATACATATTTTCTTGTTTTGTACAAGAATATTTTTGTCAAGTGTTTTTTTATCAAGAATATTATTTTGTACTTGCTATTCTATTATTAATCCAGATATATCTTGGTTGTATATATTTGTTATTTGGCTTATTTAGAGCTCAAAATACAGGGTACATCATACACAATGAAAGCTGTAGTGCAGTGTCAATAACCAGCATATTGCAGTGTGATATATATTGCCTACTTCAAGCTGTATTTAAATTCGACCTCATAACTACCCTCAGGATATGTAGTATGAGAGATGTATAATAGTGAGGAGGCTCACGGGCAACCGTACCTCACGGTACGTGATACAATATACACAATAAAAATTGTAGTGCAGTGTCAATACCCAGCATATTGCAGTGGGAGATATATTGCCTACCTCAAGCTATAATTTCATTCGACCTCAAAACTACCCGCAGGATGTGTAGTATGAGAGATGTATACTAGTGATGAGGCTCACGGGCAACCGTACCTCACGGTACAATCTGCACATAGAAAGCTGTAGTGCAGTGTCAGTACCCAGCATATTGCAGTGGGAGATATATTGCCTACCTCAAGCTATAATTTCATTCGACCTCAAAACTACCCGCAGGATGTGTAGTATGAGAGATGTATAATAGTGAGGAGGCTCACGGGCAACAGTACCTCACGGTACAATCTGCACATAGAAAGCTGTAGTGCAGTGTCAATACCCAGCATATTGCAGTGGGATATATATTGCCTACCTTAGCTGTAATTACATTCGACCTCATAACTACCATCAGGCTATGTAGTATGAGATATGTATACGAATGAGGAGGCTCACGGGCAACCGTACCTCACGGTACAATCTGCACATAGAAAGCTATAGTGCAGTGTCAATACCCAGCACATTGCAGTGGGAGATATATTGCCTACCTTAGCTGTAATTACATTCGACTCATAACTACCCTCAGGCTATGTAGTATAAGAGATGTATACTAGTGATGAGGCTCACCGGCAATCGTACCTCACGGTACAATCTGCACATAAAAAACTGTAGTGCAGTGTCAATACCCAGCACATTGCAGTGGGAGATATATTGCCTACCTTAGCTGTAATTACATTCGACTCATAACTACCCTCAGGCTATGTAGTATAAGAGATGTATACTATTGATGAGGCTCACCGGCAATCGTACCTCACGGTACAATCTGCACATAGAAAGCTATAGTGCAGTGTCAATACCCAGCATATTGCAGTGGGAGATATATTGCCTACCTCAAGCTATAATTTCATTCGACCTCAAAACTACCCGCAGGATGTGTAGTATGAGAGATGTATAATAGTGAGGAGGCTCACGGGCAACCGTACCTCACGGTACAATCTGCACATAGAAAGCTGTAGTGCAGTGTCAATACCCAGCATATTGCAGTGGGAGATATATTGCCTACCTTAGCTGTAATTACATTCGACCTCATAACTACCCTCAGGCTATGTAGTATGAGATATGTATACTAGTGATGAGGCTCACCGGCAACCGTACCTCACAGTACAATCTGCACATAGAAAGCTATAGTGCAGTGTCAATACCCAGCAAATTGCAGTGGGAGATATATTGCCTACCTTAGCTGTAATTACATTCGACCTCATAACTACCCTTAGGCTATGTAGTATGAGAGATGTACACTAGTGATGAGGCTCACCGGCAACAGTACCTAACGGTACAATCTGCGCATAGAAAGCTGTAGTGCAGTGTCAATACCCAGCACATTGCAGTGGGAGATATATTGCCTACCTTAGCTGTAATTACATTCGACCTCATAACTACCCTCAGGCTACTTAGTATGAGAGATATTTAATAGTGAGGAGGCTCACGGGCAACCGTACCTCACGGTACAATCTGCACATAGAAATCTGTAGTGCAGTGTCAATACCCAGCATATTGCAGTGGGATATATATTGCCTACCTTAGCTGTAATTACATTCAACCTCATAACTACCCTCAGGCTACTTAGTATGAGAGATGTATAATAGTGAGGAGGCTCACGGGCAACCGTACCTCACGGTACAATCTGCACATAGAAAGCTGTAGTGCAGTGTCAATACCCAGCATATTGCAGTGGGATATATATTGCCTACCTTAGCTGTAATTACATTCAACCTCATAACTAACCTCAGGATATGTAGTATGAGATATGTATACTAGTGAGGATGCTGACGGGCAACCGTACCTCACGGTACAATCTGCACATAGAAAGCTGTAGTGCAGTGTCAATACCCGGCACTTTGCAGTGGGAGATATATTGCCTACCTTAGCTGTAATTACGTTCGACCTCAAAACTACCCGCAGGATGTGTAGTATGAGAGATGTATAATAGTTAGGAGGCTCACGGGCAACCGTACCTCATGGTACAATCTGCACATAGAAAGCTGTAGTGCAGTGTCAATACCCAGCATTTTGCAGTGGGAGATATATTGCCTACCTTAGCTGTAATTACATTCGACCTTATAACTAGTCTCAGGCTATGTAGTATGAGATATGTATACTAGTGAGGAGGCTCACGGGCAAACGTACCTCACGGTACAATCTGCACATAGAAAGCTGTAGTGCAGTGTCAATACCCAGCATATTGCAGTGGGAGATATATTGCCTACCTCAAGCTATAATTTCATTCGACCTCAAAACTACCCGCAGGATGTGTAGTATGAGAGATGTATAATAGTTAGGAGGCTCACGGGCAACCGTACCTCATGGTACAATCTGCACATAGAAAGCTGTAGTGCAGTGTCAATACCCAGCATTTTGCAGTGGGAGATATATTGCCTACCTTAGCTGTAATTACATTCGACCTCATAACTACCCTCAGGCTATGTAGTATGAGATATGTATACTAGTGAGGAGGCTCACGGGCAACCGTACCTCACGGTACAATCTGCACATAGATAGCTGTAGTGCAGTGTCAATACCCAGCACATTGCAGTGGGAGATATATTGTCTACCTTAGCTGTAATTACATTCGACCTCATAACTACCCTTAGGTTATGTAGTATGAGATATGTATACTAGTGAGGAGGCTCACCGGCAACCGTACCTCACGGTACAATCTGCACATAGAAAGCTGTAGTGCAGTGTCAATACCCAGCATATTGCAGTGGGAGATATATTGCCTACCTCAAGCTATAATTTCATTCGACCTCAAAACTACCCGCAGGATGTGTAGTATGAGAGATGTATAATAGTGAGGAGGCTCACGGGCAACCGTATCTCACGGTACAATCTGCACATAGAAAGCTGTAGTGCACGGTCAATACCCAACATATTGCAGTGGGAGATATATTGCCTACCTCAGCTGTAATTACATTCAACCTCATAACTACCCTCAGGCTATGTAGTATGAGATATGTATACTAGTGATGAGGCTCACCGGCAACCGTACCTCACAGTACAATCTGCACATAGAAAGCTGTAGTGCAGTGTCAATACCCAGCAAATTGCAGTGGGAGATATATTGCCTACCTTAGCTGTAATTACATTCGACCTCATAACTACCCTTAGGCTATGTAGTATGAGAGATGTGCACTAGTGATGAGGCTCACCGGCAACAGTACCTAACGGTACAATCTGCGCATAGAAAGCTGTAGTGCAGTGTCAATACCCAGAACATTGCAGTGGGAGATATATTGCCTACCTTAGCTGTAATTACATTTGACCTCATAACTACCCTCAGGCTACTTAGTATGAGAGATGTATAATAGTGAGGAGGCTCACGGGCAACCGTACCTCACAGTACAATCTGCACATAGAAAGCTGTAGTGCAGTGTCAATACCCAGCATAATGCAGTGGGAGATATATTGCCTACCTTAGCTGTAATTACATTCAACCTCATAACTACCCTCAGGCTATGTAGTATGAGATATGTATACTAGTGAGGATGCTGACGGGCAACCGTACCTCACGGTACAATCTGCACATAGAAAGCTGTAGTGCAGTGTCAATACCCGGCACTTTGCAGTGGGAGATATATTGCCTACCTTAGCTGTAATTACATTCGACCTCAAAACTACCCGCAGGATGTGTAGTATGAGAGATGTATAATAGTGAGGAGGCTCACGGGCAAACGTACCTCACGGTACAATCTGCACATAAAAAGCTGTAGTGCAGAGTCAATACCCAGCATATTGCAGTGGGAGATATATTGCCTACCTCAAGCTATAATTTCATTCGACCTCAAAACTACCCGCAGGATTTGTAGTATGAGAGATGTATAATAGTGAGGAGGCTCACGGTCAACCGTACCTCACGGTACAATCTGCACATAGAAAGCTGTAGTGCAGTGTCAATACCCAGCATTTTGCAGTGGGAGATATATTGCCTACCTTAGCTGTAATTACATTCGACCTCATAACTACCCTCAGGCTATGTTGTATGAGATATGTATACTAGTGAGGAGGCTCACGGGCAACCGTACCTCACGGTACAATCTGCACATAGAAAGCTGTAGTGCAGTGTCAATACCCAGCACATTGCAGTGGGAGATATATTGCCTACCTTAGCTGTAATTACATTCGACCTTATAACTAGTCTCAGGCTATGTAGTATGAGATATGTATACTAGTGAGGAGGCTCACGGGCAACCGTACCTCACGGTACAATCTGCACATAGAAAGCTGTAGTGCAGTGTCAATACCCAGCATATTGCAGTGGGAGATATATTGCCTACCTTAGCTGTAATTACATTCGACCTTATAACTAGTCTTAGGCTATATAGTATGAGATATGTATACTAGTGAGGGGGCTCACCGGCAACCGTACCTCACGGTACACGGTACAATATACACAATGAAATCTGTAGTGCAGTGTCAATACCCAGCATATTGCAGTGGGAGATATATTGCCTACCTTAGCTGTAATTACATTTGACCTCATAACTACCCTCAGGCTATGTAGTATGAGATATGTATACTAGTGAGGAGGCTCACCGGCATCCGTACCTCACGGTACACGGTACAATATACACAATGAAAGCTGTAGTGCAGTGTCAATACCCAGCATATTGCAGTGGGAGATATATTGCCTACCTTAGCTGTAATTACATTCGACCTCATAACTACCCTCAGGCTATGTAGTATGAGATATGTATACTAGTGAGGAGGCTCACCGGCAACCGTACCTCACGGTACACGGTACAATATACACAATGAAAGCTGTAGTGCAGTGTCAATACCCAGCATATTGCAGTGGGAGATATATTGCCTACCTTAGCTGTAATTACATTCGACCTCATGTAACTACCCTCAGGCTATATAGTATGAGATATGTATACTAGTGATCAGGCTCACGGGCAACCGTTCCTCACGGTACATGGTACAATATACACAATGAAAGCTGTAGTGCAGTGTCAATACCCAGCATATTGCAGTGGGAGATATATTGCCTACCTCAAGCTATAATTACATTCGACCTCATAACTACCCTCAGGCTATGTAGTATGAGAGATGTATAATAGTGAGGAGGCTCACGGGCAACCGTTCCTCACGGTACATGGTACAATATACACAATGAAAGCTGTAGTGCAGTGTCAATACCCAGCACATTGCAGTGGGAGATATATTGCCTACCTTAGCTGTAATTACATTCGACCTTATAACTAGTCTCAGGCTATGTAGTATGAGATATGTATACTAGTGAGGAGGCTCACGGGCAACCGTACCTCACGGTACAATCTGCACATAGAAAGCTGTAGTGCAGTGTCAATACCCAGCATATTGCAGTGGGAGATATATTGCCTACCTTAGCTGTAATTACATTCGACCTTATAACTAGTCTCAGGCTATATAGTATGAGATATGTATACTAGTGAGGGGGCTCACCGGCAACCGTACCTCACGGTACACGGTACAATATACACAATGAAATCTGTAGTGCAGTGTCAATACCCAGCATATTGCAGTGGGAGATATATTGCCTACCTTAGCTGTAATTACATTCGACCTCATAACTACCCTCAGGCTATGTAGTATGAGATATGTATACTAGTGAGGAGGCTCACCGGCAACCGTACCTCACGGTACACGGTACAATATACACAATGAAAGCTGTAGTGCAGTGTCAATACCCAGCATATTGCAGTGGGAGATATATTGCCTACCTTAGCTGTAATTACATTCGACCTCATAACTACCCTCAGGCTATGTAGTATGAGATATGTATACTAGTGAGGAGGCTCACCGGCAACCGTACCTCACGGTACACGGTACAATATACACAATGAAAGCTGTAGTGCAGTGTCAATACCCAGCATATTGCAGTGGGAGATATATTGCCTACCTTAGCTGTAATTACATTCGACCTCATGTAACTACCCTCAGGCTATATAGTATGAGATATGTATACTAGTGATCAGGCTCACGGGCAACCGTTCCTCACGGTACATGGTACAATATACACAATGAAAGCTGTAGTGCAGTGTCAATACCCAGCATATTGCAGTGGGAGATATATTGCCTACCTCAAGCTATAATTACATTCGACCTCATAACTACCCTCAGGCTATGTAGTATGAGAGATGTATAATAGTGAGGAGGCTCACGGGCAACCGTTCCTCACGGTACATGGTACAATATACACAATGAAAGCTGTAGTGCAGTGTCAATACCCAGCACATTGCAGTGGGAGATATATTGCCTACCTTAGCTGTAATTACATTCGACCTTATAACTAGTCTCAGGCTATGTAGTATGAGATATGTATACTAGTGAGGAGGCTCACGGGCAACCGTACCTCACGGTACAATCTGCACATAGAAAGCTGTAGTGCAGTGTCAATACCCAGCATATTGCAGTGGGAGATATATTGCCTACCTTAGCTGTAATTACATTCGACCTTATAACTAGTCTCAGGCTATATAGTATGAGATATGTATACTAGTGAGGGGGCTCACCGGCAACCGTACCTCACGGTACACGGTACAATATACACAATGAAATCTGTAGTGCAGTGTCAATACCCAGCATATTGCAGTGGGAGATATATTGCCTACCTTAGCTGTAATTACATTCGACCTCATAACTACCCTCAGGCTATGTAGTATGAGATATGTATACTAGTGAGGAGGCTCACCGGCAACCGTACCTCACGGTACACGGTACAATATACACAATGAAAGCTGTAGTGCAGTGTCAATACCCAGCATATTGCAGTGGGAGATATATTGCCTACCTTAGCTGTAATTACATTCGACCTCATAACTACCCTCAGGCTATGTAGTATGAGATATGTATACTAGTGAGGAGGCTCACCGGCAACCGTACCTCACGGTACACGGTACAATATACACAATGAAAGCTGTAGTGCAGTGTCAATACCCAGCATATTGCAGTGGGAGATATATTGCCTACCTTAGCTGTAATTACATTCGACCTCATGTAACTACCCTCAGGCTATATAGTATGAGATATGTATACTAGTGATCAGGCTCACGGGCAACCGTTCCTCACGGTACATGGTACAATATACACAATGAAAGCTGTAGTGCAGTGTCAATACCCAGCATATTGCAGTGGGAGATATATTGCCTACCTCAAGCTATAATTACATTCGACCTCATAACTACCCTCAGGCTATGTAGTATGAGAGATGTATAATAGTGAGGAGGCTCACGGGCAACCGTACCTCACGGTACACGGTACAATATACACATAGAAAGCTGTAGTGCAGTGTCAATACCCAGCATATTGCAATGGGAGATATATTGCCTACCTTAGCTGTAATTACATTCGACCTCATAATTACCCGCAGGATGTGTAGTATGAGAGATGTATAATAGTGAGGAGGCTCACGGCCAACCGTACCTCATAATACACGGTACAATCTGCACATAGAAAGCTGTAGTACAGTGTCAATACCCAGCAAAATGCAGGGGGAGATATATACCTAAACTTCTACAGTATACGAATTGAATATGAAAGATAACTGTAAGGAATCTTACTTTACAAGAAAAATGTTAAAGAATACTGTATTTTGTACTACATTAGTAATTCTTCTTAAGAGAATAATCTGATCCTACTTCCATCTAGTATTAGTGATTATAGAATCATTACCTCAATTAAAAATGATCATTTGTATCAATCCAAAATAATCAAATTCAGATATATTATATCCATAACACTTCTTTATAAAAAATTATTAAGAAGTATATTTGTAATTATCATTTTTAATTGTTGCCCTAGTCACAAGACCTAATCATTGATTCCCATCACTAGTTATTAAGATTAGGGCCAATATCAAAATTGTAAGTAATCCTCTGGTTCTTTTATTAAATTATATTTTCTCTCGACTAGTTGCAATACGATTTTATTAAATTATGTTTTAAACATATTATTCCTATTTATTAATGTGCTTGGGAATTCAATTAGTAAGACCTAATAATATCTCCAGTATCAGTTTTTGTATTCAAAGCTTATAAAAGTACAAAACTTGAAAGTAGTACATGTACGTACAAAATTAAAGTCTTTTGTAAATAAATACATAGAAACATTATTATTCATATTTAAAACGTAAATCGTAGAGAAATGGACGAATATGAGGGGCGAGTGAGTGTGATGAGTGTAGATGAACGAATTTAATCATTGTTACTAAGGTCAAATGTTCCTTAGAAGATCTAGTTAACAATAGACAAGTAGTCAGGTTAAATAAGGGACCAACAGCTTTATGTATAATCTGAACCACGTAGTTTCGGTCTGGTTTTCAGATATTAGACAAGCAAGATAAAAATGTCCTCTTTCCTACACAACGTTTGGACCCTAAATACCACCCAATATGGACACTCAAAATTTCTCTAGTAGTGCCCACGTCGATGGTAACCATTGAATCGTGTCTCTGTGTCAGTATAGGAGGACAGCAAAACCTACAATCTGCTCAGCGCTGTGCCGCTAGTCACCAAATACTTGTGTTAGAGAAACTAACAGGAAATTATTTTAGATCGTTTTGGGTTTAAATCGATTACCTATGATTTATGTTAAATAGCTACACTTCACATAGTTTTAAAAAAAGTTATATTTTGGTTTAACAATGTGAAGCCATTTTCAAACAATTCACAACATAAACAGTTTTTAATAAAAATATAAATTAATTAGTAGATCATATGTCTCTTAAAATATTTAACGTGTTATTTGATGAATCAAAATAATTTAATATATACTATTTAATTGTTGATACAAATTGTTTAGTCACATTAATTTTGCATTTTATTTAATAATTCTGATTTAATAATAGGCAGGTATATTGTTATGTAATAATAGTATATTATGTAAGGAAAGCAAGTGGAAAGATAGAATAATAAAAGAAGCAGCATGTATGCTGTAGGAAGCTGCATTTCACAACCGAGCGCCACGTTATGCCCAGTACACCTGTCTATTATTAAATCAGAAGTATTAAATAAAATTCAAAATTAATAAGTGACTAAACAATTTGTATCAACATTTATATAGTATATATTCAACTATTTTCATTTGTCGAATCATGTGTTAAATATTTTAAGAAACATATGATCTACTAATTAATTTATATTAAAAAAAACTGTTTATGTCATTTAGTGTTTGAAAATGGCTTCATATGATAAAGCCGCAAGATAAATTAAAAAAAAAAAAAACAACTATGTGTTGTGTAGCTAATGAACATAAATCAGTAATGAATACCATAACACAAAATACATACTATCAAGAATCGATTATCTATATAAAATCTTTACTTAGTATCATACATGATTACCTAGGTCATAAAATGTCATCATAGTCTTCCTATAGGTACCCATTAAGTATTACATACGAAAAGAACTTAACTAGATTGTTGTTGAGTAAGTACCACTACAATATCAAAGTACTGATCATCAGAGGGAATATTACCGCGTCATCACTATGATATGGCATCTATTATGCGCCCATCATTAGTAATTTAGCAGACATATTGCTCTTTGTGGTTGTGCTTGATGAGTGATTCACTGCAATATGATTGATTCAGGGATGGACATGTTAACTACTAAATGACTTCTCATAATTTTTTTAAAACTTTGACAAAATAGTCTCTACTAATTATTCCTTGACCAAATATTAATCAAATATAATGATTAATCCTGTTAAATGCCAACGAAAATGTCCCTAAACAATTTAAAAATTATACAGTACCTAAATATTACCTTTAAAAATAATAATACATTTTTAAGATTACTTTTACCACCATAAGTGGCATTTATATTATATAAGAATGAGCTGTACTCAATCTACAATAATACATGTTTGTTTTTAACGCTAGTAATATTAAACCAAAAAGTGTTTCAAGATCGATAAGTATGAAAGTAAACAAATTATGGTTAAGAACGGTTTAGTTAATAACATTACTCAATATTGATTATATGTTTAAACATTTTATAACTATGCACAACATTAATTAAAATACACAATGATAAAAGTAACGAGCCAGAGAATAAGAATGCATCGTAAGTACATAATCGTACATAAGGTTGAGTTAGTAAAATGTTTTAGTTAAAATTGCATCTTTTCCTCTAAACAGAATATATGAGACAGATTAATTACGTTTATTAAATATAAAAAATGAAAATATATTCATTTTGTAAGCGTTTGTTTTCAAATACAGTCTCAGAACTTTGTACAGGAACTGCCATGACGTTAGTTTGATTTTACTTCAGAAAGCCTGTTGTTACGTTTCAGTTTTTTTTTTTTTTTTTTTTACCTAAAATTGAAAAAAGATTCCTAGTATCGTTACGATACACATTTACTAAAATAAATTTGTATTTAACAATAATTTCAAATGATATATACTGTTTTTTTGTCAGCTACCATTTTTGTGAGTATTTTTTTATGATTAAAGCTATGATATATGTTTGAATAAAGATCCAAAAGTCATTCAATATATAATATAAAATAAAAATGGTCTCCTGTCACAAAGCTAAATCGAATCCATCGAGCCATCTACGACCTGCTTCACTTATTCTGATTATACTCGCCAACCCCTCCGCAAAAGAACGCTGGGGACGCTCTGTAACTATGTGATCCATTGTTTTGATAGACTCTCCACAATCACAAGACTGATCTAATGTCAATCCCCATTTATACTTCCAGTAGTTACATCTACGCCAGTTCAGAACCGATTCAAAAGTGTCAATTCCCTACGAGGGAGGTTCATTCCACCTACAGGTATTGATGGAGTGTTAATAAGTAACTTAATACGTCCATCAAAACTGTTCCCAGCTATTATTGGGCCAAACATTTGTACTGCTCAACTTGGAAGCAGTACGTAGAGGTGGGTTTCGAAATTTTATGCAACCGTTCTGACGGGCGAGATTCTGGGTAATAGGGAGGTGCGGGCATTCAAAATCTTTTTGAATTCTTTAAGTAGTGCCTCCTGACGTCTTATCTCTGGAGGAGCTATATTGCACAGTACCGGGAGCCAAGAAATTTGTAGTGTTTCTTCAGTAGCTGTGAAGTTCTTGTGTTGATAAGATAAAGCAATATCATTCACATATATAAACTTTCTAGACTTTTTTATTGGGATGTCAGTGGTATACACGTTGAACAAAATTGCAGCAAGAACGGACTCCTGATGCAGACCATCCTTCAACTGTTTAAAAGAGCTTTCTTCACGACCTATATAAACTTTTATTAGCCTGGCACTAAGCTCTAGAAGTCATAAAAGAAAGGGACAGGGAAGGAGGCTGTAGAACTTTAATAACAGACCTTTGCTCCATACTGTGTCATAAGCCGCTGTAAGATCAACAAAACCTGCATATGTTTTTAGCTTGTTTTCAAACTCATTCTCGATAAATAATGCCAGGATCTGGTCGCAACAACTTCGACAAGGGCAAAAACTAGCCTGCTCAACTAGAACATTAGGATAAAGAATGACAGTTGTGATATTATGTTATATAACAGTCTTTCCAGCAACTTATATCAAACACTAAGAAGAGATATAGGGCGGTAACTTTCCACTCGTTCAGGGTCTTTGCCAAGCTTCAGAACAGCTACTACTTTTGATCACTTGAATGCTTTTGGCAAATTTCCAGAATCTAATATCTTATTGTAGACTGCTTGAAGCCACTGTTTAACTTTGCTACCAGGATGTAGTAGAAATTCCGGAAAGATACCGTCAAGACCGACTGCTTTCCCTGCTGGTATAGTGGAAATCACCCTGTCTATCTCTCCCTCCGTAAAATTGCTGCAGACTTCCAGGGGTACCCTTTGACTCTTTTTTACTTCACTTAGCTTATAAAGCACGTGTTTGTCCGAAGGTTGGCGAGCTTAATTTCACGTTTATTTTGTGTTTATTAACCTCCATACATACACACACATATATATATATATACATATATATGAATGAAATAGCTAAGTACACTTCCAGATTTAAAATTACTAGATGATTTATTTTACATTGCTTGTACTATTGCTAAATAATTACTTATCAACTTACATTAATTTTTACATAAAAAGTACTTGTGACTAATACAGTATATTTCAAATAACAAAAAAAACTTCTTTATATTTTATGTGAGTTTTATGGAACTTTAATGTGTCTGTGTTCTTCGTACGGTCAATGGAATTCATCTGATTTTACAAAATGCAACCTTTATTTTGTTTGCTCAAAGCATTCAATACTATATTTTATATTTAGTTTAGTATGTTAGTGAATTCAATGTTACTATCGAACGGTACGTATATAAAGTTATATTTAGCCCACAGGCAGTTCCAATACCCTCCCCACTTCAAACAAATCACAACTTCCCTCCCCTCAAGCCGTAACTAGATTGTGTTACGTGCGCAAGCTTCTCTCAGTTTGAGTGTTGCGTGTTTTCTCTCAGGCCTTTGTTAGTCAAGTCAACAACTTTTAACACGTTAAGATCCTAAGTACTCTTCATTCTGCTTTGAAACGTTCATTTTGCGAAAACAACTGTTCTCTGAGCCTTTGTCTTACATTAACAAACTAGGCACGTTTATTTGGAGAAAAATATTATAACGCTCTTAAGTAGTATAGTAAAAATTGTCAAATTTAAGTAGTTTTAATATCAAATTTCTGTTATTTATATGCTATAAATATGAATCTTTTATATAGTTAAGACAATTTAAAGAGTGATGAGCTATTTTAAAGTTATCTAATTGTTTCTCATTTTAAATTTATTAGGTTCTTTACATACATTTCTCATATTGTTCAAACAAAAATAACTTAATTGTAAGTTCCATGTTTATCGCATCGGAAAGGCATGCATACCAGTCTTATTAAAAATAAACATTCTATAAGTGAGGCAGTAAATTATAACAATTTTAATCATACAATTGTAAGGTAGCGTCGATATTTGGAAGAGTAATAATTTGACAAAGAATATTCGTAAGCATAAAAGGCCCGAAATAAATTAAACAAATCAAACTACCAAACAAACGACTTGTTATGAATACATTTAATTATTGGCTTAACAAAACGTACATACGCATTGTGAAAAAGGACTCTCTACTTCAACTCTGCTCCAATAAAAATGCATTCATGCCAATAAGAAAATAACCTGATGAAACTGTCAGTTCCAATAAAATATACCTACTTATCATCAAGATTTAAAAATAATATTCCCACACAGGAATATTGTGACATAATCTAATACAGCTAGATCACGCAATCTGCCTTTTTCACACTGAAGTGGTTCAGCCAAACACCAACTAGATTTCAAGAATGACATGACATGTATCAAAGCCAGAGTTAACCGATGATTTCTTTCCTATTACAATTCGTACAGTGACGAAATGATAAATAATAAAACTTTATGAAAAACGCATGGAATAAATATAAAATTTTTAACAACTATAAATACATTAGATTTATTTCGAAAAATCATCCCATAGGATATTTAGCTGAAATGAAACATTTTAACGTACAAAAAATTACAAAGAAATAAAAAGTAATGACGCTAGATTTATTGATAGTATAATAAATAAATAAAAAAAAAACTAAAAAAACTGCAACATAATTCAACACTAGGAGGTGATACATAACTTTAGAAAAAACTTAAGTAATAAATGTTGTTTTGCACCGTGATTTTGAATGTTTTTATAAGGTTTGATAACGACTTCTTTAAATATTGTGAAGATTTAACCCCCCCCCCCCCCATAACCAAACGATCGCAACCATCACGACAAATTTGGGGCTGTTGCCGAAGGGAATTAATTTAGTACAATTAAAAGAATAAGTATTCAGTAATTTACTAGAAACACTTTTCTAAGATTTATTTTAAAATATTTGGTTTTAAAAGTGTAAAAACTCAACATACCTTTTATATTAACAAAGTAAACATAAAAATCATAGTCTTATACGTTAAATACTTATAAATTTTACACATTGAACTATATTCTATTGGAAATATTTAACAAGTAGTATATGACACGTACAGTACAGGCCTAATATTTTGTTTGATGGCCCTTGTAGAGCTATGCGGCTTTACATGGTCATTAAAAATACGTTTTTATAGCAAAGGAGGAGCCTTACACCAACTATAACAGTAGCATATTATATAAAATTTAGTTTGTAAAGCCCCCCCCCCCCAAAGTGCGTACTATTTAATGTCGTATACTGTACGTCATTTGGTATTTAGCAGTAAGAAAACTTTTACTTTGCCCTGTTTATATGTTTCACCAAGACATATCCAAACAGGGGTTTGTATGAAAATTTCCAAACTACAACTGAAAATTGAATATATGTTAATTTATGCATTAAAAAGCTCGTATTTCTTTCTTTAATCTTATTGTAAGTTTAGTCTCTCTACATTAGAGGTACCAACACTATTACAACTAGTTATTATATATAAGCAACACTACAACACAAGTAAAGCATTAAAATAATACTGTCTATAAGCAGTTAAACATTTGACTTAAAATAGTTACACTGGAAAGAAAAATGCGACTTATTTCAATGAAAGGAGTCCTATTGATATAGAATCTCAAGATAAGGTTTATATCAACAATCCGATCACATGACTTCTCTCCAACCCCAAACTCCACACAACCACAATTCTACCTTAAATCTTATCGGCCTGCGTTCACCCCATGCTTTTCAATAAAAACGGCCCTATTTGGATTCAATCTCAAGATGAGGTCTACCGATAAGTTCCAACACTCCAATCGCGTGGTTTCACAACCTAACCTCCTCCCACATTTCCACAACCACAATTATACCTTACAACTTACCGGCCTGCGTTCACCCCAAGATTTTCGAGAAAGAGAGTCTAATTAGAATTCAATATTTATCGATAAGTTTCAGCAATCCGATCATGAGATTTCTCCCAACCATGCCCCCACCCCCTCAAATCATCGGATTGCCCCAATCTTATCCCATTATTTACAAATCAACGGGATTTTTCTACTTTATGTTTTCCAATTTGGGGTTTACTACATGCTTTTAATACATGCCACCTCCAAACTACACATGACCAAAATTATACCGGGCCATTTATATCTCACACGGTTACTTGTTCTACATGCTTTTCACTATGGATGTTGCTGTTGAATTGAACGTTGAGATGTGGATTACCGATAACTTCCAACAATCCAATCAAGGAATTTCTCTCTAATCCTTGCACCCCAAAATACCACACTCACTACTTACTGCAATCATTGCTTTTCGATAAATTTGTTCCCATTGGAGATCTCAAGATGTGGTTTGCAGACAAGAACCAACAATCCATTTTAATAATTACTCTCCATACCTGGCACCCCCAAATGAGACATGACTAGAATTCTATCTTCTCCCTTACATTATCAACGGAATAAAGAAGTTTCAGTTTGAGTCTTTTTGGTTTGCAGACACTTCATGACTTTAGTCTCTATGGAAGGCACTCCGAGCCTTTTGGGGGAATGCAAGTATGCACAGCGTGTGGGACTCACCCTGCAGAAAAGCAGACAGGGAATGACCACTACACCCCTTACAGGCCGTGGAGATCCAGACCGGAGCCCTCTCGGATGACTCAATGCCTGGCCGCTTGTCCTGACATCTCTTTTGGAATAAACAATCATTCTTCGCGTTTCTTGCATAGGACTACATGAACGAAAGCAAAAATATTTCCCACGCGTCATCACTTCATAGCACTGCCTCATGTATTGTATACGAAACATCACTAATAATGGAGGCATGCCGATTTATTTCAACGGTGAAGTGCCCACACTAAAAGGACGTTTGATAAACATCATCATCATCCTCTAGGCAATAAGCACATTAGCGGACCTGACTGTCCTTATTCTATGGAGGCGCATTTCAAAGTAGCCATACCCTGTTAACAACTGACACAGATTAAAGTCCATCTCCACGTAACCACTATATATCTAGAAGCAGAGTTGGGTATGAGACAGAAACTCAAATAGTCAGTAAGTAATTCTTTATATTTACTATTATTATATTCGTATGCTCTCTATATTAATTATCTTTCTGGTAATTATTTATATTACTAGTATCACATTCTTTATGATAAGTAAATAGCAAAAACTAAGCATGAAGTTGTAATAAAAGTATAAACAGTAGGGGCTTCACCCCGTAATATTAGTTCTTCATCCAACCCTCACTCGCAGATGTTACAAGTCTGGACGTCCACTGCTGGACCTTCCCAGATGGATGGCTTTTTGTTTCCCGATATTATAATTTCGTACATTGAACAAGCTGTTACTTCTGGCAACATGTGTATGTCATATTCTCCCTTCTTTTCTTTCATAAAATATAAACAAAAGAAAATACTCTATGGTTGAATGAAAAAGAAATTTACTGTTTATTAGATTTATAGGTAAATCTATATATTTTTTTGTTGATTACTAAAATAATTTTACTAAATATATCGTCGTAAAACAGCCGTTTCTTGTAATACGCGGCCATATTTTTATACGTGTGGCATTTTATACATAAACTTTTCTTCAAAAGTTCGGCTTATAAAATAAACGCTAAAAGGATCTTCGTATCTTTGGAATTATTCATTTACTTTTACTATTAAATTTATTATAATCAGCTGTTTAGTGCAGTTTACTTGCGTGCATAAAAAGATTTATTATAATCAGCTGTTTAGTACAGTTCACTTGCGTGCATAAACAGAGTTATTATAATCAGCTGTTTAGTGCATTTTACTTGCGTGCATAAACAGAGTTATTGTAATCAGCTGTTTAGTGCATTTTACTTGCATGCATAAACAGAATTATTATAATCAGCTGTTTAATGCATTTTACTTGTGTGCATAAACAGAGCTATTATAATCATCTTTTTAGTGCAGTGTACTTCCCTGTATAAACTACTTTTGCGGTTATATTGTTATTGTTATACGGTTTAAATCAATACTGAAATGATAAGCACATACACAAGTCATATAATGTACTGAAGAGTATACGTAGATTTAATGGGGAGGCCTCCAGAGTGATACATACACCAAGTGAATATGAATTGGTAATAATAATATTTTGGTAAATGTATATTTTAATAAATATTAGCTTACCTTTATATAAGTTGTATTTTTATGGATTTTTAACACAATCGATTAATTCGAATAATTCCTTACCATCCATTTTGGTTTTAGAAATTCTCTATTTCTTAATTACTTAACCAGATAGATACAGATGTAGCCTATTTAGGTTAGAAAATAATAACTACATCGATGTTAGCAATCAAATGTAAATTACTTGCTTAAATTAGCCTTGTATATACGTAAAAAAATATACATGTATATATTCAGAAAAAATTAACATTATATGAGTCCTAGTTATTCATAATACAAATTAATTAAAATTACTAAAAATCTAATTCAGGAGAAACATTGTTTACTAAAAGAAATAGTAAAACAAATGTAAAATAATCTAACCTAACAAATGATACCAATCCTAAATTAGTAACGCCTGAACAGTCTGTGACACATTACCAACTGTAATGAGGCGTCAGCAAGAAAGTACCGTAATGTGTCACAGTGGCTGTCAACGCATGTATGTAGTGACACAGCACCGAGCTAGACTACATAATATCACCTGGTACTTGCCTACGTAACAAATATGATTTTGTCGCGGCATGTGTAATTTTAATAATGTATACAATTTAGTAGGTTATAATATCGCTTTTACAGGAAATATGCTAATGAGCTTAAAAACGATAAACAATAGGGTTTAGCGAAAGATTTTAATAAATGTTATTGATGTACAAATTATTATCATAAATAACCTAATTTGAGTGCAACAAATCTTGTCTATTTCACAATATAAAAAAAAAAAATAATTTTTCCATATAAACTATTGACGATAAAAGAGTATTTACTTAATTGTTTTTTTTTTACGTAACTCAAGATATAGACTGAAAACATTTCTACCCGCTAACTGTTCACTATAAAAACAGAAAGTTTTAAGTGGACATTTAAATAAATGGACCCAATTGTGTATTTTATTTTTTTTCTTCGTTATAATACAATTAAAATACCTGTATATTACAGGATTAAAATTCTATTGCTACTGAGAGAACATTTTACACTATATTAAGAATTTAGTCATTTTCAAGACGCCGATTGTCGAGAGGGAAAAATCATTTCCTCCCAAATGATTTAACTATACATTCAATTCTTTTATGCTTTATTATCTTCAGTAACATTTATGTTCTAGGAATACTTTCATGATGAATGAATGGGTTGTACTAATAAAATGTATAACAACTTATAAAAAGGACTGTTTTATTATTTTTTTTTAATTCTACCTAATCATATATTCCGCTGTCATGTTTGGTCTTGTGGATAACCAGTCAGATATCAATTGCTCTGTATAAACCATCTGATATAAATTCAATTCAATAGAGACCGTCCTATTGGAATTCAATATCGACATGAGATTCGTTGATAAGGTTTAACAGCCCGATCCAGTGATTTCCTCCGGACCACCTAATCTTAACTCCTCCTCTCCACTTATATCTTTCTGTAGTAAAAGCCATAATATATTTGTTATCCTCGTTCCCCTTTGTAAGATTTACAATGATGTAATTAATACCTAGAGCAATCTGGATACATTTTGCCGTCGGGGGAAGATGTATGTAGGCGAAACAGTGTAATGCTTTATTAATCTTATTATCACGTCTTTGAAATAAGTGTGTTTATTATTTTTTTACTTTTTAATGGTGTGCGCCATAAACCAGTGGGTAGATTTAAGATTATTTACTCATAAATTTGTCTTCCTAAGGGACAAATGGTGGGTCTATGGACCCAAAATCAATATTCCATTATTTAGATGTGGATTGGAAAGGTAAGAATTCTTAAAAATATATATAAAATAATCCTTTTAATGTAAGTATTGAATGTTTAGCCATAATTAACTTAATTTTATAACATTTATTTCTATTTTGTTGCTTTTGTTATTTCTCGCAGTCAAAAAATATTGCACAAGATTAAGTCAAATATTAAACAAGAAGGCAACTGCATCATTATTAGGATAAAAAACCTTATTAAATTAATTTAAAACACAAATCCCAATATAATTTTAAATTTGTTAAAAAAAAAGAAAAACACATGCATAAAAAATTAACTAAGTTTTATATGAAAAAACATACAGTAATTGTTTTAAAATTATTAAATTCATAAAATTAGAGACATAATAAACTTACGGTACTGGAAACTACCACTTTGTATCAATCTATAATATAGATTTTATTACAAAATTATATTAGAAGCAAAATACCACACACTCTCTCACTGATTCATTAATCACGAAATCTCCTGACCCACTGAACGGATTGACTTGACATTTTGTTCACGATTCGCCTTACCACAAACGTACTCACTAAGATACGTTTTTGCTCACCGTGCTCAGAGGTCTGCCACACTGGCTTTCAAGGTTTGAATATTATTCTTAAGGGAAAATCACAAAACGGTTGTTTTTATGAGCTAACTCGGAAAGACTTGAGTAATATTAAAAAAATGACAGGTATGCACAGGTAGCAAATGCGCATCGTATATCTGAATTTCTCGTAAAAAAACTCATTTGTGGTAGGGCGGGGGGGGGGCCAAGACCACAATTTTTGAAAATATATTATTCCGTAATACTGAAGTTATCCCTTTAAAGGTTTATCACATTAAAGGCAATTTTCTCCTGAATTCAAATATACCAACAGCTTTGAAAGAAGAGGAAAGTTATAAGAAATATATGCCCCAAAAACAAAACAAAAATTCTCTGAAAATAAAAAAGAAGGGTAATACTAAAAGAAACTTTAAAGTGGGGTATCAAACTGCACGTATTTCAGATAAAACTGGCGTAATTAAGGGGATCTATAACAACTCAAATAGGAAAACATCAGGAAATCCACATAATACTACTTATAAATGATCCACATGATCTTATAAACATCTATAATAATATTTGGGTGGAGATAAACTCATAATCCATGTAACATCAAGGTCAGACACTGTGAGCCGTCATAAATGTGTTATGAAGCAATTGCTGTCTTTTTTTTTATTCAGAGGTATATGGTTAGCAGAACTAATTACTGACCTCAAAGCTAAGTCAAGTTTGGTTACTAAACAAGTCATGAGATTTTGATATCGTCAGTAAACAGGTAACGTTGCAGTTAAAAATAGAATTAACGTCATTAGTAATATTAAAAAATAATAAAGGCACTAAGCTAGGTCCCTGTGGGACACCAAAGTGTTTTATAATATAATGTAATAACAACAAGAACAAGATTTATGTGTTTTTATGATTTCTCGTGACATATTTTGTAAAATGACTTTGTGTGTGAGTGTCCCAAGCCTGATGATGAAGTGTTAAAACTTCGAAACAGTTGTAGCTTACAGTAAATCTAGACACCTGACGGACTTAAGGTAATTTTAAACCCATAGATTGTTTAATTATCGAACTTTCTTTTTGAAATGCAAGGCTCGTTATTAAATATCCTGTCCATGGTGTCAAACAGCATGAGATTAGTATATATTTTCACTTGTAAATGTGTGTGTGTGTGTTTTTGGATTGGTTTGTAAAATAAATACCTTGTAATATGTGAAATAAGAGATGTCACATAAGAACGCTTACTTTAGCTTAAAGATTATATCTGTTACATATATAAGAGAAAGTTTATTCATATACTTCTTAATAAAACCTCATACTCTGAGCATGTTAATATACAGTGGAAATTATAAGATCAATGTGCATGGTACGTAATTTTTTTCTTACAATATTTTTTGATATTGTATAATACTTTGACTAAAATACACTTTAATTTTGTTAATTAGTGAAAATATAAACAATGATATTTAATTTATTTACTATTTGTTTTACGTATGTTTTAACTAAACTAAATTTAGGCTTAAAAAATATTTTTGTAATTCACACATAAAACTAACTTAAGGGATAAGAGGTCGTAGTTGATTTCAATAAACGTGGTTTGGTGGGAGTCCAATACCTAGAGATTAGGTTTACTGATAAGTGTCAACAATCCGATCGGGTGATCTTGGTTTACTGTAATTGGTCAGCCTTACCTCGACCGTGCTACCAACTACAGACCTACTTCCATTATACCCACCTTTTCAAACAAAACAACATTCTGTTCATTGGGTCAACTAATTTAAATCTTCAAATATATCAAGTCTTTAAAAAAAGAAAATAATCTGAAAAGTAAGTTTACATATATTTCAAATTAGTAAGTAAAAAAAAAAAAAAAAATAGAGATTAAGATTGTAATTCCCATATTAAATATTATTTACGATGTTCAATAATTAACCGTAATTTAAATTTTTTTAAATATTACACAAATCTTATACTAAGTATAGTATATAGGGACCTAACTTAATTATAGCTTGCGTGTATACCATCACATGATCATTTGTAATGTAGTTTTTTTTTTGTTTTTTTTTTTTGTTTGTTATTTAGAACGGAAGAAGAAATATGCCAGGCTGGACTTAAAACTCTATTCTTCCTCCAAGTTTTTGAAATAAGCAAAATCCTAACTTCCCTTTGCAGGAGAAATCAGGATCTGTAGACCCCTCAATGTCTAGGGGTTTTATTGTTCCATATAATAATATTTACTTCAGTTCTTGAGTTATTTGCCTATTTACTATTTATAAAGAACTAAGTATTTAATTCGAATTATGAGGTTAGTTATTATTTTATCAATGAATTAGATGGTTTAACATTTTTATTTATGTTAACTACCTCAAGCATTAATATGAGAATTGTATAAATATAAAAGTGTGTGTAGTATTTAAGATTTACAAACTTTCACTGTATACAAAGAGGCAACAATTTTACTCGATTTAAGTAAAACATTCTAAGAAATATTTACCCAAACACTTATAATTATGGAAATATATTAAAACTGGGGAACCGAGGGGAATTTGTTTGGGTATTACTTAAGGGTGGCGCGGTGTGATTTGTTTGAAGTTAAAAGGCCACCTACATAATATACAACTGTGTATACTCCACCCTTTGTTTATGTGTGCTTTCTGTTTCAAAGGAAAAAGAGCCATTAGCAGAAAACTGGGTGCCTAGCTGTATTATATACTACATACATTATCTATTCCAAATAAAAAGTAGCATAATATCGTTCATAAATCGTTAACATTCCCTAAATGAATTATTTCAGTTTTGCACCCTAATAAAACATAATACTTATAGTAATTTTTCTTTTTTTAAATAAATTTCATTATTCTTGCTTTGAACGTATACAATGCTTATTATCTTTTTTTTTTGTATGTAACAGTTTAGAAGGACATACCACTTTGATGCAAATTTAAATTTAACTCCTATTATTATTTTTTTTACATTTAATGGAAATGGAAAGCCTCTTAGAAACTCTACAATGTTCGTAATATATCAGCAATCATATAAAAATTTGAAAGACTGTCTGTCTATAATATAAAAGTCAGTTATTGGTTAGGTGGTAGAAAAATGAAAAATTTGAAATTTCATTGTAATATAAATTATTATTTAAAACGTATTTTTCTCACTTTGGGATGTACCGTACTTATATGTAAATAAAATCAATTTTTAGTCAGGGTGGTGTCTAAAATAAAACTAGGACTAGCAAACATTTTATGGATTTTTTTAGTTTAAACTATACGTCATAAATAATTATATTAAAGTGTTGTCAACTCCTTTGAGATTTAAGTAAAGTTTGGTCAGACATTATTTTGATAATTCTTGCATATAAAATGACATTTTATAATATTTGCTATCACTTAAAATAAGTTGATAGCATTTTTATTTGTGGCTTAAAATGTTAGATGACAAAGTTTATATGATGTAACCTCAACTATAGTTACTGTAAAAATATAACATTACACATCCATACAACTAGACAAATATCTCAGTTTACATTTCGAGGGAAAAAAGAAATTATGATATTTTTACAGTTACATTTAGTTTTGTGGTTCAATGTACATTAAAATATTTACAACCTAGAAGTCCCAGTGAATCAAAACTCATGTTAATAATTTATTAACAGCTTTCCGGTAAACATTTATCATTACATTTTAACATTTACATCTTAGACATAGACTAGGGAATTATTTGTTCCATTAATGAAATAAATATATGATAGCAGTTGAACAGCTTTTCAAATTAAATTGATACTTATTGCTAGAGTTTAGTGCAAGAAACTGCAATCACTTCTCAACGGGAATTCAGTTAATTACATAATTGCATACAATTGCTGTCGATGATCAACGTTTCGTAATTTTCCTGTACGACGTACAATTATATAAATTACCATTTTCAAGGAAATTGAATGTCGTGATTGAATAATATTTCGAAATAATATATATTGACTAGGAATGATGTGAATATATAAATGATAAATTATGACAATCCAGTCGACATCTATAGTGGTAGCCAACAAAACTTCGCTTCGTGGTGGTTTTCTACGCTTGCTTACCCTTCCATCCACGGTTACCTCTAAACCATCTCATCAATGTAACATCTCAGCTTGCTGCTGCACTCTCAGATAACAACGTATATAGTTCAGAAAACCTGAATAGTCGATTAGTTAGTAGAAATTATCTAAACTATTTCACAATGAAAACCAAATTAGCCATGCTATTGTGACATGTTTATGTGACATCAGCTATTTGAAATATATTACTAAATGAAGTTAAAACCAATGTTAATATTATGAAAAAGGAAACGTTAAGGTAATTTTCTACCCATTAGGAATGGATTTTCGAGAAATCTTTTCTTTGTGGCTCAATGATACGAAAACCAACTTCCCTCCGTATTTTATAAAAATCTGTTAAGTGGTTTCGAAGATTTTGTGTTGAGTGGTTACATCGTTTTTGGTGTTTATTAATTAAGGTAATTAAGGGAGTTAAAATTTAACAGTTTAAAGTTTTTTGCCTTTAACAACCAAAGGCAAGTTAATATATGTATAGTGAATAATTGTTATTTAAAACCCAAAAAATCTTTTAAAATAATTTAAAAAGCAGGCATTTAGTACAATGACAACCAATTACAGTGATAAAATAATGGGTGGAGTGGTGTGCATATTCACAGAGCCGCTAACTCAGCACATTGTTTGGAAATTCCGATGTGTCTTCAACAGTGAGGTAAATAAACGGTTCACTAACAATGCGCCCTCACAATGATGCCGCCAGTTAGTCTGGGGTGACGGACTGCTTGGACTTGAAGGCTACTTGGGAGTGAAGGCACGCGCGAGGAATACCCATTCCTCACGGCAATATGTCAGAGAGTCGTGGACGGCATCTCAAGTCTGAGGACGCAGGTGAACTGTCTCACGGTGGACTCACGTGTCGAAGTAGGAAGTCACTTAGTTCGTAACGTATTTGGGTTGTATTTGATTAGTCTATTAATTTAGGCCTTCATTATGAACAGGCCTAACAGGGTGTTCTTTTAAAACGCAACCCTATTTACACGCACAGAAAATGAAGGTTTAAGATAATTACAAGATCATAAGTTGGTAGCCCTGGTTCTTCTAATTCATTATCTATCAGCTGATTTACATTGTTGCATTGTTGTTTACTTTATTTGGGTTTCCTGCAATGTCATTAAATTTGAGGTTGGGAACATGGTTTTGAGCAAAGACCAAAGAGTGTTTATTGTGAAGTAATATTAAAAAAATTTAATTTCATTACACTCTTGTAAATAGTAGTAATGAATGTTTATAATAATATTATTTATAATAGATATATCTTTTGTTTGTCATTTTTACTTCAAATAACGAGTTGCGTTCTAAAAGAAACACCCTGTCTTTATTGTAAAATTGCATCTACTAGGGATATTTGTGCCAGTAATGTTATTAGTGAGTGAGGTCTGCTACTAGAGCTGGTTTAGTTATATATCAAAGAAATACACTAACGCTCCACTATTGGGACAACAAAAAGTAGCTGTTAATTAGGCCTAATCATAAAAAATTAAACATTGAATAAGAATTATACCTGTGAAAAATATACCTGAGAAAATCGATGGTAATAGTCTTTTGATCTTGACCTAATTCAATGTGATATAAAAACCTTAATAAGCTTGTCATATGTTATAATATAATTAACAAATATAAACAAAACTAAACATTAGGTTTCTCAAATAGAACCATACCAAAAATATCATTGTTAATTACATATATGACAACCGGTTGTATTATGTTGAAGACTGCGATGATTAATTTATTTTCCTGACATATAGTTTATTGTTGTGGAATTTATCTTCAAACATTACATTGTTAAAATATACATATAAATAATGCAGAATATATGGCAAATATGTCCAACTTATACTTATATCAATGTACAAACAACTTAATGAGGTCAAGATGTCGTATGTTGATTTTTAAACAACTAAGTTTATAAATTATGTTACGTTGTTTACCTAAAATTATTAATACACTGTTTCATAACTTAGTAAGTAGTAAAAAATAAACTACCCATCTTAGAATATTTAAATTTTTAGTTAATCTTTCAGTTATTTAAATTTGAATCTTATTATAATGTTTGTTTGGTAATAAATATGGCTTTAAATATTTTAAAAAATAGTGTAGGGTTAGACGGGAGGGTTTCGAAATGATCACAAGTTAACGATGTCTAACAACACCGAATATGACCGTTCCTTAGATGGACGGTCGGAGAGCGATCTTGTCCTTGCATGTAGCCAATCTGGCTGGTCACAAGGTCAAGTGTAGAGGGGTCTTATTAGTCTTAACCTTTCCTGGTAAATAAGACCACCTCCATAAATATTTAATTTCCTAAACAGATAATATTAATAAACATATAACAAGTTATTCGTTCTGTTCCATTTATTTATGTGTAAACGTAAATGCATTTATTATTTTCTTCCATGTTTTCTGAATTTTCTTGGATATAAGACAATACTTGTCAGTATGATTTTAACTATACTAATGCTTAATGCAACATGATTAGACGAAGTGTTGGTATGCATGATGGATTTTTTAACACACTTTTTACTCGTGAGTGGTGGTATAAGCTACTTGCGCAACTCGAGGTTTTTTGGAGTGAATTATACAACTCGGTGGGTGAGCGGACGTTTAAAATTCACCGATGACTAGAAAGATAACAATGAGAAACACGACGGTTCCCATTTATGCAGTGAAGTATTTATAGCTGTAATCCAAACACGCGGTTTGGCCGTGGGCCGTGCCCCACCCCACCGAATTAGCAAGTGCAACAATCGCCACTGGAGGTGTCAGCCAATTGAATAATTAAGGGCAATTTAACCGCTATCAGATGTACGCAGAGCGGCTTCTTTAATGACGCATGATAAAATCGACCCCCAGGCCTATACCCGGACTACCGTGTGGATGGACCGGTTGTGTCGGTGCCCCAGGTGCCCTCTTTTACTGTCTGGAGTCTGTCGCCTTCGTGTCGGGCTACGTATCCTGCAGGATGACTGTTTTACAGTCTAGTGTAATGTACAAAACTGAGGACGAATCCCGTCATTAAATGATGTTACTAATTGTTCTCAGAATGCAGGTGAAACAAAGCTACCGCAAGGATTGTAGTGGGGATGTATGATTCAAAACAATTTTTAGGAAAAAAACATTTTTTTAAATATCCAATTGACATTAAGAGTAACATATTCTAAATTTAATAAAAAAAATCAACATACTTTAAATTGAACAACGTGCAAGTTGGTTTACTACGGGAGAAGAAAAAAACATAAGTCACATCCAACAGTGCACTGAATGTGTATCTAGTTAGAGTGTGAAATAGTTCTTTTTTTTCAGTTTGCCACGTGTTGGCAGGGCAAACTTTTATCAGTTCCTCCCTTATTCCCTCCAACCCCTCAAGGATAAACATAGTAATAATTACTGCAGAAGTATAAAAATGTTTTTAATTTTAATTTGTATAAAACTGCCTATGATATGTTTGCTGCGGCCATTTTTTTCCTGTGATTTACTAGCCACGTGATGCCACTTCCTTATGGTCCCATGAATGTTTAACCAACTATTTTTGCACAAAGTAGACATTTTTCCTGTTACTGAAAACACGCCATTTTAAGCACTCTACTTGATGTTTGCATTACGTTTTCTCATTTTAATAATATTATATAAAAGTGTTCAATAGACAATTAAACATTTGATGAGGAACAAAAAAATACATTAGATATACATCAATACTGCAAGATTGAGATCAATTCCTCACAGACTTGATTTATAACCAAGAAATATCATATTACATTTGAGTACTGTTTTATTATTTGTAAATTGTTTCGATGGATCCACTTTAGCATATAAAATTTAACGATGTATTTCCAAATTTAACTAAATAGTTGAAGAGTTGCGTACACATTTTAATCTTCCCCTAGCAATAACTAAATCAGTTTCCATAGTGATTACATTTTAATGGATGACCATAGCATATTTCTTCAATAGGTGTAAAGGACTATTCTTTTTACAATATATTTAACACATATACTGAAATAATATAGTACAAACAAATCAGAAAAATCATTATTATTGTTTTTTTAATTAGGAACAACGCATGATGCGATTAAAATGCATAATTGTTAAGTACACATCAGTACCGCAAAAAAAACAATCAAGGCACTTTAAATGCATTACCATTTAGACCAAAAGATGTTATATTAATAGAAAAGCCAATAACTAGCTAACTACAAACAAATTCTAACAACAATAAACTAAATTGGGGACTTATCGTGTGGTCTAATACAACAATTTAAGGCAGTTTTTCCCCTATATTTATTAATCACTAATCATATTTTTTATACAACAAAATAATATTAATGTTAAATTTCTATCTATATAATTTTTTAATTGCCATTTTAATGTGGCCAAGTTAGGACTTAAAATGCAATCGCTAACTATTCTTATTTCTTTTTAATATATAGGAATATTTAACAAGCGAATATATACTGTTTAATTAAAGTTTAATGCTAAAGTTTGTTCTAATTTAACTAACAAATTGGTTGATTAGCTTTGAACACTTACATTATATTAAGATCGAATGATAATCATATCATAATTCAAAGCACTTAATAAATATTTAAATACCCTCTATATGGCTCATCTATATTTAATTCCAATTTATCGTATATTTCGATGAAATAGTCACTTTTAGGACAATTTAAGTATAATTGTAAGCAGGATATTTCAGCTGTTTTGAATTTGTATCACATAAAATGAAACAATAAACTCAATTTGCAGCCCCAATCCCTAAAAAAAATGAAGTAAATACAATTTAGCAATTTTCTCTTGTGCCCTCAATGTTTGAAACTGATATTGTGAGTCGTCTATATGCATTCCAGACACTGTATTTATATAATAATACACCGTTAAAAATCCCAGCCCTAATTTTACATAGTAAAATAAGACATAGTTTCTTCTTTGAAATAGTAGTAACTGGGTCTATGTCACAAAAATTATGAAATTTTATTCGTAAAATGAGTCAGGTATAAAAAAGGTGTATATTTGATGGTAACACAATGCGGTGGTGGTTTACCCACTTACACTCCCATACACGTACTGTAATACTGACCCACCCACCCATCCATTCGTAATTTGGTAAAATTACTAAACCACCTACATACACTATGTAATATTGCATGTACCCTCCTACGATTCTCCAATTGTATCATTCTGCCAGCAGAACGCACTTTAATCAATCTATTATGTATACATCTGAAAGAAAACATGGTATTATTACGTTATACCATATTTTCTTACAGAATATTTTACAGTACACATTCTTAACGACATAATGATGCTAAAACGTAATACCTAGATAAAAATAATTATAAAGATTTTTATTTTTTGTTTTTGCTTCCAGAAATCAACACTTGAAGTTTACGCTATGCATAATGTTGCAATTTTGCTGCCCATAAATCTATTAACTTAACTTTTTTACTAAAAATTAACTTTGATTTGATGTAAAACTCAAATTATGGTTGCCTTTAAGCATGTTCTTCAATTCAACGTTACCCCCTTTCCTTGAGAGAATCTAATGGATCAATATGTATAATTTTGTAAAGTGTAACATTTTGTAGATCTATCTATTACAATCCCTACAGCCATCCCAGTAATTGAATTATGCTTAATGAGGAATTAAATATATACTATCTCAGACAGGAAGATTGTAATTAATTTGAAGGAGAAATAAAATAATGGATTTGATAAAAGAAAAAATGCTCAGTTCGATGATGATAAGTTATATTCAGTATTTATTGGTGTTCATTTATCAAATATATCGTGCATTTTATTATAAAGTTTTGTATATTATTAAGTAGTGTAAGGTACTATCATATAGTGAGAGCTAAATTCATAAGAAGCCAGCTACTTATAAAACAATTTCAATCCCAGACGATAAATTAAAAGTTCCTGTATTGGCCTTGCTTGACAAGAGTCTTGTATCTCCAGCAATAATATTTACTTTTCTAATTATACATAATATTATACTATATTTCTTAATTATACATAATATGATCCCAAAAAGTGATCGTATGGTATGTTTCCCAGTACGCCTAACAAAATAATATGTTTCAATGAAGTCTAAACATTCTTGGGCGTGATTAACAACAATATATTTATGTTGTTAAGTAAATTGAAGCAAACGAAATTCTTTTTTAATTTGTATGTTTTAATAATTTTTATTCCAAAAACAGGTTGTTTTTATGATAATTTAAGGCAATTAACGATTTTATAACATTTTAATTAAGACCTGGTTTTTATTGTGATTTGACAACATATCTTTGTGGCTAAATTTCGAACCTTTTATGGTGTGGTATGACGTAATGTATACGTCATGGTCTATTAATGCAATTACTACTATCGGTGTTAAACCGTACGAGCGGTCTGACGCGTAGCAAGTGTACAGCGCTGAGGATCGTCAGTTCAAATCCAGCTCGGGCTGGTACTTTTTACTGTTGCAACTTTGTAGCGGTACTAGTGTGAAGCATAGTGGTTTAGGGCCCACCTTAAAGTAACGGTACAGAGGATGAAGTAGACGAGATCAGTGTTTCCGAAATCATGATTAAATTGCATATAAAGAACATTAAAATCAACATTTAATAAACAAAAATCAGACATTTTAATTAAAATAACACGTTGAGGAGTTGGTAAATCAGTTATTACTCATATGGCATACACTATATGGAAATTAGAGCACTCTGATAGTGAGGGACTTTAAGCCTTCAATGTAATAGAGGAGGGAATCGTCCCTTAAGCTTTATTAATCAGCTTTCACACTTTGAATAGATTGATTACGCATCAGCTTATCTTCACTGAAACAGGCTGAAGTGCTTACAAGCGTGAGAGCTGTCTTTGAAAGGAGAAACTCAGGTTCCCGCTCTTTGTTATAGTTAGTGTTTTATTATTACAATAACTTATAGTATTATGTTGTAAAACAGTTGCAAGAAAGAACTTAGATTGAAAGACGAATTAATTATTCACTTTATTATTGCCTAAAATATAGGATGATTTATTAGTTCTCTACCGAATCCATTCCATTCAGAAAACTGCGTGTCGTCTTCAGCACGTAGGACAGAGTAAATCAGTCAGTACGGTTATGAATATTAGAGGAACGCGTCCTTAAGGAAACATCAGTCTCGTCAGCGGATACAGTTGACAGTTATATATGAAACACTCGACGTCTTTTAGCTCAGGCACTTAGAGTATAATACAAGGTGAGTCAGTCTTGTTATGATTATTAAAGGCACGCTTTCTCAAGGAAGCATCAACCAGTCTTATCAGCGGACACAGTTGACAGATATATATGAAACACTCGACGTCTTTTAGCTCAGGCACTTAGAGTATAATACAAGGTGAGTCAGTCTTGTTATGATTATTAAAGGCACGCTTTCTCAAGGAAGCATCAACCAGTCTTATCAGCGGACACAGTTGACAGATATATATGAAACACTCGACGTCTTTTAGCTCAGGCACTTAGAGTATAATACAAGGTGAGTCAGTCTTGTTATGATTATTAAAGGCACGCTTTCTCAAGGAAGCATCAACCAGTCTTATCAGCGGACACAGTTGACAGATATATATGAAACACTCGACGTCTTTTAGCATAGACACTTAGAGTATAATACAAGGTGAGTCAGTCTTGTTATGATTATTAAAAAGGCACGCTTTCTCAAGGAAGCATCAACCAGTCTTATCAGCGGACACAGTTGACAGTTATATATGATACATTCGACGTCTTTTAGCATAGACACTTAGAGTATAATACAAGGTGAGTCAGTCTTGTTATGATTATTATTATGTATATTAAAGTCACGCCTCCTTAAGGAAACATCAGTCTTATCAGCGGACACAGTTGACACTTATATATGATACATTCGACGTCTTTTAGCTCAGTTACTGACAGTATAATACAAGGTGAGTCAGTCTTGTTATGATTATTAAAGGCACGCTTTCTCAAGGAAGCATCAACCAGTCTTATCAGCGGACACAGTTGACAGTTATATATGATACACTCGACGTCTTTTAGCTCAGTTACTTTCAGTGTATTACAGGGTGAGTCAGTCAGTCTGTTATGAATATTAAAGTCACGCCTCCTTAAGGAAACATCTGTCTTATCAGAGGATACAGTTGACAGTTATATATGATACACTTTACGTCTTTTAGCTTAGATACTTTCAGTGTATTACAAGGTGAGTCAGTCAGTCTTGTTATGAATATTAAAGGTACGCTTCCGTAAAGAAACACCTGTCTTATCAGCGAATAAATTTGACAGTTAAGAGTGATAAATTCGACTTCTC
This sequence comes from Stictocephala bisonia, assembly GCA_035578905.1. Classification (NCBI taxonomy): domain Eukaryota; kingdom Metazoa; phylum Arthropoda; class Insecta; order Hemiptera; family Membracidae; genus Stictocephala; species Stictocephala bisonia. Next base: position 697,835 of record JAQJVL010000314.1, read on the forward strand.
ACATCAGTCTCTTACAGAGTTTTACAGGGATATATCTTTATCATTTTCCAAGCGAGAAATAATAAATTTATATCATATCCATTATTATATGTTTATTAATATTTCCCCAACTGATTAGGAAACACTTTACAGGAAAATAAAAATAAATGTTCACTTAGCAAAATAAGTTTCAAATTTACTAGCGTGATGCAAAATGAATTACTAGTAATGAATTTACACATTCGAATATAAAACATCTGAGGCCTCCATTATACTTTTATAGCTTTATATAGTATTAACAGCCGCAACTAAGGATCCAAGGCTAGTCACGCGGCTTGTCCGGGTTCGAATTTCGGTATGACCGTAACAGATTTTACCCCTGTGCCACCCCTGTGTCACGCTAGGACAGTGATCCAAGGAGCCTACATATATAAAATGGCTCGTCTAAGCAGGTGAGGGGATCTTTGTCTTACCAAACATATCTCCCCATTAAAATCCATACAAAACGTAATATTATTTTTACTTTTATGTAATATATTCAAACGCTGATGAGGCATATGTAAAAATGTATTAATATTTAATATGGTGTTGAGATTTGTTTTTTTCAACCAGTTCTAAATAATGTGACCGACCGCGCGTCTTCTCAGCGGATACTGGTGACAGTTATATATTATACACTTGGCATCGTTTAGTTTACTTACCAACAGTGAAATAATGATTTATATTTCTCTAATTTGTGCAAGTAAATGTGATTTAAAGAATCATACTCCGATACTTTCTTTCGTGTAATTGTTTAAAACAAACAAATAAGAAAAACGCTTTAGAATAGAGAGACAAATATAGATATTATCTAATTTATTATGTTCTCATATTCATATTATGGCAGTACTAAGTTTTTAAAACATTTTTCTCAATATGCATTAGTTAAGTGGACATTTTTATGCGCCCGTAATTTTATATAGTGTAATAATGTACAATAAATCATTTTCCATATTTTTCAATATATATTTTATATTTATTGTTGTGTTACGTTACAGGTTTACCAAAATTATATTACAATATTCTTGTCAAATACCACTTCCTAGTCCCTAAAATTCAGGTAGTCTGTCTATGTTCTCGGCAAAATCATATTAATAACGGTCCTGCATATTCAACAGTGGCTAGACACTTACGTGGATTAAACTATGTCTGAAACGTATGTGTTATCTAACTTACACTCAATTTATTTAAAACAAGGCTACATATAACTCTAATGTGCTTACAGTTCTCGTTGAAACTTTGTCTATAGTCAACTTGTTACCATTTCTCGGTTTACTGTAATCAACTATTTAATGTAATGCACTTTATTTTTGTGTGCATTTAACCCTTGGAAGACGTTTATATAGGAATAAAACACCTTTAAAAACGTGAAAAGAGGCTTTTCCGACGGATATATGTTGGCTTGGTGTAAAAGGAAATTTTTTTAATTTGAATTGATGTTTAAAAAGAAAATATTTGTAGATTCCTTCAGCTGATTTCATCAATATACAGTTTGCATGTCTAATTATTGATCAGTCGTTAAGTATATTCCAAAAACAAAATAATATTATTATTTATAAATAAATTTAACATCAATAATTCGTGAGACGAATAATCTATAAGATTACGGCACTTTCACTCTATTAAATATACTTTCACTGTAGAAACTAAAAATACGTAGCGTAGACGGTCTGAAATTCACTAATTAACTCCAGTTGCATATAACTAAATATATAATTAGTGGTTTAGAATTAATGGTTCATTTTTTAAAATATTAATTTGTTTATTTTGGTCCAATTTTCCAAATAATACTGTTAACCAAGAGATAAGGTAATGACCACGAGGGTCAGTTATGGTGGAGCGGTCAGGCGATGAAGAACTCGTCCTGGTCCAGCGGACAAATGACCAGCTTTCCTAACGGCGGAGCGTGGCTTTAATATGGAACAGCACCTGGACTAAACTGACAAATGGTCATTGTCAAGGCCGCATAGCCTCTTCAGGCCATTGGGACTTCACTGTACTGTTTGAGTGGACTGACGTCAATTTATAGATTAAAGCAAATTTACTTGTAAATTCACATAATAGAGTACTATAAACGTACACAGTAATTGAGAAATCGGTAAACAAAAACAACACTGAGTAAAACTTACATAAAGACAGGTCATATCATATAAATTGTCAGTACCACTAGCACCCTTACTAGGTTAGGATAAACAGTGAATGATTCCCAACTATTCTTGGGTAAGTAGCAGTGATGGAAGGTTTGTTCACACAGCATAAACAAAGTTACATTTTGAATTCGTTTCCTGATTGTTTGGGTTTAGAAAGAGGTGACATTTCGATTTATCTGTGTTGATATTGTAAGGGCTACGAGGTGATATTGTAAGGGCTACGAGCTGTTTCCATCCGTAGGTTTGCTGATTTTACACTTACTTCTGAGTCAAAACCTACTGACATGGATTGGAAAGATAAGAATACTTTGGGGTCGTAGTATTGATCAAACTTTAGTTAGTATTTGCTCCTAAACCATCAGAAAGCACTTTTCAGCTATAGCTGTCTTAAAATCTGTGTTATACTCTGCGTACAGTCCCCACCCTATTGCTTCTACTTAGGCATACCGCCCCACATGTAGTGATTATGACCCACCCATTAAGAATTACCCTCCCACCCACTCACACACGTACGGCAGTGATGAGCTACCACCCACTCATATATGTGCGGTGGAAGGGAACCACCTATTTACGTATGTTAAAAATGACCCTACCACCCACTCACACACGTATGGCAGCGATGACCCACAACCCAACCATATAAGTACGGTGGTTGCACCAAACTATATACGTATGTTAACCCCCAATTACACTCCTACCCACCTTCACACGTGGGCCAAAAGTGGTAACTATCGCTCTTCTTACTTACTGAAAATTTAACATTTTTTTTAGTAATTTTTGTCTCTTCCGAGTATCGTGTTAGTATATCTCTCTCTTCTGTAAGTTTTCTGATACTTCTATTTTACATTGTATTATTACTTAACCGAGAACCTTACGAACTAACTTTATGTTTGTCATTTTAGTAATATTACTTTATAATTCTTTAACTGAATAATGAATTTAAGGTAAACTATGATTTGACTTTAGACACCTACCCGAACCCCTGTACGAAGGAGGTATAGAGTATCATACCAAGTATTAGTGCTCTAAAAATTAACGCATGTAAGGCACTATTTACAATAAACTGTATAAGCCTATTATGTTTCAAAGATCACTAGAACAAAACACTCTAAACAATATGCAACATTTGATTTAGGTTATAGATTTGGGAAAAAATGAAAGGACGAAATTAAAAAAAAAAAACGTTATGTGAATAAGGTTATAAATCATAATTATACAGGACATTATTGATATTACTTTTTATTAATATCAATTCTCACATTGATGTTTGCACATTAATTTCACTGATTAATAAAACCAATGATTAGAAAGATATTATTGTATTTAGAAAATATATTGTTGTTTCTTTTTCACAGCAATATTTAATTTGAATAACTTAAATAAATACTTGCAGCCACCTCGGCCAAGAGCAAGATTTAATTTTAATTCTTTATTACTTGAGGCGCCGAATAATTAATTAATTATTAAGCATTGACGTCAACATGTAATGTTTTCGTGGTTGTTGAAAGTTTTCAATATTAAATTAGTGGTAAATTTAATCTATATACTTTTCGTAGCAATTTTAATTGGAAGCTGCTGTTAATGTAGCGTCCGCACAATTATGTAGAATTGAACAGGATTCTTTACAATGCATCATTGTTTTCTTAACTCGTACATAACCTTCAATATTGTGCAATCTTCAATATTGTGCAGCCTTCAATATCGTGCAACCTGCAATATTGTCCAACCTTCAATATTGTGCAATCTTTAATGTTGTGCAACCTTCAATATTGTGCAATATTTAATATTGTACAATCTTCAATATTGTGCAATCTTCAATATTGTGTCATCTTCAATATTGTTCAATCTACAATATTGTGCAATCTTCAATATTGTGCAACCTTTAATATTGTGCACCCTTCAATATTGTGCAACCTTCAGTATTTTGCAATCTTTAATATTGTGCAATATTCAATATTGTGCAACCTTCAATATTGTGCAATGTTCAATATTGTGCAATGTTCAATATTGTGTAGCCTTCAATATTGTGCAACCTTCAACATCGTGCAACCTTCTATATTGCGCAATCTTCAATATTGTGCAACCTTCAACATTGTGCGATCTTCAATATTGTGCAACCTTCAATATTGTGCACCCTTCAATATCGTGCAACCTTCTTTATTGTGCAATCTTCAATATTGTGCAATGTTCAATATTGTGTAGCCTTCAATATTGTGCAACCTTCAACATCGTGCAACCTTCTATATTGTGCAATCTTCAATATTGCGCAACCTTCAACCTTGTGCGATCTTCAATATTGTGCAACCTTCAATATTGTGCACCCTTCAATATTGTTCAACCTTCAATATTGTGCAATCTTCAGTATTGTGCAATCTTACAGTTTGTGAAATTAATATAATCGACTCTAACTTAAATATTATGGAGAGTTACATAATTTTGACAAAATTTATTACTGGAAGACCCAAACTTCAAAATGTAACTATAATAGGTACAGTTGAAAGAAAGCCTATATCTTTTAAAGTATTTGTTAATAAATGTAGAAAATAAGAGTAAAGAGTAATATAATATAAAACAGTTTAAGTTCTTTCTATTTGGAAGCCACGTTTATGCAAATGCTAATACCTTAAAGCTAGAGTTTAATTGTGCATATTTTATTAGCACACAAAATAACTTGATTTAGATTTTCAATTATACTAGGCTATATGTTTATTTAAGAGAAACAACGGTATTGTCGTGTTGCCTTTATTAAGCTGGAAACCGGATTATAAAGATTTACTTTACTTCAGCACATATGTTACGTTACGTGAATGTGGGGTGGAACAAAATTTTTAGACAGATAGTCATTGTTTATACCGTCATATTTGCAATCCATCGGTGGTTATTTCATCAATCTAAAATATAAAATTAAAAAAAGACAACAGTTCCTTATCATTATTGTACATTCATTTTTTTTTAGTCGACAACCAATTTAGTCCGATATGTTTCTCAAATCATAACTTGTGTATTACATACACGAAATATTTTTTCATTTAAACGTAGTATGTATGAACAAAGGCTAATAAAATAGCCCACGTTGTTTGAAAAGCTAACAATTCCCAAACCAATTAGTGGAATGTCATATAAAACATGAGAAGAGTAAACACAATTTGTGGACTTGTGTGTCTGACACGTTTGTGTTGCGTTGACTCTTGGTGTATTTGTTTAATCATATCATGCGTAACTAATTCAAACAAACGATTTTCAACTATAAATTGTAACAACAATGTGTTTTTAGAACAATGTTTTCATTACTGAAAGAAAGGCTAGTAAACTATGTAATAAATCAAATCATGTCATACTTGTCAATATTAAATTATTATCACGTTTAGTTCTATTCTACTTTTTTTTAATTAATTTGATTTATTTTGTGTCTTTTGCTAGTGTGTTGGCATTCAGTTTTGATTAAGATTCATTCATATGTAGTAGGATTATGAAAACTTTCAGCTTTTTATAATCAGATTACTCGTGTGAACAGTTATCCTTCCTCAAACCAAAGATATTTTTCTGAAGGGTCTGAAAAAATCCTCTAACTAGACTAAGTAAAAGTAACATATATTAATAATGGTATAACTATTGGCAAAAGTATATCTAAATTGTTTTAAGAATCATTAAAAATGATATTATATCACTTAAAAAGCAAATTGAGTAACGATTTAGCAAGTTAAAGTAAAATTCACCCCATAGTATCATATAGTTCAATTGGTTAATGACTTCTTGATTTATTTAGTATTTAGTAAAATAATATTTTTATTGGCAGAATAATAATGTGTTTTTTTTTTTTTTCTTTTTTAAGGAAAGCCTAATCTCCTTTTTGATGTTACTCTGCAAATTTCCAATAGACTATTGATTTGTACGGGACGTTTATTAAGACACATTAATGTGGAAAACTAATACTGTGCTGGATATATATTAGACATAAAAACTTTCAGTAAAGGCTAGGATTTTAACCTGTGCTATCCATAACTCATACTTAAAACTCTTGCCGTATAAGACTAATTAGTCACAAGCCCTTTCCCTTACACCCGCAATTACTCCATAATGTAATACATTTGTATAATCACCAGTAATTTACATGACCAATTATCCCTTACAGTCTAACTCTATTATGAGTCCTATTTGTACCTTTTTATATTCTAGCTAAATTTAAATATAATACGTAAATAGTGAAAATAAAAATAATTTATTGAATTTGGCTCAGTTGTGTATTGTTGTAATCCAGCTGATTGCTGAGATAAGTGTTGCTGAGATTGTATGCTGAGGTTCAAATTTGAGAAAGTATAGGTCTCTTAGGTGGACTGGCTTTATGCTATTACCAATAATCAGTTAACCTTAGTTAGTAACAAAGAATGCACCCACATCTTGATCGTAAGACACGTAATGACATTGGTGAGTACATGAACTAAATGGTACCCGTCTTATAGTATTTACAAATAGTTACACTTTTCATTAATAATTACCACCGGTATTTTGGTTCAAGTTACATACGTACGTAAATCAATTAGAAAGCGTTTACATTTTTCACCTTTTACATATGTTTGATGATGGGTGTTTATCATTTAACGGCTATTAAGACAATGGATAGGTGGTTGTGTTCGATCGGTGCATTTACACGTTCAATGGGATTGACGTAAGCCCATGCACGGATGACGTCACCGCTGTTAGGGGCTAAGGGGATTTGTCATTTCCCTTTGTTAAGTGGAAAGGTAAACCATAAATCCTTCACAAGCCTACATTAACATTTCACGTGGAAATAAATGCCTTACCCCTATATGTTCATTTCCTCTGGATCTAAATGATGAATATAAATAGGGTGTATTATGCAAATACATTCAAGATGATTCAATTGTATTCCTTACCAGTTGGTATTTTCTGTGATAAACAATCATTTTATTCGATTATCAATACTTTATTGTTAAGACTACAAATTTATCTCTGTTGGAATACTCTAGGCTTGTACGGACATTTAAAGCTGTAAACATAACTCCCGTTATTTGAGTGGTGGCTCAGGGGCTTAAGGCTTCGGACTGTCTACGGTTCGTGTCGGAACTTTTCTCGCTGACTTCAGTTTACGTATATGCCATGTTAATTGGCGAGTAGTGTTATATTTAGGAAATAACTAATAATAACTATAAGAAATTGAAATATGTACATGTCTACTTGAGGTAAAATTTGTCAATATTTAACACTGCGTGGTTATATATGACACTATCTGCGCTCATTGGGGGCTGGCTATACCCCCAACCCCATTAATATGGCTACTTAAGTTGATCCTAACCCAAACTCATATTCGTATAGTAAATAGTTAGAAAGCCTCTGATTAGCCTGATCAATAAATTTAATATCTAGATTATTTTAGCTATTTGAGAGAAAATAACCTTTTTTGTTACGCATCTAGACCAAATAAGTAATATATTTTTACCAAATTTTGTGGTCCAAAGTGTTATAGTCTTTTTAGAAATTGTGACTAGTCATTCCACGTTAAGTTGCATATTGATTGTTTACTTAATGATTGAATCTGTTAATATTGGGTATAACAGGGACAAGAACTATGATAATTAAAAATTATGTGTATTTTATAATAATCGTTTATAATTCATAGTGTCAGAATGGTCATGGCCTTCAAATGAAGCTAGCTTAAATAAATATTACAATTGTTCGTCATTTCTCGTTTATTTTCAATTACAGTAAACAATATTAAGACTGCGTAAGCAAACAGAACCTAAAATACCTCAAATCTGGCGTAACCTAGTTGTTGACTCCACTGAGGTTTGAAGGTTTGCAGACATCTTCTACAACCAGCGGCGTATGACTGGCACGTGAGGTACCGTTCGCTGGTGTTCCAGTTTACCAGGCCAGGATTAATTACCAGGTTTCTAACTGCCTCTTGACGCACGGTACAACCCTACCCACCCATACACGTGCAGTGGTAAAGATCCACTCACCCTTACACGTGCAGTGGTAAAGACCCACCCATCCACCCATACACGTTCAATGGTAAAGTCCCAACCGCCCACACATACAAATGCAGTGGTTAAGAAATACACTTGCACTTGTAAAGACCCACACGCCCACCCATACACGTGCAGTGGTAAACCATACCTAGGAGGTGCTGATCATAAAATTGTCCAAACGCCTAACGTGGGAATTGAACTCGCCATCTTTAAATTTATGAGAGAGCTTATTACCTCTTGTTTACCATACCCCTAATTGCTGCCTTATGAGTGTAATTTATGGAAATACGAATAAAGACTTACAATTATTAGATAAAAAATGTAAAGGAACATTTCCGTTAAACCATTACCAATTTTTCGTTTACCATTTTAGGTTTAGTTATCTTACGTTAGGTTTGGTTTGGTTATGTTAGGTTAACCTAAGTTATGGTTATGGTAATGAATTGACGGAAAATATTTCATAATAATTATGAATGAAAACAATACTAAGAAGGTGATACATCACACTAAACATTTTAAGTAAATATTGCAACAGATATTATTATTTGGATTTGATAATGGTATGTGTTTATGCAGCAAAGAAACGTGTGTAAAAACTAGCATAATTAATCACATAATTCCGTCGAGTAGAAATCATTTAATTTTTTTTCTGTTTTTAAATTTCAGCAGGAAAGGTTTTCTAGCATCCCTTTAGCAAGTACGTAGCGTTCACCAATCTTGTTACATTTAGAGTGAATCACGTAGGACAGGGTGAATCAGTCAGCCTTGTTATGAATATTAAAGCCACGCTTCCTCCAGCAAGCATCTGTCTTTGTGACGGACATTACGTGACATTTGTGTATTACATATAGGACGACATTCAGCTCAGTTACTTACTGCACATATCCGGTGCAGCTTTTACATTGGCAGTTGGAATCCACCTAACACAAAGTGTTTCTATATTCATGTAGGATTTTGTAAAATTATGACTGACAATTGTTGTAATTTAAAGTTAAGGTGAAGTGATACTTAGGAGTGTGATAAGGTTTATAAGGATGTACATTTGTTTGAATCAAATAAAAAAAATAGATAACAAATAGGTGAAAACATTTTAATAAAATACGTATTTCAAATAGGTAGTGAAAACTATATATTTGTTCACTTCGAACAATACGTAAGGAAAAGCATAAATACCTCGGTCCGTGTGTGGTTGGGTGGGTAAATTATCTTTACCACTGTTTTAATTTATCTAGGATTAATACGTTGAACGTTTAATAATTGTTAAACATTGAAATTGACCCAGCTGTTAGGGTTCGGGTGTACGTGTATGGGTGGAAGAGTAAATAATCAATGCCACCGTACGTGTAAGGTTGAGTAGGTAGGTGTGCGTGTATGGGTGGGTCCATACCTGAAGTGATATTTTGTTATTACTCAAGAAAAATTATGAAGGATTTAATTTTGCCCACAAAACCTATTATAATCTACTTATGGAATATTAAAAAAAAAAAAAATACTAAATTTAATTTCCACATTTAAATTTTATCCTGCTTTTAAACCTGCACAAAATTAATCTACTTATATCTAATTACAAATAGAATAAGGTTAGTTACAAAATAATAATAAAAAAATGGGTAACTTATTTATAACAATACCAAAACCACGTTAAAACAGAGGCCATACTTAATCAGTTGTTTTAACCTGAGGTTTATAATTTGGTTTGCAATATGGTACTTCCATGACATTTAAAACACAGCTTTACTGCGTAAAACGGATTAATTCGAATGGCTCTGCTTTCACTGCTCCCACGAGTAATATATGGGGTTAAATTTGATTACACTACTTCAAATTTATATTTTATTTTTACTGTGTACATGCTATTTATTTATATAAACACTATCAAAACGTATTACAAATAGTTTGGGCTTTGCGTGTTCTTCGATAACATAATATATTTTTACCTTGTTCAAATTCAAATTTATCATAACCAGCAAAGTACCCATGTTAGGTAACGTATTCACTACAGAGCAGCAGTATTTAGAAAAGGAGACGGTAGGTATCACGCGCATCTCCCACGATGCGCAATAAAAAAAAAATAACAAAAGTTAAAAGAAAAATACTGGTCTAATTCCCATAATTACAATTCCAGCTGATAAATGGTGAATAACTTGCTAATATTTAGCTAAATGCGTCAATGTAATTGACAGATTTAGTTAGCGGAATTTAATTGAATAATCAAATTAGCAGATTTCACACATTCGACGTACCGTATTTTCTTACCGTGTTCAGAACTATGTAATTTGTTTGTTTCAATAGTTGATTAAAAACTATTATAAACAATTAACTGTCAAATTAGTATTGCCATGGGACTTGAAACGATACTTCCTAATGAGACCCTGGGGCCGTGACCTGATGGAATTTCAAAATAAAGATAAGCCTATGTGTTAAGTAAAGACCCTAAGAGTGTCCATGTAAAATTTCAGCTCGATAGGTCCAATATTTTTTGCGTGATTGAGTAAAAAAAAACACACACACACACGCGCGCGCGCGCGCGCGCGCGCGCACACACACACACACACACACACACACACACACACACACACACACACACACACACACACACACACACACACACACACACACATTTATGTATGAACATACTGCCATACATGTTCAGTGGCACTGACCCACCCGCCCACCAATACACGTACAGTGGCACAACTCTAGTCTTCTCACACTTGACTGTCTGGTGCACCATCAGAGCTGATGTCTGTGAGACCGGTGATTCAACCGATCCAGAGACCCCACAAAGACTTAGAAATGCCATACACGACCTGACATATAGCCATGACGAATGTGTATTTCAGACGTGCCTTCACTCCCAACGAGCCTCCTAGTCTTCTAGCGCTTGACTGTCTGATGCACCATCAGAGCAGATGTCTGTGAGACCGGTGATTCAAACGATCTAGAGTCCCCGCAGAGACGTAGAGATGCCATACATGACTCTGACATATAGCCATGACGAATGTGTATTTCAGACGTGCCTTCACTCCCAACGAGCCTCCTAGTCTTCTAGCGCTTGACTGTCTGATGCACCATCAGAGCAGATGTCTGTGAGACCGGTGATTCAACCGATCCAGAGTCCCCACAAAGACTTAGAAATGCCATACACGACCTGACATATAGCCATGACGAATGTGTATTTCAGACGTGCCTTCACTCCCATCGAGCCCCCTAGTCTTCTAGCGCTTGACTGTCTGGTGCACCATCAGAGTTGATGTCTGTGAGACAAGTGATTCAAATGATCTAGAGTCCCCACAAAGACGTAGAGATGCCATACACGACTGTGACATATAGCCATGACGAATGTGTATTTCAGACGTGCCTTCACTCCCAACGAGCCCCCTAGTCTTCTAGCGCTTGACTGTCTGATGCACCATCAGAGCAGATGTCTGTGAGACCGGTGATTCAATCGATCCAGAGTCCCCACAGAGACGTAGAGATGCCTCACACGACCTGACATATAGCCATGACGAATGTGTATTTCAGACGTGCCTTCACTTCCAACGAGCCCCCTAGTCTTCTAGCGCTTGACTGTCTGATGCACCATCAGAGCAGATGTCTGTGAGACTGGTGATTCAATCGATCCAGAGTCCCCACAGAGACGTAGAGATGCCATACACGACCTGACATATAGCCATGACGAATGTGTATTTCAGACGTGCCTTCACTCCCAACGAGCCCCCTAGTCTTCTAGCGCTTGACTGTCTGATGCACCATCAGAGCAGATGTCTGTGAGACCGGTGATTCAATCGATCCAGAGTCCCCACAGAGACGTAGAGATGCCTCACACGACCTGACATATAGCCATGACGAATGTGTATTTCAGACGTGCCTTCACTTCCAACGAGCCCCCTAGTCTTCTAGCGCTTGACTGTCTGATGCACCATCAGAGCAGATGTCTGTGAGACTGGTGATTCAATCGATCCAGAGTCCCCACAGAGACGTAGAGATGCCATACACGACCTGACATATAGCCATGACGAATGTGTATTTCAGACGTGCCTTCACTCCCAACGAGCCTCCTAGTCTTCTAGCGCTTGACTGTCTGATGCACCATCAGAGCAGATGTCTGTGAGACCGGTGATTCAATCGATCCAGAGTCCCCACAAAGACGTAGAGATGCCACACACGACCTGACATATAGCCATGACGAATGTGTATTTCAGACGTGCCTTCACTCCCAACGAGCCCCCTAGTCTTCTAGCGCTTGACTGTCTGGTGCACCATCAGAGTTGATGTCTGTGAGACAAGTGATTCAAATGATCTAGAGTCCCCACAAAGACGTAGAGATGCCACACACGCCCTGACATATAGCCATGACGAATGTGTATTTCAGACGTGCCTTCACTCCCAACGAACCCCCTAGTCTTCTAGCGCTTGACTGTCTGGTGCACCATCAGAGTTGATGTCTGTGAGACAAGTGATTCAAATGATCTAGAGTCCCCACAAAGACGTAGAGATGCCATACACGACTGTGACATATAGCCATGACGAATGTGTATTTCAGACGTGCCTTCACTCCCAACGAGCCCCCTAGTCTTCTACCACTTGACTGTCTGGTGCACCATCTGAGCTGATGCCTGTGAGACCGGTGATTCAAACGATCTAGAGTCCCCACAGAGACGTAGAGATGCCATACATGACTCTGACATATAGCAATGACGAATGTGTATTCAGACGTGCCTTCACTCCCAACGAGCCCCGTAGTCTTCTAGCACTTGACTATCTGGGGCACCATCTGACGTGGCATTGTTAGCATATGGATAGGTCACTTGGTTTGTCGTGGTGGTAGTTTTACATGAAAGTTTTTTACATTCGTATACAACTATGCCAATAACAATTCATCGCATGAAGTTTAATAGCCATGTAGATAATTTAAAAGCATACCTACAAACTGATTATTATTTGGGGATTCATTTAATTAATAATCTTTGTCAATATGTTAAAATATATTTAAGTTATAGAAGTTCATGTTTATATTTTCAACAATGCAAAACATCCAATTGAGCTTGAAACATATAATATATCCTTAGAATAATAATACTAAACGAACACATAAGTCTATGACTTCAAAAAGTAATGATTTTAAAAGTGATAGATGATTTTTTTACGTACGTGTTAATAGACGTTTTGCTAAACTTCAACCCAACTGCAAACATGAATAAATTGATAGAAAATTACTTTTTGCATATATGAGAGGGGGTGGAGGGGATGAAGTGACTGAGGGAGTATTGTGTTGATTAAAGTGGTTAATTCCCTCCGCTAATTTTGCTGTGCTAACATAAAGTACATACAAGCGTTATCCCCATTCAAGTAAAAAGCTCCCCTTGTTATTTTTGTTTAAATAAAGCACTTTTTAATAATTTAATAATGAACGTTCAACGATTTCAATTGTTTCTGTAGTACATTGAAGTCTATGCAAATTTATTATATATATATATATATATATATATATATATATATATATATATATATATATATATATTCACTATTCATTCACAGCCTTGTTTCCCAAGAAATTCAGTAAAAACATGTCTATCATACTTAAAAATTGGTATATTAAAGTAGGCCTACTACAGTCTGCCAACAGGAATTTTATTTTTATATGACAAGTCAATAAAACTGTTTACGATAGGTTTTAATTGAAACTATTTTTCATTTATTCTATCGTGTAGCAGACAAACCTGGCTAGAACTCCAGTGAGGTACCAAGTACTTCTCTACTGCAACTCCCATGACACTGAGATGTGGAAACTTGTTGGATTAAGCTGATTAAAATAGAAATACTAGGAATATTTTGAAAAAAAAAAATTAAACCTATTTCAATTGTGAGCATGTAATTGTATTTATAAGTCAGTTGTACTTTTTTTGAAGTTAATAGGGAAGGATAACTACTTTCTTTTATTTCAATTATTTTACAATCAATTTACATGACCATACATTTATTACACCTTTCTCTTACTGAACCAGCTGAAAACTAAAAAAAATTGTTTTATAAGTTAAGAGTAATACTACATACAACATAATTTACATGTCATATTTACTATTCAGCATTTCAGCAACCAAAACATATTATTAAATTATACCATGAATTGCTTTGTATAGTAAACAAATTGTGCATTTTACTATTAAATTTCTGCTCGGTGACGTCTGACAAGGATGCTTGAAGGGGGACTGGAGGAAGGGGCTTACTTTTGAGAGATTATAGCACCCCTAAGAGAAGGGTGTGACTGGCCACTGCAGATATTGTTAATAGGATTGGTCGATTTGTATCTATTGACTGCACATTTACTATCAGCAGTTTTTCAGAAAAATACTTACCTTTCTAAGAATTATTATTGAAAAATTTGTCATTGAAGCCCATTCAAGTTTATTGTGTATGTTTTTACTAATAAACGTTAAAGGCCCATTATTTCCTTCGATATTGTATAAAAAATTCTCCTGTCAAACAACAGGAAAAGTTTTACCATATTTTTAAACTAATCAAAAATTAAATATATTACAGTTAAAAAATATTGAATGTATTATTCTGCTTAAAATTAAAATGATCAAACACGTTTCCGAAGACACACTGCGAGACTCAAAAATACATCTACTAAACTGACGATAACTAATATGTAATCGATCTATTCAAATCGACCAATCCGATCACTTTAGAGTGGCTCATGCCCACCCTTCTCGGAAGGTCGCTTAATCCCTCAAAGGTAAATCTCATATAGCCTACCCTTTAACACCCTTAATATTCTGTATATACAATGCAAATTTAACTTATTTACTTATCATATTAAAGTAAAATCCTGTATTATACTGTAAGTAACTGAGCTAAAAGACGTAAAGTGTATCATATATAAATGTCAACTGTATCCGCTGACAAGACTGATGGATGCTTCCTTGAGGAAGCGTGCCTTTAATATTCATAACAGGACTGACTGATTCACCCTGTCGTACATGCTTTGCTGGGGACGACACGCAATTGTCTCACTTCATTTGGTTTGAACAGGATAAAAAAAAAACACCAATCTTACATGCAGCTATGAAAAATAATAATTCAAATTGATGAACAATAGTAAATTTACTACTGGTTATTATTTATTATGTTTATGCTATAAGAGCTACTTAATAATGATTAGATATGCGTACATTGATGAATTTAGACACAGAATGATTAATTTAAAAGCAATATAATGATGGGAATGTGTGGTCTGGTCAATTTACATGGCTTTACTAGGTACGAGTGGATACTTCATTCCAGATAAATTTGCTGTGATTATCAAAAATAACGTAAACAAAACAAACATATCTAAACAAATAAATCGAACACAGTGCACTGTAATATTTGCAATATACAAATCGGTCCTCGGAATCAGCAGACATAGACATAACAATTACGCTTGCTTACAAACAAAAGCATATATATATATATATATATATATATATATATATATATATATATATATATATATATAGTAATGAGACTTTATTATGCAATAGTTTAAATTTATTTGAAAAATAATATTAGATATATTAAGCCGGTTGAGGCAAGTAATAAGAGTAGACAATAGTAGAGAAGTGAACAATTGGTTACAAGATATGTTAATGGTGGATACCAAGGGAGTGAGTGATGAATGTACCAAATTAAATGGATTTGCGCCTAAAAGGCAAACACATGCAAGAGGTTGTAACAGACCAAACTCAAACGGGATAAGTTGGAGGAGGCGTGTCGCCACACCCAAGCGACTGGAGAGCTAAACCGGGGCTTTGTTTTTTTTTTGTGAACAAAAATTTAGTTTAGTTACTTATGAATGTAAAATAAAATTCACTATCCATTTAAAATAACAAAACTCAAAAATTAATAAAAAACCCTTGAAAACATTTAAATAGTTCCCTTCTTTGAATCGATTCCCTTTTAATAACTTAAAACACTATGATGAATTTTGATAATGTTATTTAAACATATATTCTAATAGTTATAGAAAATAAACAATATCGTATGCTTGTTAGTGCTGTTCTTGACCACGACGGAAACACACATACCTCTCACTCGCACTAGTGGTATACTAAACCGTTTATGGGCTTATATCAACCTAATGACCAAACACGAGCACATATCAATGGTCCCTAATAGCTGTGCTTATTCATTTACAATCTATACTATCTGTAGCTAAGCTGTGGAATAGTCTAGTTATCTTTACTGTATCATATAAAATCAGTTTGGCTCGATTAGTTTTATAAGTGTTAAGATACATTACAGAATCTAACATCGTTATCCTCTATTCAGATTAGTTTTATAAGTGTTAAGATACATTACAGAATCTAACATCGTTATCCTCTATTCAGATTAGTTTTATAAGTGTTAAGATACATTACAGAATCTAACATTGTTATCCTCTTATCCGATTAGTTTTATAAGTGTTAAGATACATTACAGATTCTAACATTGTTATCCTCTATTCAGATTAGTTTTATAAGTGTTAAGATACATTACAGAATCTAACATTGTTATCCTCTATTCAGATTAGTTTTATAATTGTTAAGATACATTACAGAATCTAACATTGTTATCCTCTATTCAGATTAGTTTTATGCGTTATGATACATTACAGAATCTAACATTGTTATCCTCTATTCAGATTAGTTTTATAAGTGTTAAGATACATTACAGAATCTAACATCGTTATCCTCTATTCAGATTAGTTTTATAAGTGTTAAGATACATTACAGAATCTAACATTGTTATCCTCTATTCCGATTAGTTTTATAAGTGTTAAGATACATTACAGAATCTAACATCGTTATCCTCTATTCAGATTAGTTTTATAAGTGTTAAGATACATTACAGAATCTAACATCGTTATCCTCTATTCAGATTAGTTTTATAATTGTTAAGATACATTACAGAATCTAACATTGTTATCCTCTATTCCGATTAGTTTTATAAGTGTTAAGATACATTACAGATTCTAACATTGTTATCCTCTATTCAGATTAGTTTTATAAGTGTTAAGATACATTACAGAATCTAACATTGTTATCCTCTATTCAGATTAGTTTTATAATTGTTAAGATACATTACAGAAAATAACATTGTTATCCTCTATTCAGATTAGTTTTATGCGTTATGATACATTACAGAATCTAACATTGTTATCCTCTATTCAGATTAGTTGTATAAGTGTTAAGATACATTACAGAATCTAACATTGTTATCCTCTATTCAGATTAGTTTTATGCGTTATGATACATTACAGAATCTAACATTGTTATCCTCTATTCAGATTAGTTTTATAAGTGTTAAGATACATTACAGAATCTAACATTGTTATCCTCTATTCAGATTAGTTTTATGCGTTATGATACATTACAGAATCTAACATTGTTATCCTCTATTCAGATTAGTTGTATAAGTGTTAAGATACATTACAGAATCTAACATTGTTATCCTCTATTCAGATTAGTTTTATAAGTGTTAAGATACATTACAGAATCTAACATTGTTATCCTCTATTCAGATTAGTCTTATAAGTGTTAAGATACATTACAGAATCTAACATTGTTATCCTCTATTCAGATTAGTTTTATGCGTTATGATACATTACAGAATCTAACATTGTTATCCTCTATTCAGATTAGTTGTATAAGTGTTAAGATACATTACAGAATCTAACATTGTTATCCTCTATTCAGATTAGTTTTATAAGTGTTAAGATACATTACAGAATCTAACATTGTTATCCTCTATTCAGATTAGTCTTATAAGTGTTAAGATACATTACAGAATCTAACATTGTTATCCTCTATTCAGATTAGTTTTATGTGTTATGATACATTACAGAATCTAACATTGTTATCCTCTATTCAGATTAGTTTTATAAGTGTTAAGATACATTACAGAATCTAACATTGTTATCCTCTATTCCGATTAGTTTTATAATTGTTAAGATACATTACAGAATCTAACATTGTTATCCTCTATTCAGATTAGTTTTATAAGTGTTAAGATACATTACAGAATCTAACATTGTTATCCTCTATTCCGATTAGTTTTATAATTGTTAAGATACATTACAGAATCTAACATTGTTATCCTCTATTCAGATTAGTTTTATAAGTGTTAAGATACATTACAGAATCTAACATTGTTATCCTCTATTCAGATTAGTTTTATAAGTGTTAAGATACATTACAGAATCTAACATTGTTATCCTCTATTCAGATTAGTTTTATAATTGTTAAGATACATTACAGAATCTAACATTGTTATCCTCTATTCCGATTAGTTTTATAATTGTTAAGATACATTACAGAATCTAACATTGTTATCCTCTATTCAGATTAGTTTTATAAGTGTTAAGATACATTACAGAATCTAACATTGTTATCCTCTATTCAGATTAGTTTTATAAGTGTTAAGATACATTACAGAATCTAACATTGTTATCCTCTATACCGATTAGTTTTATAATTGTTAAGATACATTACAGAATCTAACATTGTTATCCTCTATTCAGATTAGTTTTATAAGTGTTAAGATACATTACAGAATCTAACATTGTTATCCTCTATTCAGATTAGTTTTATAAGTGTTAAGATACATTACAGAATCTAACATTGTTATCCTCTATTCAGATTAGTTTTATAAGTGTTAAGATACATTACAGAATCTAACATTGTTATCCTCTATTCCGATTAGTTTTATAATTGTTAAGATACATTACAGAATCTAACATTGTTATCCTCTATTCAGATTAGTTTTATAAGTGTTAAGATACATTACAGAATCTAACATTGTTATCCTCTATTCAGATTAGTCTTATAAGTGTTAAGATACATTACAGAATCTAACATTGTTATCCTCTATTCAGATTAGTTTTATGTGTTATGATACATTACAGAATCTAACATTGTTATCCTCTATTCAGATTAGTTGTATAAGTGTTAAGATACATTACAGAATCTAACATTGTTATCCTCTATTCAGATTAGTTTTATAAGTGTTAAGATACATTACAGAATCTAACATTGTTATCCTCTATTCAGATTAGTCTTATAAGTGTTAAGATACATTACAGAATCTAACATTGTTATCCTCTATTCAGATTAGTTTTATGTGTTATGATACATTACAGAATCTAACATTGTTATCCTCTATTCAGATTAGTTGTATAAGTGTTAAGATACATTACAGAATCTAACATTGTTATCCTCTATTCAGATTAGTTTTATAAGTGTTAAGATACATTACAGAATCTAACATTGTTATCCTCTATTCAGATTAGTTTTATGTGTTATAATACATTACAGAATCTAACATTGTTATCCTCTATTCAGATTAGTTTTATAAGTGTTAAGATACATTACAGAATCTAACATTGTTATCCTCTATTCAGATTAGTTTTATAAGTGTTAAGATACATTACAGAATCTAACATTGTTATCCTCTATTCAGATTAGTTTTATAATTGTTAAGATACATTACAGAATCTAACATTGTTATCCTCTATTCCGATTAGTTTTATAATTGTTAAGATACATTACAGAATCTAACATTGTTATCCTCTATTCAGATTAGTTTTATAAGTGTTAAGATACATTACAGAATCTAACATTGTTATCCTCTATTCAGATTAGTTTTATAAGTGTTAAGATACATTACAGAATCTAACATTGTTATCCTCTATTCCGATTAGTTTTATAATTGTTAAGATACATTACAGAATCTAACATTGTTATCCTCTATTCAGATTAATGGCATTAAACTATTATGTTTGCTTTAAAAACTGTAATTAAAGAAAGGCTCATAAAGACAATTAGCTACTAGAATGAGCTGTGCCTACTACAGGGGTTAAATTTTAAGAGTTATCTCAAATTTAGTTTGTATTTTATTTATTACCGTAAGGATGGTGGCATATTTTACCTATATCACCAACAAAATAAAATGGAGATATATGTATTCCATGTTATGCACATAGTTTTGAATGTTAGAAGCACTGCTTCAATAAAAAAATAATCTTTAACGAAAATTGTAAAACCTGAATTTGTGGAATCGTATGAAAATTAATTATGTAAACAAGCTATGTTAGTTTGTTGTAAATATGAATGTTGTAGGTAATAAAACTTAATGAAATTCTAAACAGTAAAATTAAAATTTAGTTAGCATAGGTCATTCCAAATAGACGACTAAGTTTCTCTTTGTCCACTGAATATGTTAGTGTGTGGTGGGGAGGGAGGGGTGGTTAGTTTACATTTGAGGGATTATAACCCCCTCTGAGAGGGGAGGCAAAAGGCCCACTCGCCGAACAGTAATAGCATTAGTCGGTTTGAATTAATAAATTGATTAAATACTAGCCTATTGAAAACAAACCTAATTTGTAAGATTGGACATCCTTATACAGTTGGTTGTCAAAGAACTCGGAAGAATTAACACACTACCCATTTTAGGATACAAGTACCGTTTTAAAGTTATTTGTTAGTATTGGATTTTTAATGATTTGTAGATAATATTTGGAGATTTTCAAGTTTTTAGAAAAAAAAATGTTTCGACAGGTATAAAAAACTCCTGTCGTTTTCAGGTGTACTTACTAACTTAGACTACATCTAAAACTAATATTTCTTTCCTCTAAACCGATACTAATCCAAGAAAATACTAAAAACAACTTGCTTAGCCACTACCGATGACTGTTAAGAAAGTCAAGTCTTCTTAAAAACCAACACAATTAAGATAATTATACAATATAAAAACACAATAAAATGAAATTAAAATTGCGTTAATTTTATGTAGAGATGGACAGGTTAGGACTATCCTATCGTACACCCAACTATTACTTAACGTTATAGATTATTATAAATTTACAAAATATAAATTGATATGAAATATTTAAAATTTGTAAATAAATTATGAAATTAAGTTAGTTAAAAAGTAAATATATTGTGTAAAAGCAACAGTTGAAAAAAATTACAACAGTAAGTTAAGTGAAAAAATCAATATTATACCACTTAACTAATGATATTTCATAAAGTACACTTTTTATAACAAATATTATCAAATTACTCTAAAAATACGTCATCTTTCATACCGCATCCAGTTCATAATACCAAGTGCCGTGATGCAGTCAGTCTGCAAGGCCAAACGATGGTGTAGTATGTATGAATTGTACCCACCCTCACATACATTATAGGAGATATTGACCAACCCACCACTCCTATACGTACAATAGTTTTGAATTCTTGAGATCATTTCGCCTAATGCAAAATTTTAAACAAAGCAATGACAATTAATTATTTAATTTTTGTATTAATCAACTGTGTAATTGAATTCAATATAATTACTCGGAAGGAGCACATACTTATTAATATGCACCATAAATCAGTTTGAAGGATTCAAATTTCATAAATTGTAATTTTGTAACTTTGTAATTTGTAATAAATTGTCAATAACCAAAAATGAAACAATTCACTCCTCTTAAATGGTTTCTTGAACCTTTAGTATCAAACCGATACTTTGAACTATTATTAACAAGCGATACGTATGCATGACTTTAGAGACATGAAATTTCTACGTGAAATTTCAAAAAATGATTTTCATTGCCACGAGAGCTCTTTGTATCTAAACAGGTACTATTGGTTAATTAGTGGTTAGCAGACCTTGTGTACGGACACACTAAATCTACATGTACATGTGCATATGGATATGTGTGCTTGGTAATTGAGTTAATAGGCTTAGCAGTGAATACTGTTTGGTTAATTAGTGGTTAGCAGACCTTGTGTACGGACACACTAAATCTACATGTACATGTGCATATGGATATGTGTGCTTGGTAATTGAGTTAATAGGCTTAGCAGTGAATACTGTTCACTGCAGTGGCTTATCACCAATCAGTCCTTGACCTAATACTAGGCGATTATCTCTAAAGTAACGCTTTGTAAATGTTAGTTTCAAAACACCATGTGATGGTAGGATTTCTAAAGACATTCCTATATCTTTGATAAAGCAAGAAATACAATTGAATACGACCCCAAACATTAATGTGGTAATATGTAATATCCTGGCAATCGCTTATTCATTTAAAAGGGTAAGTAAGTGCATTGTTTATATGTAATCTATATTTTCCAGTGACAACTGTGTCAATGTGCTGTCTATATTATCTATAAGTTAACCAGACGTTTCGCCCATATTTTGATGTGGCATCCTCAGGGGTTTCGCTGAAATTGACTCTGGTTATCTTTTAAATAGTGTATTTACGCCTTGACATGGTTGTCGAAGGAATTTATAGATTATTGTTAGGACATTATACGAATATGCGTACGATCTAAAGATCTCCAATCTTTATTTAAGCATCTGGCGTTATTTAAAAAAAAAATATATATATATAATGTATCCATTTAAAATTAAAAATTGAACAATGTTAAATATTAAAATATCATTAAACATAATGCGTCGTAACTTCGTTGAATGTCATTAAACTTTAAATGTGCAATGAAACTGATAGAAGCAATCAATACGTTTTACAGCGTTGAATATATTTAGAATAAGGAAGTAAACGAACATGTAATATCAATATTTATTGTAGAAAATTAAGTTACTAACACAGGAAGAAAGTAAAATAGTAACAAATAATATTTCAGCTTCGTTTAGTCACTAAAATCATTAAATTATTGTAGGAATAAAGAGTGGCCTTCTTATACTTAAATAAGCACCTAACATTTTATTGAGATTATACAAAAACTATTCAGAGTTGCTTGTATTTTAACAGTCAACGTTCGTTTCACAAACGGACCATTGATATTTCAGTAAAAAATTAACTAAACTAACTAAACGTATGTTTTATAGTTAAATACTATAAATGAACAAAGTAATTCGTTTGTATCGAAAAGATAAAATTAAAACAATCATAATTTTATTTATTTTCACAAAATTATTCAAAAAATAATATTTTTGAACAGATTCATTGTAAGTATCCAATGGAATGACTGACCGATTTCCCTATTTAAAAGATAATTTCAAGGTCAAAATATACTTTTTTGCGTTGATATAAATAATTCAATAAAAAGCTTATATAATTTTATAAAGTTGTTATAATTAGGCTGACTAATTTATCGATCCTATATCATAATAAGTACTGTTACAAAAAAATAAAAAATAAATAAATAAAAATCTTTACAAAACGCAACCATCCCTATTGTTCAATGGCCACCCATATTTCATAAGACATAATCACTAGCGCCTTCTTGTAACTGATTCACCTCACTACAATAAATATCACACCCCTTGACAAGAGAAAAGATAGCACTCCATATATCAAACAAGTCACACCCCACCAACTACAGCACTGTTATATATTGGAAAGGGAGCTCGGAGGGGTGTTGAAATTAGCAGAGTTGAAAATTACTGATGTAATCTTCCTTCATAATTATTTACTGGTTTGTATTTACAGTGAAGTCTGGATGATATATTTGTTAAATAATTGAAGTGGCGCAAGTTTTTACAGAGTTACAACACTATCAGCACAACTTCGTTCATTGCCAATATTTTCAATAAACATGAAATGTTATAAATATTAAATTATGACAGTAAAATATTGTACTTTTACTTTATTAAAATCAAAAAATAATAATAAAACTTGTAAATCTTATAATTTTCAAATTTTTATATCATTACTGATATATGTTTGACAATTCAGTACATTTTATTGTATAAATCTAGCACGAAATATAATAAGAGTAGGTAGACGTAATCAGTTGACCAATGGAACATTATTTTTGCTGTACCTAAGGCAAATGCTACTGCATAAAGTCAAAAAACTAGCCTTCCATATTTTTCTTAGCATCAATTAATATGCTTTAATTTTGAATTCAAGTTTAAAAATCGTTTCGGTATTAGTAAATGTATTCTAAATTTATATAATATTTCACAGAACATTTATTGGTCTTATAATTACCTATTTTACTTTCTATGGAAACACTTTGATAAATAGTTAGCACTAAACCCCATGTACTGAAGATCCTCTTGGAGTAATTATTTTGTAAATATACCATTTTCATTCAATCAGATTTCCATCTCTCTTGAGATGATGAACTCTTATTACAAAATTAATTTCAAAAGACCTAACGGACGTTAATAAAATACACGTGAGTGAAGTTGAAAGTAGTGAAAGGATGTAAGGTATGAATCGAAGCTGATCAGCTGTGAGGAGAATCAACGACAAAATCTGATCTGATGAATATTCCATCCCAATAATCTCTCTAAAGCGTTGAAAGGTGACGGAGTGTAACAGAATGAAGGGTGTAATTTAAGCTAAAGGTATTGAATATTCTAACAAAATTAATATACTTCTTAGTGTAACAAAATTTTAATACTTTTTTAGTCAACGATTAGGTTTTTTTTATTATGCTACCTTAAGAAAGCATAATCCACCAAATGTTTTGGACTATATTTTATAAAGATCTTACTACAATTGGTTTTGGATATTTTTTATATGAATATGTTACGTTAAAAAATATATAGTACATTACAGGCCTACTGTTTACTGATTAGGACTAGGGATCCTATAGTGGCTGAAGACACCTACCATCCTGCCTTGGATATCGACTTGAGTGTACCTCTATCTGCCATTGCTCCTCAATTTAATTTCACCCCTAATTACTACAAATGCGATATGCAGCAACTGAGAGCTGAAATCAATGATTTGAATTTGGATTTGGAGAGGTCTGAGGGCGGCAGTGAAGCTAACTTTAATAAATACATCACTGAGCTAAGCAGCATGATTAAAAGAAATTCTCCTCTGAAACGTGTTGGAAGATCTCCTTTCCCTCGTTGGTTTAGCTATGAGCTAAAGTCTATGGTGATTAACAAAAAAACATTGCATAGAATTTATAAGACCACAGGTTTGGGAAGTGACTACATGGCCTTTGCTAGAGCTAGAACTGCATGTAAGGCCCTTGCTGTTGGATGTTACAACTCTTACATTTCACATGTTGATGGTGCTATCTCCTCTGGAAATCCTAAGGTTTTTTGGAGTCACATCAAGAACCTTAGGCGCAGCGACACTACTCCCATTAGTATGACTCTAGGCAACAGGGAATCTTTTGATCCAACTGAAATGTGCAATTTATTTGCTTGTCACTTCTCCAGTGTCTTCTCTGAACCTGTTCAAAGCACTGTGGTTCTACCCCTAAGAGACAACAATGTTTTCATGTCAAAGGTTGAATGCAGCGCTGAGGAGGTTAAAAAAAAGATCGATGCGCTTGATGTATCAAAAGGTGTTGGACCTGACTGCATCCCTCCGGTCATCATGCGACAATGCAGCGACCTGCTGTGTAGCCCACTCTCTAAGCTCTTCAACCTTAGTCTCCAAGAAGGTTTCTTTCCTTCGTCTCTGAAAACTAGTTACGTAGTTCCAATTTTTAAAGATGGAAGTAGAGATTCAGCATCCTGCTATCGACCCATTACCATACAGTCACCGAATGCCAAGATATTTGAATCAATAGTCCTCGATCGCCTTAAGCCACTCTTTGCTTCAATTTTGATACCGGAACAACACGGTTTTACTAGTGGCCGCTCGACTGTTACTAATGTTGTCCAGTACGAGGAATATATTCTGGCTGCCTTCGCTAAATACTCTCAAGTAGATGCAATGTACCTAGACTGTAGCAAGGCATTCGACAAGGTTAGCCACTCCTTGCTTATATCTAAGCTTGAGTCTTATGGCATTTTTGACCCTCTACTATCTTGGTTGAACAGCTATCTGACAGGGAGATCATCCATAGTCAGGTTTGGTGGTGGCTTTTCTAATCCCTTCAGTGTCAAATCAGGGGTTCCTCAAGGCTCCCTATTAGGTCCCTACCTTTTCAACCTGTTTATAAACGACATTGGTGAGGTCATTGAGAGCAATTTTCTACTCTTCGCTGATGACATTAAGCTCTTCAGAGTTATTGACAGAGTCGAGGACAGCAATGTTTTGCAGCGGTCACTAGATGGTGTTGCTAAGTGGTGTGAAGACAATATTATGCAGCTTAATAAGTCTAAATGTTGGGTAATGTCCTTTCATAGAGGTGATACTAATCTCAAAGCAGATTATTGTATCCAGAGCACTAGTTTGCAGCATGTTTAGTTTATCAAGGATTTGGGAGTGCATATAAGTCAAACTCTTTCTCCTGAACGTCATATTGATGTAATCTCTGGCAGAGCTAGTAGGCTTCTGGGGCTTCTATCACGAGCTGCTAGAAGTGGTTTATCCATACACTCCATTACAACTCTGTATAAATCTCTTCTGCGTCCTAATCTCGAGTATGCTTCTGTTGTTTGGAAACCATTCTATCTTCATCACACCATCAGATTGGAAAGAATACAGAGAAGATTTATTAGACTTGTTGGTTCAAGATTGGGGTTTCCATTCTACGATGTTCCTGTTGAAGATTTGATGAAGCAACTTGACCTTTGCCCTCTTGAAGTTCGGCGTGATCTTGCTGACCTCTCCTTCCTTTTCAAGCTGATAAATGGGAACATCGACTGTCCTGCTCTGCTCTCTAAGATTGAGTTCAGGATTCCACGCATCATTAGGTCAACGGAGCTTTTCGTCCACAAACACCACCGTACCAACTACCTGAAGTTTGGACCTGTGGCAAGATTGCATCAACTTGGAAACTCCGTCCCTGCTGAAGTGGATTTCTTCAATGACAGTCTTAGCACCCTAAAACGGAAATGGATTGCCTCTACAACAAAGGACTTTCCACAATGCAACCTACCTAGCACACCTACCTAATTACCTCCACACTTGTTACCCACTTTTACCACACACACGCGCGCGCACACACACACACACACACACACACACACACACACACACACACACACACACACACACACACACACACACACACACACACACACACACACACACACACACACACACACACACACACACACAAACGCACGCTGGCACACATACGCACATTGTCTACAATACTTAAACGCTACGCATGTAATGTAGTTTTAAGCAACCCTTATTTTGTTGTTGTGTTGTTTATTTATTTTATCTATTTATTATATAATTTATCATTATTGTTAATCACACTTTATTGTTGTTATTTTTTAAATAGATATTACTGTTATTTGATATTATTTCATTCCTCTTAATTTATTGTTGTTACATATTCTTACCGATTATTGCTGTTTACTTTTTGTTTAATTACTTTTGGGTTCTTATCTACAGGAAAACGTTGGAATTGTTACTTTAAGTTATTATTATTCTTAGTCATAGCACTTTTTAGCTTGTTTTCCTTTTGATACTATTACTCAATAATTATATTTCTTTGCACTGTTACTAAATTGTACCACTTTGTCTTTCTTGTATTATTGTATTATTGTTTTTGTCTGTCATCAAATTTATGTATGTAATGGCATTGCCATTGAAATAAATAAATAAATAAATAAATAAATTAGTTATGTATTTCATAACATACACAAAGTTTTTTCGATTGTGCAAGATTTCTGATAGTCTAAGTAAATAAAAACCAACGCAATACTTTGACCCCCACCATATATAATATCATGATGGAAAAAAGATGGTTCTCGTATTTAGTTGCATTCTACTCCTTTTGGTGAATCTACCTGAAACTTGAAGTACAATTACCGTTTTACGTAAATA
Organism: Stictocephala bisonia; assembly: GCA_035578905.1. Taxonomy (NCBI): domain Eukaryota; kingdom Metazoa; phylum Arthropoda; class Insecta; order Hemiptera; family Membracidae; genus Stictocephala; species Stictocephala bisonia. Next base: position 725,674 of record JAQJVL010000314.1, read on the forward strand.
ATGTCATCAATCGAAGTTCATTACAGAACTATTTTACTGTTTTGAAACTAAAAATCTAAGATCAAAGAATATTAAAATCTAATTTAGTTTAAATTAATATGTGTATAAATCTTGTTCGTTTATTTTATAAAATAACTTAAATGGAACGTTAATTTTTCAAACATTTATTTACTATAATGCTACTTAATTTTGATCTAGGTAACAGTATTTCAATAATATCCCTTTTTGTGTGGGGGAGGGGGTTGGATTTTATAGGTCTAATATTTGTAAACAAATTTATTAAACAGCTTGATATTACTTTTTTGAAGGCTGACATACTTCTAAGGGGAACATTCTATAAATTTTCCCTTAAGCTAACCCATTTGAATATATTTCCCAGAAAACACGGAATGTCACCACGTATACACTAATTACCGATTCCCCCGACCACATTGATGTTTTTAACTATAGTGGATAGTTTACTACCATCTAACTGCTGAAAGGTAAAACTACATATATTATCAAAAAGCATCCAAATATGTACGAATACACTTAGAAAATATCTATTTAACAACAATATTTCATTTAAGCAATTTGACAAACATATGTTCATAAAAATACATTTTACGTCAAACTAATGCAATGGTTTATGTCGATTCTCTATTTTCAACCTAATTGCCTGTAAATAATAAGTAATATGAGTCCTTGAAATTACCGGTAAGTGTTTATTTTGATAAAATAAAATCAAATAAAACAAATCAATATTAACAAATAATTTTACGACAAACATAACATCTAGATAAAAAAATCTTACACGTTATTACAAGGTTATTACAAATTAATAAATATACATGATTGATTGACACTTTTTAAAATATTTACTTGTGTAAAGTATAACGTTAATACACTTTCAAATTTGTAAAAATGTAAAAATTCAATATGTAAAATTTAAATAAAAAATTCCTACTGGTTTTAAGGTAAAAGTGGATATTTTTATAAAAGAGACAGTTGCAATAAAAAGTAATTCATTTTTATAGTTCGTGCAGGGAATAAGATATTAGAGACTACGTACAACGAAAAACTTCCCTCCTCCCCTCAATCACAGCAACAATTAATCCGCGCAATTCACCATGTTGGCTTATTACCACGAGAATAATTAACAATGATTAATTACAATAGAGATATTAATCAAACAAGTGAAATAAATAACAATTTAAATGTCAAATTAATTATTTTAAATATCAATAATATGTTTTAACTCTTACTTTGTCTATTATCAGTTGTATTATATATACAGTCTGTTACATAACTACCCTTTAGTAATGATAGTTTTATTACAGTGTTGGAAGCAATATTTTGATATACTGTATTAACATATCCCCTCTATTGTAAATTATATAAAGTGTTACTAACATTTTGTGTTACTAAATTAAGGCTATTGTTATTAAGGCTATTAGGTGTAACAGTTAGACACGAGGAAATCATTTTTGGATTAACCATTAACTCATATTGAATTTGCATAATTTAAAATTATAAATAATTAAATTTAAGTTATCTCTTATTTACGATTTTTTATTTTAAATTATTTAGTTTATATTTTGCATGCTAACGTGTTAATATCTGTCAATATAATGTTAGTGCATTTTAAGCTGGACTTGCATTAAAAAAAAAAAAAACACAACAAATAATATGCTTCTCTGTGACTTTTGAGTACTTAGCCTTGCTGTATAAGTAAACAAACTTAGACATTATTATGAATTATTATTTAAGTTTAAAGGCTCATTTACTCTTACTCATTCACATTAACCTAGCCCTTTTCTATAAACAAATGATAATACAACAATAAAATATCATAATTGTATCAAATGATTTTAAGAATTTGTATGGTTCACAATCGTTTACCTTTTTCATCGACTAAAGAAATCACACTGTAAAATGTTCATTTGTCAGCGTGGGTGTACTAAAAACTAACAAAGTCTATTGTTCCTAAACATTATATCTAAATATAGTAAAATGAGAACCATTCTTCAAAATCTTAAAACTTAAACATAAGAAGTCTTGTATAGTAACCTTATCAGATGATACTAAAAACCAAATTAAAAATCTAATAAACCTTCTTGTAAAATTAGCCTATAAAATTATACTAACAAGCTTTTAAGGTGTGTTGAATTGCCAGTTTTATACTTTATCGTACAATACGTGAAATTTATTTAACGAATGGAATACTGACTTTCAAGAATATTAACTTTAATTTTTTAAATCTTTGTATAAATTACGGAAATGTAAAGATACACGTATTTTGCAAAATTTTTAGGCATTCATAGCCGTAGTTTATATTATGTTTAATTTAATGTTGTTTAAAAAATAATATTTTTTTTATTATTCATAAATAAATAGTATCATTTCTCGTTACTAGCCTAATATCAATATAAACATGTTCATGTAAAAGTATTCTCATTTTAATAACCCTCAACGAACATTTTAAATTATTTTTAACTTCATAGTTTGTATGGCAAAGAATGTCTTTATTAGAAGTTCCTAAATTATTTAAAAGTATACATTAAATAATGGGCAAAGAAAATTTGATTTAATCCTTGGCAAATAAAAATGAGAACAGCGGAACGCAAGAAATATCAGCAATCTGTAAAGAAGGAAAACAATAATAACATACTAAAACTAATATAAGTAAGTTACTAAGCAATTACTCATATTTGTAGAGACAATAAATGTGTATTACTAACCTTCTGTCACACAATATATATTTAAAATTAGTCTTACTGATTAACTTGAACTGTAATTGTGTGTTGAACAGTTATTTAAAGTTTGTCACAAAATTAAAAAATACATAGTTATTGAATATTATAATTATTAAGTCATTTACCTTAAACAGCTTTAAAATATAAAAATAATTGAATTCATAACATTGCACTTTGTATCCAGGCAAGATTGCATATTGTTAATGTATTCGCCTAATTGGTTATCATTCGAAAAAGGAAAATAATTAGAACAAAACTCTCCCTTTCATGTTTAATTTTCTTGCCTTTGAAATATTTACAATATAAGTATATTTTTTCCTGTACAGAAAAGTTTTTAAACAACTTATTTATTTATTTACAATGTTTCAAAATAGGTTAAAAATCCAATTAATGTGAAACTACACAACTAATACCTACATATAACAAACGATATAGTCAACACCACTGTACGTGAATGGGTAAGCGGATGGGGCAACAGCACTTTACGGTCCCAATGACGGTAGATTTTCCTACATTATCAAAATTGTTTCAATAGTATATTTTAGCATACCTGAATTTTATAAGTATAGTATACTTATAATTCTTACTCCGAATATTGATTAGTTAAAATACATTTATAAAAACTAGAAAAAAAAGAAATTGGTTAAATAAAATACATTTTAATAAACTTAATAAAATAGAGAAAACCAATCACTATTTTTTGTATGTTAAAAAATACACAAATATCTAAAAGAATATCGGATAAGCTCCTTATACAGTGCATGCACAACAAATTTTCTTTAAAAATAAGGAAAAAATGTTCATTCTAACAAACTAGAGATACTTGTGTCAATAGAATCTTGATTCGCTATAAAAGTTAAAACTCAATGAGGAGCTGTTTTATACACCACGTATGTTATGGATAGAATGTTAAGACATAGTGAAAAAAGACAGAAGAAAAACTGAAAAGAGTTGTGCGCAAGTATACTGTGATCATTAAATTATGATTTATTTCGTTTGAATTAAAAAAATATTTTTATTGAACTGCTAATATTTTTAGCTTTTTAGTTTGAAAATGGCGTTTTAAAGTTAAAGCTAATTCTGAATAAAGGACTGTTACTATATTTATTTGTCGTAAAATGTGGAATAAAAACTAACAGCTTTGTTTTGTCTCTGAGATAATAATAATAATGCTCTAATAATTAGTTGATATTATAATAATGAATTTTATATTAAAATAGGCTTTTTAAAATGCTTATCTACCATATTTATATGAGAATAAGTATATATGTAACAGTTATGGAGAATTTAATTCTTTAAATAGAGCAAGCCAATACTATAATATATGAATAACTTGATGACATATGTACAAAATAATCTATACTTGTTGAACGTCACTAGTTTGATTTACGCTGATGCACAAAGGGGTGGGGAAATGGGGTGCATCAACGAGGGACTTATTGATGTATTGTGTTGATTGAAGTGGGTAATTCCATCTGCTAATTGTGCTGCGTTAACACAAAGCACAAACATATTTACTGTGTAAATCACTCATGCATATGTATATAAAGGAATCTCATTGAAATGTGTAATCAAACAACACCATATTGATATGATCAATAAGTTACTACTGTATTACTTTTATGAAACACCTGTAGAAATGTTTTGGTCAGAATAATGGTTTACTTAAAGTTGTATGAAAAATAAGGTTGCTTCATGGGTACATGAATGGTTAATTTGAATACGTAATGAACTGTTGAATGACAATTCGTAAATATGTAGCATTGTGTTTTTATAGACTAGACAACTAAATACACCGAGACTGTACATTTAATGAATATTAAATTATATAAATAGTCCAAATATGTAGATCAATGTGGACATGAGTATGAAGTATATCTATTGTAAAATAATTCAAATATTAAATTATTTCATTTGATCATAGAAAAACTATTAAACAATCGTAATGAGTTATGAGAATAAACTGTACTTTTTACTTGCTATCAAATACATAATAAGTAAACTAAATACTAAATCAATTCAGTAAACTTTAGGCCTACTTTATTGCAGTAATTACTTGTTGCCGTCAGTAAATTTAACTGGTTACTTTCAATACAAGTACTCCTTTTACTTATTAAAATTTTTTTTAAATAAGACTAATGTTGTGTATGAATTTAGTTTTACAATATGTTTACAATATATTTACGTATGTAGTGTTCGTGTAAGAAAATATCGTATACACGAAAATTTAATTTAATTAATTTTGTTTAATTTTACGTATGTCTTTACTGTCTTAGTTACACTTAAATACTTAGTTAAATGCCTTGACGTTACTCCATATTTACCGTTTAACCTTCCTTAATATATTTGATACTAAGTTGAGCATTAATTGTCCAAATTTTCCAAAAACATTGACAGTATAATTGCCTTGTAATAATAAAATTAATTAAAATAATTACAATTTAATATACCCTTCTAGAAAAAATATTTCATCTATAGAGTCTTCTAAAATTTGGCTGGGACAACGAAAAAATGACTTTCAATTTTAATTATTCATTAATTGTTTAGTGTGTGATATGGATGTTGAAACAAATATAAAGTAGCTGAATTTGAATTTAAAAAAAATCGATGTATGAATTATTTGGGTAAATATGTTTTATGTAACAGATTTTCAAAGCCATTGAATGTTGATTTTAAGAAGTTTAGGGTACATTTTATTTATATAACAGTATATATAAAATGTACATTAAGCTACATTTTATATATATGTTAAATATATATATGTTATATTTAACATATATGTTTATATATGTTAAGCTACAGTATATATGTTAAATTTTTATAAATTTAACAGTAAACTACTAAAGATATGTGGAATAATGTTTATGGAATGTATATTTATTCATATATAATATTTCTAGGAGACATCACTGCAAGCTTTATGAGCTCTGAAGTACCGGCTGATAGGAAGTATCACTCGCAGCTCTTGTGGTCACATCAACCTTGCTCTACATTTGCATTAACACTAGCTGGTCAACTTTAGTATAGTCCTATTAAAAGGTAAAAAAATTAAGTAAATAATAATCAAAATATATTATTTCTATTATATTGCTGTATTTTGTAAAATATAATATTGTTTTATTAATGTATTTCTTATGAGAGAGAGGGTATTTTATAATGAATTTCTAATTAATTATAAAAAACGTCTCTATGGTATAAAATATCGTTCCCTCAAAATGTTAAAACCACTAAAAAATAAAACAACAAATATTTATTATTATTTTCGTTTAACACCTGTTCTTCATTATGCAAAACACTCAGATGGTTTGGAATCTAAACTTTAAATACGTAGTTTTCCACTTGCACAAACATTTATTACGATGATAAGAACACTGTTACAATAAAACATTTGTTCACATCAGTTGTTTTATCTTGAGTTTTATGTTAATTTGATGGAAGAAAAATATTTATAACTATAATTAAGTGTAATACAGATAGTTACAGATTAAACTATATTGTAAATATAACTGTTTTGAGGATATGATTTTAATTTAAAAAGAGGGAACTCAACAAAGGCTTAGATTTTAAGGTCTTAAATATTTTACTTGAAAATGATGTGTTGATGGTATAGGTCTGAGAACGCAGTTTTAAGTGAAGTTTGAGTAAATATATAAGTAAACAGTTTTAAGTTTGAGTAGATATTGTTTATGAACTATAAACTAGAGAATTGATTAATACCTTGTAGCGATGAAAAAGAAGAAGAAACCATATCACGTACTAGTAGTTATGTTATATATATTTGTAAATTTTAAGAAAAATAAAATTTAGTCTATTTTATTGTAAAGTTGTTTGCTATAAAATAATCATTTGATTTCATAGCTCTATAAAATCCAATGAGGCGTATCTAAGGTACTTTTTAACATTTATTTTATTTTATACCATTATTTGCAATTACTTAAGCTTGAATAAATCTAATCAAGGTATCTTTTCTTCATAGCTTACAAATTACTTAAAAAGTATATGATTTACAAATGGGATTAAATACATTGATATTCACTATAATTCAACTAAACACAAATATAAAACTAGTTAGTTTGAGGAAACACGTAGAATATTTATTAGAATAAATTATAAAATACATCCACTCGTTATTATTTGTAGAAAACATAATATTTATGGTTACAAAGTAAAATACTCCCTGCTTAATTTAAAACATTAACTAGAATCTACATTTTCCGGTGACAACCGCGTCAAGGTACTATCTCCAATATTTTCAAGATAACAGACGTTTCGCGCATACTGTGATGTAGCATCCTCAGTGGTTTCTCTGAGACTGAGATCGGCGAATACCTACCAGCTTTTATAACAGGTGGTGGGGTGGGGACTGGTTTGGCATTTATTCTGGAGAGGGGCGGAGGCACGACCTACGGTCATTGGCCGAAGAAAATCAGTATGGCTGACTCTTCCATTTTATTTCAATTTACATAAAATGGCTCCCCATGTCTTTGGAAGCTATATACCATCATCCTTATTAAAATTATTTCTTCTTTTATATATTTCTATAGTTTACCTTACGATTTTAGGGTAGTAATGTGGGATGTTGGCAGGGACTTTAGTTTTATCAAATAAAATTCCATGATTTCTTTTTTGCTTTGTTCAGCAACTGCAGACTTTTCCGTATCTTCATTCTTAGTATGCCTTATATGTTCCTTAATCCTTGTGATAATTGACTTCTTATAACAGCTGTTATAAAAGCCCCACCTGTGCTTTTATAGCCCACCACCTGTTATAAAAGGTGGAAGGTCATTCGCCGATCTCAGTCTCAGAGAAATCACTGAAGATGCCACATCACAGTATGGGTGAAACGTCTGGTTATCTGTACACAATGTTGATTGTCCCTTGACGTGGTTGTCACCGGAAAATGTAGATTCTAGTTATGACACCGACCGCTTATGCCTAAGTTCTAAGATTTATACAGGTGTTGATTTATAGGACAACAATGCAAATTGTAACAAATTTCTAATAAAAATTCTGAGCACAGCTAATACAAATATTGGGGTGGGTTATCAAATATAGCATGCTTATTGAATGTTTGTAGATACTCATGACTTATTCTTCTTTGTTTTTAAGTAAAAACATTAGTAATTACTAACAATATGTAGTTCTAAAAAAACTGTTAAACTTTGAGTTATTGCAATTTGATATTTTAACGAAAATTATATTACAAAAATATGTTTAACACAAAAACATTTTATTAGTAAATATATATTAATTTTAGGCCAGTAGCGATTACAATTTTATGAAATTAAGTCAACAATAAAATTATTTAAAATATTTAGAATTACTAAAAACATATAGAATTATTTTTCATAATAAAATAAAACTTAAATTACTTTTTTTTATTTTTCTGCCAGTATTATAATGATGAATGGTTTATTTCGAACTACTAAGTCCACAATAATGTTTTGCGACACCATTACATGAATCTTTAGATACAATTAGCCTTTAACGATGCTTGGTTTATGTAATTTTACTATACGATTCCGCATAAGTAGAAGTAAGTTAGGTTATTGTTTTTACATTAATGTCATATACGATGTGGATATTTACTTATTAGTTTACATGGATCTTATCTTGCATGTTTATAAACTCAATTTTCTTGAGGTTTACGGCCTGACTCTCACTTCCTTGAAAAAATCAAATTAGAGCTTTCACTTGTTTCTTATAAGAATATTCTTAACTGTGAGGTTAAAACTACTATTACACTTTATAACATGAATGATATAGATTGTTATTAACAATATTCCCTATTATTGATATTCAGTCCTGCCAGGGGAAATTAGTAGGAACATAACAAAAATATTGAATAATTTAAATATTGTGTTAGTATTTATAACATTTTTTGTTTATTTAATTTAGTATTGCAACGTTTTTAATAATATAAAATTCGCTGAGTTATGTAAAACGTATTTTCACAGGACAAATTTGAGCATACCAATTCACCAATAATAGTAAACATTTACAGTTATACTATGTAAATAAATTCACAAACAATTATTTCTAGTCTTCATCTATTAGCTTCATATTGAAAAGAAGAAGGGACTATTCCTAATTAAAGATTAGATAATATGATTACATTTATAATGACTACTCTGTTGAAATTATCATTCGTTTGTATTTTGGTTAGTTATTGATTAGCTATACATTCTATATAGTTTTGATTGTAAACGAAATATAAATTTCTTTACGGTTTTACAGGAACATTTGTAAGTGATCAGTGAAATAAAAGCTACGGAATTTTAATCTTTTTTCAAAGTTATTCGTCCATTAACATATTCACTATTGTATGATGAAAAAGAAATGGAATTTTTTAAACTTTTGTTTAGCTTTAGCTATTATGTTTTATTGGTCAATTATGTAAAAAAACATGTTTTTTATTATGAACTATAAGTACGCCACTTCCTTTAGTTATGTAGTTATGTTAGTTTGATAGTTACGGGTGAGTTTGGGATATATTCTACCGAACTTTGTTCATTGCATTCATACGTGAAAACCACTGTATACTTTATCAGCTAACAAATGGTTACTGTAGAGTGTCCATGTGGGATGGTAGTCAGTGTTCTGATATTGTGTAGGGAAGAGAACTGAGAGTTAGGCTTGTCAGCTGAAAATCAGACCAACACTACGTGGTTCGGATTCCACGTAAACTGTTACGTACCTTAGTTGCTCTAGCAATTGTGCTATTAACAAAACACTCTTTCTTAGGATCAGTCCGTCTTAGTTAGTAACAATGACTACACTCATTTATCTACACTCATCACACTCGTTCGTACCTCACATTCGCCTATATCTTAGGAGCACGGACAAATCGGCATTTTTTATCAATTAGTTTGTAAAACCACTTGTAAACTTGTCTTGAGCTCCAGAACGCACTTTGTTTGTTTTAACGCAAACACTACCAGAGTCAGTAAAATGCTTCAAAAAGCAGGTTTCAGGATTTATTGCCCAGCTACAGAAGCGACTGTCTGTGACCCACATTAAAAGCTCAATTACTTTTTTCTGAAATTGATTTGATCCGTAATAGTGTACAGAGGAAATTACGGTGAAATAAAATATATAATAAGTAACCCGATAGCGGTTTATCTTTGTCTAAGTTACCACCATATGAATGAGAGAGCTTAGGGTGACGCAACTTTACATAAGAGGTTATTTTTTTTTAACAATGTACGTGTGCAATATAAAGTAAAATATAAAAAATTACATCAGTTACGGGGTTGTTATGTGAAGCGTTCAGGTGTGTCCTCTAGTATTGAAAAGTATCGTCTATAAGTGTCCTCTAGTGTTGTCTATAAGTGACAAAACTTCAAATTGTTATTTATAAATACATTATTTGAAGTATTGATACATTTGATATTGGTAGACTGTGTAGGGGCCTAAGTAAAATTACGTATGGTAAAAGTATGAAAGACGTTAAATAATTTAAATAACTACTGGGCCCCACAAAAAACATTGCGGACGGTATTTAAATAATATTGTAACTATCAGCAAGTAATTAATTTTAAAGTAAGAAACTAATCGGTGAATTTACTATCACAAAGCGTAATTTTAATAAACTAAAACGTAGAAAATTTAAAAATATTCAGTATTTTGTAAAAGTGAGTTTCAAACAAATTTTAATATTTTCCGTCGCCGGTAAATGCCTTCACGCTGATATTGAGGCCGGCGTTCCATCGACGTGCCGCCATTTCTTAATTAAACTCCTTTATTGGAGCATTCTTTGCTTTAATTTTACTGAAAGGTACTGGGGCTTCCATTGGTAAATGAAGAATTTTAAACCTCACAGAAATGTATATTCTACCTTACGTTTTTTTACAATATTTATTACATTTTATAGATGAATCTAGTGGCTTAAAAATGATATTCATAAATCCGTAATTGGTAGTTACAATTCATATAACCACTCAACCTATCAAAGTATATTAATCGGTGTGATTTTCTCTTTTTACCATCAAAAGTGTGACGTTACATAGTAAGTTAACATTTGAGTTAATACAGGGTGAATCTGTAAAGCACAAACATCACTCAGGAACTGATTTTATGGGCAAAAACTTTGATAGACATTCTTTTAAATGTAAATACACTAAAATACTAAAACGCTATACATTTTTCTTTTTTGTTAGGAACTAATTCATATATATGTAGAACATCTTAACTCAACGAGGTAAAACTTCGAAAATAGCTCATCCATTTAAAGATTAATAAAAGAATAAAATGATTGGTTCGGTACTGTATTCCCTTTCGAAATGGCGACAAAAAGATATTTTATAATAAATAATTAAAAACCGTACATTTTTTATACCATTTGTCATAGATGTTTTGTTTAACCTGTTAAATTTCTAATCCAACAGTGTAAATTTAAAAGTAGTGATTTTGCTTTTCATATTATTTACCATAAGACGCCGATCATCAACATATGGGCGAATATGAGGGGCGAATGAGCGTGATGAGTGTAGATGAACGTGTTTAGACATTGTTACTAACTAAGGCCAACTGTTCCTCAGAAATAGCTGTTTATTAATAGCCCAATAGCCAGGGCAACTAAGGGACTTTACGTGGAATCGGAACCACGTAATGTTGGTCTGATTGTCAGCTAACTGACAAGACCGATACTCAGTTCTCTTCCTGCACAATATCTGAACCTTGACTGCCATCTAAAATGGACACCCGAGATTTCTCTGGTAGCGTGTCCACGTCGATGGCAACCACTGAGCAGACGCCGTGTTGTTATTAAGAGGACCGAGAAAAGGACCTATTGCATACAATCTCTTCAACACTTTGTCCACAAGTAGTTGGATTACAGCACTGTGTGTTAATTAAACCGACTTTTATTTTTAAAAGCTTTTAGTTTTATAAAAACTGAAATATTAAAAAGTGAATGATTAAGTCTTTTCGTGGGATGATGATGTGAAATTTAAAAAAAGTGTAGCTAGTCACCGCCTGCGTGGAACACCACTTACGGTACTTCACTTGCGGATCGAGATTGGTGAAACGATTTTCCGAATAGTGAGTGCATTGACTGCTTAAATATCTTATTAGCAATTCAGAATTCAATGCATTATAGTTGTTTTTAACATATTTATGGAAGTGGAGTTTTTTGTAAAATTCTTTTAGCTGCCCCCAAAACCTAAACTACTTTCTATAGTACTACCAAAATAACATATGTGGTCAGGTATTCGGAATGAAAGGCTTAAAAAAATACACACACACACACACACACACACATATATATATATATATATATATATATATATATATTTAATACCTTAATTACCAGAATTATTTACATAAGTCTTATGGATTCTTTATTAAGACAATTTTTGCACTGATATCGACACTTAAAAGTTACATCTCGCTTATTTTTCATCCGATTTTCAAAAACAAGATGTTGTTAAATTTTTCAAAAAAAGTAAAAAAGAAATTATGTTTGAAATAGCTTTAAAAACTATTACTTTTTTAGATCGTTAGTTGAGTATATAAGCCTGACAAATTTTTAAAATTATATCTGTATTAAACATGTATTTTACTATTTTATTAGATCGTAACAGTACAAATTATTCTGTATTAAGATTTCGTTCGTGACGTTCTTTATAAATATTGCTTTAAAATACAAAATATAAACTTGCTTTTTAACGTGGATCTCTGCGACCTGTGATTTTAGGGATTTTTTCCTTATTTTGGCAAAAAAAAACCCTATAGTTAAGTTTGCCCACGTTTTATTCTGTTTCTATATTACGTTTTTTTTTTTTTCAAAAGCTGCCACGCAAAGTTGAAAATACCATCCGCATACGTTAGTAAATATTATACACTTATTACATAGATGAGTAAAATTATACAATGAATATTTTCGCCTATACAATGTACAACGTTGTGTACAGTAATAATTAAAAATCTTTAAGTTGTATCACATTAAACTGGCCTTCAATTGATAAAGCCACCTCAGATAACCCCTGAACATGATATCTCACACACTCAACAAATGTGAAGGGCGTATTGAACGTGTGTGTAGATAGCTCCTATATGAAATATTTCATGAACTGAATATGAATGTTTCGATTAATATGGCTAATTTATAATTGACAGAGCATTCGATGTTATGAAGATGTAACTGGACAGTTTATAGGTATTTATTGTATTTGAATGTATTTTAGGTATTTTATGTAAAGATGACGCAGTCCAATATTGTTGTTCAGCAAATAATTTTCAGATAGAAATTAATGAGTTTGATTGCATACATATTTTACATGTAACTAAGTAATGGCTATTAAAATTATGTTTACTTCAAATTAATTATAAACTATGTTTTGAATACGCTTTATAAGTGTCTTGTATTTAAGTTTACTTTTTTACTATAAAAATACTCTATCTTTTGTTTTAAGATATTTTACCAAATGCAATGGAAAAATAACTAGTAAAAAATACAGACTATACGTAATTTGTATTTCCATTATCCGTACAGAATAAATCGTTCAATGTGTCAATATTTTTAGTGAAAGTAAGTATTTTATTTTCAGTAAATGTAGTCTCTACACAAAAACGCGTTAATATTTACGCTGTGTTTCTTCAAATAATCAGAACGATTTATTGTCATTTATATTTATCAATGTTAATTGAACTGGTGTGTTATTTGAAGTTAGAATCAAAGTACAGTATATGTAATAATACAAGACAAATAAAATTAAAATAAATAAATAAAATAGTCTTAATAGAGAAACATTTTTGGTATTTTTATAATACGAGGAGAGGGAGGAATAATTTATGAAAGCTCACTTCGAAGTTCTCTAAAATCAAAGATAATTTCAAACTGTAGTAACCTTGTATACAAAAGGAAGGAATATCCAATTCCCGTGTTGGTGGAAATAAATATTTTTGTTTAGTTTTTTATATAGTCTATTTTCCTGAGAAAACCATATTTTAATATGAATAACTTGAATAACTTTGAATAACCCAAGTTATTCAAAGTTCTACTCGCAATTTCAACGTAACTGGAATATTAGTGGCTTATATAAATGTTATTGTCACATGAGGCTTTTTATTACAGTATGTTATGAGTTATTTTTAAAAAGTTGCTGAAAAGTCACGGAAACCAACAACCGGGTTACAAAAAGTCACCAACCTAGAAAATGTCCGTTTCAGAGGCAGTATGCGAGCCAAATACGTCTCGCGGGCCGCTTGGGGGGCATTGCCAGCCAAAAGAACCGATTTCATTCGTTACCCTATAAAGAACGTCGTGTTTACCTTAAATCTCAAGGCCGACAGGTGCATGACCAGGGATGACTGCGAGGAGTACCTGAGAGACACCCAGAGGAAACATATTCGCGTCCTTCTACGCGACGACATACCTTACAAGTAAGTGTGCTTAAGTACGGAGGTTCCAGGAACATTGTTACTTAGGATTGGAATAAACTGAATCCTAAATTAATTATTTCACGAAACAATATATTATCATTTAGGCACTTTTGATTTTTTCTCATTAGCTTAAATCAAACCCAATATTCTATTTAATCATTAATAGGAATCCAACTAACTTCTTCATTCCACTGTTATTCATCCTAGTAAAAGACGCAAGCCACTTAAGCTACCATGTGTTTGGACACATAAGCAGCCCTTTTTGGGGTTAAACTGGATGAGCCACACAGTGGAAGTTACTTTCTGTCCTAACACAATGTCCATGATAGTTTTTGAAGAAGTCAAGCTCATGGGGTCACACAACCCAAAATATTGGCAGGCAAAGGGATTTCTTGAGCCAAAATGATATCCCAGTACTCAAAAAATCACAACGATGAAACAGTATTACAACCGTAAATTTTACTTTTAATAAAATATATTTATTAATATTGTAATTATTTGCTTAATTTTGATACGCTTATTGCCAGTTAACTTATTTAGGACATGTTGACACAGTTTCACTTATTTCATTGCATTCATCACATTAATCATTATCATTTAGTTAGTTGCATCTAAAATAATGATTAGCCATCCACACTATGGTAATATTGTTAACTGTGAAAGCAATACGTGGAAATATGCAATACTTTTGGGAAATCATTAACATAATTGCTCCAAGTGGTATATCTTCACTATTTATAAGATCTTTAAAATCGTTACTTTTATAAATTTTATCATTATTGTTTTAATTTTTGTGCAACAGATTTGTTATCTTTGTATTCATTATGGATATAAAATGATCACTAAACACAGACGTTTTAAACCGTTTTCTTGTTTTTAATTTTAGTTTCTACATAGGGGACGATGGGACAGTGTACGAGGGAAGGGGCTGGTATGCCCGATCTGACAATAAACTTCCTCATTCTGACCTTCGGGGTATAAAGATAGACATTGCTTTTATCGGAAATTATGCCGGTAAGTTAATACTTTACTTCATGCTTTTACTTGTTAAAATAATAACTAATAGTTGTATTGAAAATAGGATTACTAATAAAAGGAAAGTGACTATTATGAATTCAATGCAGATCTAGCAGCTAATGATTTGATATTTTAAATTGTTCAGTCTTGTCTTTACGTTCAAGTTAAAATATAAATGTAAAGTAACTCACTAATTATGTATATAGTTCTTAACGAAACAATTTTTTATGGTTTTTAGAATAATATGTTGTGTTGCTATTTCTACTAATACAAGCTCAGGTAAAAATATATTTTTAGACCAATATTGTTAGTGGTTACTCATTGTATTAAAAACGTTGATTTAAAAGAAAACAAATTTGGAAAGTTTATTATTATTATCTGCATGCATATAGATGTTAAACATACTTCTTCCAGACAGGCTACTTATTAAAATGTAAGACACATAAAAACAGAGTTTTATGACTTTTACGATACTCATACAATAAAAGATGTATGTTTTATTTATTATTAAGAATGATTGTCTATAAATGGGCGAATGTGGATTTTGAATCAGTGTGATATGTGTAAATGAGCAATTTTAACCACTGTTACAATATAATACAGACTATTTCTTAGAAACTGTCATTGATTGATAGTCCATGACAAATGAACAGCCGCTGGTGGTTAGCAGCTGTCAACATTTTTTCATGACTCTGATTGTAATCGAACTGATAACATTTAGCTCATTAAGTTGAGCTTTAAAGAACTACAGTAAGACCAAACAGTTTAATCTTAATACGATGCTATTCCCATACAACTTTACTATATATCATGTTTACTATAATAACTAAATACCAACTGACATTTAAAATAGGGACACATTCTGTCCAAATATTATAGATTGAAAAGTTTGTCAGAGTATGACAGAAAATGCAGGAAAAACTAGGTCTTTTGTATTAACAAAAGAGAGCCACGACGAAATGATGAAACGTCAATGGAAACCAATAAAACAACCCTCATCAAACAGCCTTGAGTATCCTTCTGTCTTGGCTGCTTCATCTCATACCTGAGTATTAATATTAATTATTTTTTCTAAAAAATAATTGGATAAAAACTATTGTATTAGTTTCAGAGTGTTTTAGTTTGTATAACATATCATAGATTATATGTAACTTTCATTTTTTGCTAAATGAAATGTGAGTACATTAACATGAATTTAGGCAATAATCACCGTATATGTAATGCTTAAAAAATGTTATCATCTTAAAGACGAATATACTGTATTTAGAACAAAAATATCTTCATATCTATAACACATGATGTTAATAAGCGCCTTTTTAAAAAAAAAGATTGTGAACATAAGAGGTGTGGTATTTGTTAATTAGATGATTAGTGATTACATTAACGTTATCACAAGAGGCCAACAGATAATATTTATTACATATTACCCACTTTGTCATGTTAACAAATATGTGTATATGTACGTAAAGTCACATTAGAGTTAGCCCAGGATATTACATAACAAAATATGGAACCACGCCTTATCAAGTTGAACAATCCCCTATAGATTTTGACAACCCTAATTTTTCTATCTATTAAAACTATTTCCATTTTCCAGATGAAGACCGATCTGAAATTATCTGTCCAGGATTGGATTTAACAAATTATGGCATTCTTATGAAACTTGTTGATAAGGATTACCACTTAATAGAAGTACCTGACCTTGGCGCAGAAGAATAGCGGCGTATAGCAATCAAGGAAATTTTCTTATTAAAGTTATGTTTTATAATTATTCTATTGCTTAATATACACTTGCACTTTTTATATAATTGTGTAATAATTTAAAGAATAGCGACATTGTCTCCCTACAGTTGTGAAGAACTTCTTTTGAAATGACAATTTAAAAGAGAAAAGTATTCTCATTTTATAATAATCGTCACACTCATTATTTAACTGAAGAACCAATAAAGAATAAACGTGTATATGATCTCTATAATCCATACAGAGTTTTAAGTTTGGTAGATACAGTTTAGCTATAAGTATTACTGTTGTTAAACCATTTGCCTGTTTCTAAAAAAAATGTGGTAGTTCAATAAATAATTGGATCAGGCAGGAAACATTAAGCAAGGTTTGTTCCATCCTTTTACGGGAAGATCCCATCATTCTACTATTATCAGTCACACAAACTGATACTCTTTACAGTATCAAGGTTTATGAGCAATTGTGAGATACATCGTCTAACAATAAGGGTTGAATAAGTATATGAAAACGTACCGTTTAGAATTAATTATAGCTATTATCTAGAGTAGTTTAACAATACTAACCGAGGAATTTCATGCCTCACACGTTTCTTTGTATATAAGTGTTACTATCATATAACTATAAATATTTTAAAATCATGTTCTTCTTGCTTTATTTATAAAACTTTAACGCTTTATATAAAAAGTATGATACAAATATTTTTGATTCCATACTTTGAAAATGAACTATTCTAATAATAAGTAAAGTTCTTAGTCAGTTAAATTGCTTTACTTAATAGTGCCTTTCGTTTCTGATATTAGAATCAGAATTCTGAAACAGATTTTTTTAGTAAATAATTCTTTCGTAACATATAAACAAAATACTTCAGTCAAACACTAGTTATGATTAATATTAGTCATAATATTAGTAGGACTACATAGAAAAACCTGGACTGTCAATTACGAGTTGTACTAAAATTGGTCATGATTTTGTAATTTAATATGGACTATATAATCGGATATGACAGAAATAAAAGTATATTATTAAAATTAGTAAAAATGCCGGCGTAATGGCTCAGTGCCTAAGGCTTCGGACTGCGGAGGACAAGTTCCAAGGTTCGAATACTTGGATACATATAAACGGTATTACTCGGTCGGTACTTTACTCGTATAAAGTTTACGCACAGGCTTGCAAGACTATGTGAACTAGTTTAAAAACTAGCGCTATAGTGAAGTTTAAAAAAACTCCTATTTGTAGTGTCATTAAGTATCCTTAACATTTTGATCAATTGTATGTTACAAATAAATTTCCTTGCACTGTCAATTTGGTCAAGAGGGTAGGTGAACTTGTTTATAAAGCTACGCAATTGCTATTTTTGATTTATCACTCAAATTAAATTTGATTTGTTGATATACGGCTGATTTTTAATAATATCTTTATTGGTTGTACAAGTTTAATTCATATCTTAGGAGCAATTTCCAGACACAATAAGTGCACACTTAAAAGCATTTTCCAGCCATAAAAATCATAGACAACATTTACATATTACTATGTGAACAGTTGTTTACACAACAAATTATGTTGGTATATTATATGTAATGTAGCCTTATTAACAGCTTAACCTAGCAGATAATCGATATATTATATTGTACAGATATATTTTACTATGTGAACAGTTGTTTACACAACAAATTATGTTAGTATAATATATATAATGTAGCCTTATTAACAGGTTAACCTAGCAGATAGTCGATATATTATATTGTAAAGATATATTTTACTATGTGAACAGTTGTTTACACAACAAATTATGTTGGTATGATATATGTAATGTAGTCTTATTAACAGGTTAACCTAGCAGATAATCGATATATAATATTGTACAGATATATTTTACTATGGGAACAGTTATTTACACAACAAATTATGTTGGTATGATATATGTAATGTAGTCTTATTAACAGGTTAACCTAGCAGATAATCGATATATAATATTGTACAGATATATTTTACTATGGGAACAGTTATTTACACAACAAATTATGTTGGTATGATATATGTAATGTAGTCTTATTAACAGGTTAACCTAGCAGATAATCGATATATAATATTGTACAGATATATTTTACTATGGGAACAGTTATTTACACAACAAATTATGTTGGTATGAAATATGTAATGTAGCCTTATTAACAGGTTAACCTAGCAGATAATCGATATATAATATTGTACAGATATATTTTACTATGGGAACAGTTATTTACACAACAAATTATGTTGGTATGATATATGTAATGTAGTCTTATTAACAGGTTAACCTAGCAGATAATCGATATATAATATTGTACAGATATATTTTACTATGGGAACAGTTATTTACACAACAAATTATGTTGGTATGAAATATGTAATGTAGTCTTATTAACAGGTTAACCTAGCAGATACTTGATATATTATATTGTACAGATATATTTTACTGTGACAGTGAGCAAAACGAAAGGAAACATTTACTCTATAGGTATTTTCTGAATTGCTTTTACAGCCAGGTAATTTTTTGCACCGCAAAATGCTGTTTATGTCGTAAAAGTGGCCTGACAGCAAAAGGGAGACTAGTCAGGACAAAGGTCTCAAAAGTTATATTTTGGTAAAATTAGGAAAAAAGGATAATTATTTGTATATTACTCATCAGCTAAAAAAATAACACAAAGTGAGAAATCAGTTCCTAACCACAAACATTATCTTATAAATGTATTTAGTGTTTATATATTTATCTAAACTATATAATTTCGTGTTTGAGGCTAAGGTAAATCACATATTACACATTGTTGAAGAGACTTTTACTACTAACCTTTTTCCAACTGAATTAAAAATATTTGATTCTGTATTTATATACAATACATTGCGCATGAATGTATTCCTTAAATCTAACTTATTAGACAATATTTTTTATAAATATATATTCCACTTATTTAATATTCCAGTCTAGGAGCTCCTGAATCAGATAACGGGAAGACTTTTCTAAATAAATAATTAAACAAATTCAATTATAAGTAGTTTTCTTCTGATTTTATTGCATTCGGTAACACGTAAAAATGTTTGTTCAACATAAGAAGTTTTTAATATAACACTAAAATTCTTTTTACCAACGTTAAATTTTCGTCTAGAATTTAAATTAAGATTATTATTAGTAATTTAAGATAAAGGAAGCTGCTTAGCAAATTTTATAAATTCGAACTCATATAAACTGTAGGTTGTTAAGAATCCCGATTCTGAAGAAAGATATTCATCTGACTCTGTTTTTTTCTGGATGTGTCGTTATTCGAATAGCTTGTTTTTGATGTAAGGGTATTTGGTCTGAGGTAGTTTTTGTTCTGGCACCATAAATTGAAATAATAAAATAAAAGTATAGATAAGTTTTAGTATAAGTGTAACAAATAAAAGTACATTTACCACCTAATATGAATTGCTCAAACATCGTTACCATATTATTATTTTAGTAGTGAATTTTAAAAATAAACTTTAAAAACGTCCTACGCCAACCAAAAACACTACCTTTACGTAGAGATTGTGGCTTAAGCTGTATTCGAAAGTGCTGAAGTGTTTTGCCAATACTTGAGTTTGCCGAGGCGTATCAGCCACTTTCTCTTCGCCACTTTAAAGCTTTATGAAAAGAGTTGAAGGGCGCTAAGTGCACGTGATAAATTGTCATTCAACAGAAAAATTTTATAAAAGTGTATAAAGTTTGTATGTTTATTTCGAATATGAAATTAAAATACTCTATATTTAAGTATAATACATCAGACAGTTATTTATCTCTTTTTATACTGTAGACAACTATGTCTTGAAAAGGAACTGATATACTTTATATTCTAACTACTTTCCGATGCACTCTTAATACTATTCTTATTTATTTACTATGAACTGTTACTACTTACACCTTCCACATGTGACAGACAATGAGTTTTTACCAAGTATCCAGACAATATATATAGGGTGATTTTTTTTAAGTGTGCCACCATTGGGATCTTTTAAACCTGTAGAGATACAACAAACTTTAATTGGGGAACTTTAGCTCAATTTTTATGCTCATTACAATTGCGTAGGTAAATTTTAAAATTCGGTCGCCATTTTCCAATATGGTGGTAAATTTTGAAATGTCTTATAGGAACCCCTATTTTTTATTATGGTTTTAAGTTTTACTAGTAATTTGAAACATGTTTAATTGGGATTTTATAATATACTTAACCGTTTTGCCGCTGGGAGCACTGAACGTTTTACAATTTCTCATTTCAACAATTTATTAATGAGGCGTGTTCTGCCATTTACAAAAATAAAGCTTAACTTATAATGCATTATTTTTATTCAATTGGATGTTGAAAAGCTCTTCAATACATATTTAATACAAAAATATTACAATTACGTAGTTCCAATTTTAAAACTTTTAGCGCTCCTATAAGTCATTCAGATGTTACTATAAGTCGTTTCAAAGTTACGCGCAAAATTTGGTTGCCATTTTCCAATTAGCGGGTAACTTTGAAACGACTTACAGGACCACTAACAAGTTTAAGAAATTATTAGTTTAACTGCGCTCCCAGCGGCAAATCGGTTAAGTATATTACTTTAAAATTTGTACTACGTAAGTGTAATGAGGAAAAAATATATGTGCACACCTTCTGGCAGTCTCATTTTAGTTGTAACCTTCATTTGTCCTCTATCTCTATACTAATTTGGTTCCCACCGATGTCATCAGCTGGCATGCAGGCGCGCTTTTTTACTCACATTCTCTAAGTTGTTTGTCAGCTATACAACAACTACCATTGCTACGAGGAGTTAAAAAAAAAAATCACTGTAATTTTTAAAAATAAGAAATATAATAAAGTAAATTACAATGATAAACAAGTTTGAAACCTTTTTAAAAATTTTATTTTTACTCCTCTACAAAATTTTATTTTTCAACCCTAATGCTCCTCTCAGTCTCGACAATAGGGACGTCATATGACGTCTTTACAACTGAAAGGGTTAATATTTTGAATTGATACACATCTAGATAAGAAGTTAGGGTTATTGATATGCTTAAGTGACAGTAATAAAAATGATTGAAAGAAGGAAAACAATAAATGAAACTTTCCCATTCCAAACAAAAACTTACCTATAACACAACAAAGGCACTTCACATAGAGTAGAAATAACTTGTTCCATAACTACTTGCAAGGGCGAAACTGCTTCACTAGTTAATATTAAGAAAACTAACCACAAAATAATCTTATCTCTTTTCATTAAGCCACAATCTATACATATAAAAGACAAATTCCACTGACTGACTCACTCACTCATAATAACATTTAAAAAACCACCGGACGGATTTACACGAAATTTTAAAGCACGTTAGCACGTATCGAAAGAATCCAGTAAAAAAGAAGTTTTTGGAATTCTATTCCTAAGGGGTTACAAAGCCCCTACAAAATTTTGTTTTTTCACAGTAATTATATTAGGCTGATTGTAGCAAATTAATTACGGCTGTTTTGTAAATAAATAAAAATGTTTATTTTGTATGTGTGACATTATCCTATTGAGGCATTAAAAGTTTAATCTTCAGCTGTTAAACGAAAACAAATGAAGTGAACGCGTTTGAAATGGGCTAAGTAATACCATTGGGTATTTATAGTAATAAATAGATAGCAACGCAAGTAGTGTGAGTGAAATATTGTAAATAAATTTAATATTGTGATTTTACGTTATACAGTTAATCTACTACTATTCTTAGTCAAAAGTCACATGCTGAAGCCCGGGTGTACCACGCAGCGAGATTCGGGTTTGGCACGCAAAGCGTGGAGGGGTTTCCCCTATATTAAATAAAGCTAGAAAAAGCCCACGATCTTAGTACAATAAATTAAATTAACAACAATAAAATGTAAAGAAAATTACTAGTTTTATTGTAATAAATTCCGTTATGGTCAACATTTTTGTAATGTATTATTATTATAATTTGTTTGTTACTTTTTCAGTGTTACAGTTTTAAATGACATTTTGTTAAAGTTTGTATTGTTCCCCTTGTAATTTTCGCTTGGCCATAGTTAGAGTAAAAATTTAAATTAATTATGTTTACATCACATTCTAAAACATAAATGCATATAATAACACTACTAAAAATTGTTAATTCTATCAGTTCAATTGTTGTTGACAAGTACAGTAAAAAAGTAAATTTGAATCAAACAGAGCAAGTTTTGATTAATAAAATAGGGCGAAGGAAGGGGGAGGCATGCCCTAGCGTTGTATGTGATGGAAGGGGGAGGCATGCCCTAGCGTTGTATGTGAAGGGAGGGGGAGGCATGCCCTAGCATTGTATGTAAAGGAAGGGGGAGGCTTGCCCTAGCGTTGTATGTGAAGGGAGGGGGAGGCATGCCCTAGCGTTGTATGTGAAGGGAGGGGGAGGCGTGCCCTAGCGTTGTATGTGAAGGGAGGGGGAGGCATGCCCTAGCGTTGTATGTGAAGGGAGGGGGAGGCATGCCCTAGCGTTGTATGTGAAGGGAGGGGGAGGCATGCCCTAGCGTTGTATGTGAAGGGAGGGGGAGGCATGCCCTAGCGTTGTATATGAAGGGAGGGGGATGCATGCCCTAGCGTTGTATGTGAAGGGAGGGGGAGGCATGCCCTAGCGTTGTATGTGAAGGGAGGGGGAGGCGTGCCCTAGCGTTGTATGTGAAGGGAGGGGGAGGCATGCCCTAGCGTTGTATGTGAAGGGAGGGGGAGTCATGCCCTACCGTTGTATGTGAAGGGAGGGGGAGGCATGCCCTACCGTTGTATGTGAAGGGAGGGGGAGTCATGCCCTACCATTGTATGTGAAGGGAGGGGGAGGCATGCCCTAGCGTTGTATGTGAAGGGAGGGGGAGTCATGCCCTACCGTTGTATGTGAAGGGAGGGGGAGGCATGCCCTAGCGTTGTATGTGAAGGGAGGGGGAGGCATGCCCTAGCGTTGTATATGAAGGGAGGGGGAGGCATGCCCTAGCGTTGTATGTGAAGGGAGGGGGAGGCATGCCCTAGCGTTGTATGTGAAGGGAGGGGGAGGCATGCCCTACCGTTGTATGTGAAGGGAGGGGAAGGCATGCCCTAGCATTGTATGTGAAGGGAGGGGGAGGCATGCCCTAGCGTTGTATGTGAAGGGAAGGGGAGGCATGCCCTATCGTTGTATGTGAAGGAAGGGGGAGGCATGCCCTAGCGTTGTATGTGAAGGGAGGGGGAGGCATGCCCTAGCGTTGTATGTGAAGGGAGGGGGAGGCATGGCCTAGCGTTGTATGTGAAGGGAGGGGGAGGCATGCCCTAGCGTTGTATATGAAGGGAGGGGGAGGCATGCCCTAGCGTTGTATGTGAAGGGAGGGGGAGGCATGCCCTAGCGTTGTATGTGAAGGGAGGGGGAGGCATGCCCTAGCGTTGTATGTGAAGGGAGGGGGAGGCATGCCCTAGCGTTGTATGTGAAGGGAGGGGGAGGCATGCCCTAGCGTTGTATGTGAAGGGAGGGGGAGGCATGCCCTAGCGTTGTATATGAAGGGAGGGGGAGGCATGCCCTAGCGTTGTATGTGAAGGGAGGGGGAGGCATGCCCTAGCGTTGTATATGAAGGGAGGGGGAGGCATGCCCTAGCGTTGTATGTGAAGGGAGGGGGAGGCATGCCCTAGCGTTGTATGTGAAGGGAGGGGAAAGCATGCCCTAGCGTTGTATGTGAAGGGAGGGGGAGGCATGCCCTAGCGTTGTATGTGAAGGGTGGGGAAGCATGCCCTAGCGTTGTATGTGAAGGGAGGGGGAGGCATGCCCTAGCATTGTATGTGAAGGGAGGGGGAGGCATGCCCTAGCATTGTATGTGAAGGGAGGGGGAGGCATGCCCTAGCGTTGTATGTGAAGGGAGGGGGAGGCATGCCCTAGCATTGTATGTGAAGGGAGGGGGAGGTATGCCCTAGCGTTGTATATGAAGGGAGGGGGAGGCATGCCCTAGCGTTGTATATGAAGGGAGGGGGAGGTATGCCCTAGCGTTGTATGTGAAGGGAGGGGGAGGCATGCCCTAGCGTTGTATATGAAGGGAGGGGGAGGTATGCCCTAGCGTTGTATGTGAAGGGAGGGGGAGGCATGCCCTAGCGTTGTATATGAAGGGAGGGGGAGGTATGCCCTAGCGTTGTGTATGAAGGGAGGGGGAGGTATGCCCTAGCGTTGTATGTGAAGGGAGGGGGAGGCATGCCCTAGCATTGTATGTGAAGGGAGGGGGAGGTATGCCCTAGCGTTGTATATGAAGGGAGGGGGAGGCATGCCCTAGCGTTGTATGTGAAGGGAGGGGGAGGCATGCCCTAGCGTTGTATATGAAGGGAGGGGGAGGCATGCCCTAGCGTTGTATGTGAAGGGAGGGGGAGGCATGCCCTAGCGTTGTATGTGAAGGGAGGGGGAGGCATGCCCTAGCGTTGTATATGAAGGGAGGGGGAGGCATGCCCTAGCGTTGTATGTGAAGGGAGGGGGAGGCATGCCCTAGCGTTGTATATGAAGGGAG
Source organism: Stictocephala bisonia (assembly GCA_035578905.1). Taxonomy (NCBI): domain Eukaryota; kingdom Metazoa; phylum Arthropoda; class Insecta; order Hemiptera; family Membracidae; genus Stictocephala; species Stictocephala bisonia. The sequence continues at coordinate 751,055 of JAQJVL010000314.1, forward strand.
GGGGAGGCATGCCCTAGCGTTGTATGTGAAGGGAGGGGGAGGCATGCCCTAGCGTTGTATGTGAAGGGAGGGGAAAGCATGCCCTAGCGTTGTATGTGAAGGGAGGGGGAGGCATGCCCTAGCGTTGTATGTGAAGGGTGGGGAAGCATGCCCTAGCGTTGTATGTGAAGGGAGGGGGAGGCATGCCCTAGCATTGTATGTGAAGGGAGGGGGAGGCATGCCCTAGCATTGTATGTGAAGGGAGGGGGAGGCATGCCCTAGCGTTGTATGTGAAGGGAGGGGGAGGCATGCCCTAGCATTGTATGTGAAGGGAGGGGGAGGTATGCCCTAGCGTTGTATATGAAGGGAGGGGGAGGCATGCTCTAGCGTTGTATATGAAGGGAGGGGGAGGTATGCCCTAGCGTTGTATGTGAAGGGAGGGGGAGGCATGCCCTAGCGTTGTATATGAAGGGAGGGGGAGGTATGCCCTAGCGTTGTATGTGAAGGGAGGGGGAGGCATGCCCTAGCGTTGTATATGAAGGGAGGGGGAGGTATGCCCTAGCGTTGTGTATGAAGGGAGGGGGAGGTATGCCCTAGCGTTGTATGTGAAGGGAGGGGGAGGCATGCCCTAGCATTGTATGTGAAGGCAGGGGGAGGTATGCCCTAGCGTTGTATATGAAGGGAGGGGGAGGTATGCCCTAGCATTGTATGTGAAGGGAGGGGGAGGTATGCCCTAGCATTGTATATGAAGGGAGGGGGAGGCATGCCCTAGCATTGTATGTGAAGGCAGGGGGAGGTATGCCCTAGCGTTGTATATGAAGGGAGGGGGAGGTATGCCCTAGCGTTGTATATGAAGGGAGGGGGAGGTATGCCCTAGCGTTGTATGTGAAGGGAGGGGGAGGCATGCCCTAGCGTTGTATGTGAAGGGAGGGGGAGGCATGCCCTAGCGTTGTACGTGAAGGAAGGGGGAGGTATGCCCTAGCGTTGTATATGAAGGGAGGGGGAGGTATGCCCTAGCATTGTATGTGAAGGGAGGGGGAGGTATGCCCTAGCGTTGTATGTGAAGGGAGGGGGAGGTATGCCCTAGCATTGTATGTGAAGGGAGGGGGAGGCATGCCCTAGCGTTGTATTTGAAGGGAGGGGGAGGTATGCCCTAGCATTGTATGTGAAGGGTGGTGGAGGCATGCCCTTACGTTGTATGTGAAGGGTGGTGGAGGCATGCCCTATCGTTGTATATGAAGGGAGGGGGAGGCATGCCCTAGCGTTGTATTTGAAGGGAGGGGGAGGTATGCCCTAGCATTGTATGTGAAGGGTGGTGGAGGCATGCCCTTACGTTGTATGTGAAGGGTGGTGGAGGCATGCCCTAGCGTTGTATGTGAAGGGTGGTGGAGGCATGCCCTTACGTTGTATGTGAAGGGTGGTGGAGGCATGCCCTTACGTTGTATGTGAAGGGTGGTGGAGGCATGCCCTAGCGTTGTATGTGAAGGGTGGTGGAGGCATGCCCTAGCGTTGTATATGATGGGAGGGGGAGGCATGCCCTAGCGTTGTATGTGAAGGGAGGGGGAGGCATGCCCTAGCGTTGTATGTGAAGGGAGGGGGAGGCATGCCCTAGCGTTGTATATGAAGGGAGGGGGAGGCATGCCCTAGCGTTGTATGTGAAGGGAGGGGGAGGCATGCCCTAGCGTTGTATGTGAAGGGTGGGGGAGGCATGCCCTTACGTTGTATGTGAAGGGTGGTGGAGGCATGCCCTAGCGTTGTATGTGAAGGGTGGTGGAGGCATGCCCTTACGTTGTATGTGAAGGGTGGTGGAAGCATGCCCTTACGTTGTATGTGAAGGGTGGTGGAGGTATGCCCTAGCATTGTATGTGAAGGGTGGTGGAGGCATGCCCTTACGTTGTATGTGAAGGGTGGGGGAGGCATGCCCTTACGTTGTATGTGAAGGGTGGGGGAGGCATGCCCTTACGTTGTATGTGAAGGGTGGTGGAGGTATGCCCTAGCATTGTATGTGAAGGGTGGTGGAGGCATGCCCTTACGTTGTATGTGAAGGGTTGGGGAGGCATGCCCTTACGTTGTATGTGAAGGGTGGTGGAGGTATGCCCTAGCATTGTATGTGAAGGGTGGTGGAGGCATGCCCTTACGTTGTATGTGAAGGGTGGGGGAGGCATGTCCTTACGTTGTATGTGAAGGGTGGTGGAGGTATGCCCTAGCATTGTATGTGAAGGGTGGTGGAGGCATGCCCTTACGTTGTATGTGAAGGGTGGTGGAGGCATGCCCTAGCGTTGTATGTGAAGGGTGGTGGAGGCATGCCCTTACGTTGTATGTGAAGGGTGGTGGAGGCATGCCCTTACGTTGTATATGAAGGGAGGGGGAGTTATGCCCTAGCGTTGTATGTGAAGGGTGGTGGAGGCATGCCCTTACGTTGTATGTGAAGGGTGGTGGAGGCATGCCCTAGCGTTGTATGTGAAGGGTGGTGGAGGCATGCCCTAGCGTTGTATGTGAAGGGTGGTGGAGGCATGCCCTTACGTTGTATGTGAAGGGTGGTGAAGGCATGCCCTTACGTTGTATATGAAGGGAGGGGGAGCTATGCCCTAGCGTTGTATGTGAAGGGAGGGGGAGTTATGCCCTAGCGTTGTATGTGAAGGGAGGGGGAGTTATGCCCTAGCGTTGTATGTGAAGGGTGGTGGAGGCATGCCCTTACGTTGTATATGAAGGGAGGGGGAGTTATGCCCTAGCGTTGTATGTGAAGGGAGCAGTTACTTATTAACTAAATTACAGACAACTAAGTTACTAACTGACTGTAACTTTTACAAAACAATCTCCAAGAGAACAAACGCAGGAAGGAACTTGTTAGCATCGTAACTTTGAGACTAAACTTTAATACCGAAAAGGAAGATCATTTAAGAGCCTGTTTTCAACAAGTCTTCTAGACATTATTTATGATAATCCTTTCTATCTATCCCTTCTATCTAATCCTACGTATCGAGTCTGTAGCATATATTTTTAAAATTATTATATTTCTCTAAATAAAGTATTTCAAAATTATATTCTTACTTTTTAAGAAAAATAAAAGTTATACTCTCTTAATAACTTAGTAAGTTATTAATTAATATTTTGTTGTTTCTTCAATAAGCCAAAATCCATATTCATTCCTATTGTAGAATGCAGATTTAGTCACTGTCCAATAATATATAATTTAATAAATTTTAAAATGAAAGCCTTTCATATATTTTCTTCTATATTTATAAACGCCTGAATTCATAAATACTTAACTTTATATGAGAAAAAATATCTATTCCTGGTAATTAAAATGAATTTCACAGGTAGGCATTTTTTAATGGAAGGAAAAGCGAAATAAGAATATGAATGCCGAAATTTCAAAATAATAATTAAATTTATTTGTGTATTTTAAAATAATTCAAGATTGTGATTAACGTAAAAAATATATATTTTTTAGTTTTTGTTAAGAGGAAAGTATTTTATTAGGGTTAATTTTTAATTATGTACAAACAAAGTTTGACAAAATTGTTCAAACTATGTATAGAGTCGAAAGTAAGTTCGTATACGAAGCGTCATTATTTTAACATCGAGTCATTCTCTCAAACATCAGAAGCCTAAAGAGAAAACTAGTTCCAAATTAAAACATACTACATTTATATTTCTTAAAGTGCAGTAAGGCTGGGAAATGCATGTACACTTTTTTACCTAAATTATTATAAGTTATATTAGTTATATGTTGTTTTTAATCTCAGTTTGTTAGTTATATGTTGTATTAAAATAAAATTACTACGTAACATTTATTTTCGATCTACTATATCAAGATATGGTTACAAATTTGTTTAATGAACTCTCTATTCTAAGGTTGAAAAAAAAACTTCGTGAGTATCATCATTTAATTTTGTATAAATAGTTTATACTACCATTATTTTTGTATGTTTTTATTGTTATGTAATATTGCTATGGTTATTTTGATTATTAATTTTGTTATGTTTTGTTAAAACTTTTAATATTTTTTTTTTACAAAATATAAAGAACATTTTTACCTAATAAACCTTTTGCAGATGAACAATACAAATGTTTTCTATTAATTGTATGTATTTAATTACGTATTGTTTTAAAAATAAAATACAATTATTTTTCTCCATCTAGTAAATTGATTTTACTATATTATTTTAACGTTTGAAGGGATATATGTTACATATTTACTGATTACTTGAGGTTTATCATAGTATGAATGCATCTGGCTTATTTATTTACTCATAATATTTGTACATATTGGTTAGTAAGTTTCAACAGTAATATAAGTGCCATTTGTTTCATCAAGAAATTATAGTTATGTAATTGATATAACTGACTAACCAATGCTTCTAATTAGTCTTGTGAGTAAATAAATATGGCAGATGCATTGTAAATAATCAAATCGCTTTTTACTGCAGTGGAATCAAATATTGTACAAAGATCATGAGTTATAAATATAAGTTTTGGGTGTTGTCAGTCACGCCACATCAAAATCTCATTCCGATATAAAAATATATGAAGCATTTACGCTATGACATTTACTCACAAATGTTCTCTCTTCTAAAATTGGGGTCAATACTTTAATTGGGCAGTCTGCGGCCCTATATTATTAAAATTCTCCTTATACAGTTCAACTCCTTAGTGTTGTAAACATTACTGTGACGCTAAAATAGGTTGCAAACGAGTTTGTAAGGTTTCGAGTGTTGAAATGTATTTTATAGAGTTTGGCAGTTTGTTGAGAAATAACGACTTGTCAAGGCTAAACTATTTGTTGTTAGCAGACAATTACCAGACATCTTCCCCTCTTCACATCACCAATACGTTGGTGAGATTCGGGTTGATGAAGCTATAACATGCCATCGTCATTACCTGGCTAAAGACCTGTAAGCATAAAATCCTTGGAGCATATATAGTCGATGTGGGGATGCCAATGAACCCTTGGTTAAGGAACAGTCCAAGGAACATTCACAACTTACTTCCACAGCCTAAAATGTGCCGACATATTGGATGGTCCCTGAATTGAATGTAGAGTAACATTCGATACATTTGATTGTGAAGAGTTTTTGTTCATTTTAAGGCTATTTAAATGCTGGTAGAGTTGTTGATTTCAACAAATGCTGACTATTTCAGAATCGAGTTTGATATGCTGGTAAAACAGATAGTTGAGTCATCAGCATATTGCACAAGTTTTACCAGCAGCAGTGGTGACCTTATATCATTGATATAGTTTGGGAACATAACTGGACTGGGGAGAGATCCCCATAGAACGCAGTATCTGTACGAATCGGAAATTTGGCTTGAAATTTGGACTCTTGAGTTCTGTAGCTTGCAGACAAAGTAAGCCAAAGGAGAGGCGTGTCTTGGATGCATAAGAATACAGTTTGTCTAGCAATGTAATGAGGTCAACAAAGCCTAATGCTTTGGATAAGTAAATAACCTCACATTGTGTGGGATTTCGACCCTGTAACCCCTCCTCAACCATGTCACCCTATCGATTAGCCCTACAACACTGTGTATTATCTATTTTCCTTTTCTAAAGTCTGAATGATATAAGAAAGCCCGTTATGATTTAAAAAACTTGAATTATTCTCGTCATAAATATTTTTTTTAACGCTTTACTCGTCCGTTTTCTTTAAGTATAGCACGTCCTCAGATTTCCACTTATTTTGGCTGATTAGGAAAGAATTCCATGTTGAAATGAATTGTTAATTCGGTTATTTAACGAACATAATATTGTAGGGTTACGCAATAAACCACTTTATTATTATTCATTGGACTATCATAGTATTATTAGACCGATTCATTATGTTAAGTTGTGATACAATTTTCGGTTAGTAATTCCACGTGGAAATAAACTACAATTTACTTGCCTTAAATTGTCATTTTTTACAAAAATATGTTGTTAAAATGAACTATTAGAAACTTTGACTCACATCGTCTCATTTATGTTTTTACCAAATGTACACACTACAATACATTTGGTATTATTTAATCATTATTTATTTAAATGTTTGCAATGTTGAAGCACATGATTTGTGATTATAATGTACAAATTATGCAATATGTATGAATGAAATCTGCAAAGTATGTTTTTACTTAAAAATGTAATTGTATAAAAATCTTCCTAATTTTGCCAGTTAATCCTACAGTTTCGGCTGAGAAAATGCTCTAACTACGCACATCCTGCCGCCATAAAACTGGGATAATGATGTTGATTTGCTGTCATGAGTCGTTGGCCTGTCCCAATCAGCCCTCTGCAGTAAATTACCCCCAGACATTCATTTACTTTTATATCCGTCTGCTTCATCAGAGTTAATGCCTTATTTCTTTCTTTATGGAAGTGGAGAAAAACCGCTCGAGATCTTCATTTCCAAGCAATTGGTATGATTCAGTACAAGAAAACAGTAGAAGTCATAAAGGATATCCTCCAACAACGATTTCTGGTAGTAACATAAGTTAATTTTATTTTAAATTATGTGTTTACAAATTATGCTCTCTTCTGTTTATGGCTATAACAATGGAAATAGTCTTAATTGGATTTATTCGGCCACCGATAAATAAACACTGATTATCTAGTAGTATGTTTTATAACGTGAAAATCATAAAAATATAATAATCGAATTTCATCTTTTATTCAACAAAAAAATTCAATAGAGGCAATGTAATGTAAAGGTTACAGGTATGTCCCACCCGTAATCAATTACATTCTTAGGACTTGAAAATAAAATAAAAGATCATTCTTTGATTTTTTACCTCAAAACTGACAAAAACAATTTTTTAAATTTGTTTCATAGATAATTTTAAATAGTGCTGCATATTGTAGTTATTTTTTCAATATTTTATTCTTCATTATAAATAACTGGGATTTGGTCAGTGTACATCGACGAGAACTAAATCCCTGTTACTACTGCTGTAATATGTTCCCCTATTGGCAATTACTTTTACAACCTTCCCTGGAATTTATATAGTCGAGCATAAATATTCAATCAATTCGATAAAGTACATGATATGTAAGGGCTTATAGAGGTCTAGTCGAATGGATCTATGAATCCTAATTAGGAATATTATAAAGTATATTTAAATCAGCATTTCTAGCCATTATGTTGTATCTGATTGTAGACGTTAGCTAGATTAACTAGATAATTAACATAAATTAAAATCTAACCTCAGCTGGTTCTGTATTGTTATGGACATAAAAGTATGACTAACAACCATAAATATAACATATTCCCTGCCCACTCTATACGTGAACGTTACACATGACAATAAAGCACAGTGTAGACTTTTATAAATAAAACATTCAATAGCATCTGGATTATCATTTAAAAACTCAATAACAGTTTGAATAAATTGATAAGTTAAACGGCTCTTGTTCTGCATATGCGATATAATAATGATGCTCTAACGAGATTTATATCAGTATAAGATTGTTTCATCAGACTATACCAATCTTATAAATTGTTTTGTAATATTTTAGTTATATTCAGCCATAATGATGTAGTAAATGAAAAAGTTGTTTGTCTCTTTATAAGCAATATGACAAAAGAATAAACAAACTAAAGATATAAGAGACGTCCTCACATATAGCAACGTAGTCCAGTCGTACCACTACCTAGGATTTACAAGCAAAAAAATACAAAATCATAAAAACTCTGATAGTAAATTATGCTTGAAAATATTTACTGATTAATGAAAATACACTCAGATATGGCAGGAATTTAATCAAGTTATTGGCACCACCCTCCCTTATCTGATTCATATATCGGAAAAACAGTACGCTCAGTTTTACTAAAACAAATACGTTTAATTTAGCATGTATAAAATATCTGTAGTTTTTTAATTAGCATAATACGTGTTGGTACATACACAGCACAAGTAAACGTCACACAACACAAATTTATTATAATATAAGCACAAAATGCACAAATATATTACAATACAAGCACAAAATGCACAAATATTATGGTGATCGATTTCGGTGAAACACGCTCACCTTCCTCAGACCAGAGGGATTCACAAAAGAATCACACAATCACAATGAACATGTAATGGCCTCAAACTAATGTCCAGCTATGCAGTAGGCAATTTATATCAAACTTTACTGTATTGCATTCACAATAAATTTTCTTTAACAAAACTAAATGTTGGATCATTTTGTGCGCCACCCTGTATGTTAAGACCAATCATATTTATATTGGATCGAAACTTATATATCCTAAGGTACAGCAAAACTGAGAAATGCCTGTACATATTCACAACTAAATGAATATTAGTTGTAATGTTGTTAGTAACGTATCATTTTTATTCTAAAATGTTCTATCGATTAGAACAATTATAGCTGTATGTTTTAATACATTTATTTGCACAACTTCAAAAAGTGGTATTATAATTATTCCTAAAATATTCTTAACTGGTTATGATTTGTTATAGTAATTACTGTTTAGTATAATGGAGGTAAACACACCTTAAAAATCATGAAAAATGAAACAAATATTAAATAAACAAACATGTAACTATATCAGATTCGATCATTCTATTTTTTTTGTATTTTTACTATAATATATGACAGAACAGTAAGGTAAAAGGTCCTATTTTAAGTATTTACATATAATTGAAATGTACAGGCAATAAATAGTCTTCCTCAAAGCGAGTAAATGTCATAAGCTCCTGTTTGTAATTATTTTCTACCTTAATAACTTTCAAGAATATTTACAACTGGGACATCGTTATTACCATCGTTTAACTTTTATGGTTCAAATACGTTTTATGTTGCCTGGAAATGAAAACCATTTACTTATGTTGTTTAGAGGTTCAGTACGAAATAAAGATTGAAACGTTGATGAACCTGACATCTGGCCATATTGTTGGTTTAGGAGGCTGTAAAACTGGAAATGAAAGTCAGCACTGTTGATTTACAGATGTAATCATGATTACGTTTTATGATCTTTCAAAGTCGACTTTTACTGTGGACGACATCATCAAAAAATGAAGTGGTGAGTATAGAATGGGGCTTAACCAGTTTAAAAATGAATTTTACAATTGCAAGTAAATTAAGAGAAAAATCTTTTCCTTGCTTCTCAAAATAATGTAATAGTTAATTAATACTAAAAACAATTGTCAGACTAGATTTTCAACTGAAGAGGTTTACTATAAATGATGCTTACTTGTGGAGATAAATTTAAATTAGACCAAAAATGCTATTAGTTTGATTTTTATGTAATTAAAATATGATTGAAGTCAAAATGTATTAGATAGTACATATATTCTTACTAACAACTTAAAATTTTGGAGGATAAGACTTAAAAATATTTTTACAAAGTCTATATAAAATAACTGCTGAATAATACTACGAGCTTTCTTATCACTTATTTATTTAGCTTGTGTAATAAAATACATACGTTAGGCGAGGTTTCAGAAGTAGGTGGAATTTTTAAACTTCCTTGAAGAACATTTATTGTATTAATCAAATTCGAAGGTAGTAAATTGAACACCAATGACTTTCATAATTATTCATCAATAAATGGTAAAATAGATACCTCTTTTTGTTCCACCACCAATCTTGTATTATTACAGCACTACCAGTTTCGAAGGGTGTACTTTCTTGGGCCTCAGTTAACACATGAAGAGAAAGAAGAAAGTGCACCTGAAGATGAAGGACATCCTTCGAAGCCGGTAGTGCTGTAATAATACAAGATTGGTGGCGGAACATAAATAAACTAGTTTACCATATATTGTTAAATACAGCCAATCAGGATAGTACCGATAGAATGACAATGAATTAATTATTCATGTAATTTTTACTTATGTACCAATAACTCACTTGCAGTCAACACCAACAAGAAATTCATATGAGATTAGCAATTGTAACAATATATTGACTTTCACATTAGAAGCAGAAAACGATCTGAATGGGAGAAATCAGTGACGTTACCATTCCGTATATAGTTGCAATTATTTAAAACTTTTTCTTGAAGTATATACAATTAAGTGGAATGTAAAAATCATATTCTTATTATACATGCAATACAAAGTTATAACATCTTGATTAAATAGTCCGTATGTTCTACTGATAATATATATATTTTACTTAACTATATAAAAATTGTTAATAAGCGTAGTAAAAGGTTAGATGGTTACAAAACATACCAGAGACATTGTTTTGGATTGAGTCTCTTATTATTTTAAATGGATTACTGGGAAATAGATAAAACTGAGTAGCCTAATATGTACAACAAGTGGAAGTGCGTTGTTTAATGTAATCAAAAATAAAAACAGCAGCCTTGTACTTTTTTAGAACAAATTTTAATAACTTTTACAGAAACTTATAAAGAACCAGATGACTTAACAATACATTTTTGATTAAGTGGGGGTTGATTAAGTCATCGGGGATACTTTAGACCAGCAATGACATAAAAACACTATGTTAGATGTTACATTGCTAACTAGTTAAAGCGAAGGGTAAAATGAATAGACAATTTCCAGTAGATATTGAAATTGTGTAGTATATTTTAAGTTACATGATAATGTTTTATAAAATTACAGTAATAACAAAACTAAATTGAAAAAAAATCAGCTGAGAGATATTTTTGAAAATATACAGATATACGTTTATTAATAAGAACAAAAATAGGAAATTCATGGGAAATCTTGATACATCTGTAAAAATTTAATTGGCAAAATAAATCATTAAAAACTTCCATTTAGAGTAATTTGGCAAATGTTATTGAATAAACATACATATTTAGGAAACATATATGTTATAATATGTTATATAACATAAACACAATATAGTTATAGTTATGTCAAGTTATCATAACATTTTCATATTTTAAATAAATACTGTTTAAGTATACCTGTGTAAGTTCAAAAACATCTGCTAGCTGTTTTATAATTATTTAAGATTTGATATTACATATAAATTTATCATACATACGTGATAAATTTATAGTTGCAAGAAATTATATATAAGTATGTATGTATTTGTAAAAGAAAAATTAGAAAATATGGGAAAAGTATATTACGTAAGAAATGTAAACTAGCATGATACCGGCCTATAGTAAGGTTCTGATTAAAAAGCGAAACAGAACATATTGTCAAGAAAAGAACCAAAATTGCGTAGACTTATATTGGAGAACTGTCTCGCAAATACAGACTTATATTCCCTCTGCTTAGCGCTTAACTGTTAAAGGAAGTTATTGCTTCAGTGTTGCGGAAAAGTTACCCTTTGGAACATAAGAAAGTTAAGCCTTCCTCGTATGGCTGCTAAACAAAATTGCTTTTCAGACAGATTTCACGTATTAAATTATAATTATTTAAAACATATAATATAAAAATAAAAACCGAGCATTAACGACATTTCAACATCACGTATCTGAATGTAATCTCGTTCATTTTAATACTGAAATTTAGAGGTATCTGTTGTTCAGGATCTCAAAGTAGACCTTCCTTGAGCCAAGCTGTGAAGCTCGAAATGTAGCAATATATATATCAATTAAAATAAATAGTGTTAACAATAATGTATCATAAACTTAATTGATTATATTATTATTATTATCTATTAGAGAAACCAAAATTCTTATGGGTGTCTCTCTTTCTCTTCCACCAATAAAACCATCTTTCTCACACAAGTGTATTAAGTAGGACTTTCTTAGTGACCTATATGTAGTACACAATCACATATTAATATACCATTTTTCAGTGTAGTAGATATTAAATTATACACGATGAAAAGACTAAGAGTATTATACTCTAGTTAAGTATATAAATCATTTACAATTTTAATTAAATAAATGTAAATAAAATATAATTTCGTATACACACATTTTTTAAACATACCATAACAAATATTATGCTCCGTTATCCTTACATCTCTTCGACCAAAGTTACCGGGACTAAACTATTCTTTACAGAAATATTTTGTTACAAAAGCATCTCTGATCCGAATAAAAGTCCCAAGAATGTCTTCCCTTTGTGAAGATCACCTTTCAAAGGGTAAATATTTCTTGTAGTCTCTTGTTTTTGAGTATGTTAACTGTTTTGCTTGTAAGAAAACAATACCTCAAACACCTGGACAAAGCTAATGTATTTCAAAAACCCCTTTTATCAATCAATTTTTCGAGCATTTTAAGCGACCTAACTTTAGAAAATTCAACAATCCGAATTGTTCAATAATTACAAACAATTATAATATTTGATGAAAGTTATATTTCTTGTTTTATACGTATTTTCAAATAGCTCCCCGTATTATAAAAATAAAAATAGTAGGTTCCCATGTTGTTCTTTCTCTCCAGTTATTATATAAATTTTAGTACATCTTATTTATTCATTTAAAAATTACAACTAAGAAAATTTAATTTATACTTTAAAATGTTTAATGAAAGTATAATTACATTTATACTTTTTATTTACACATTTTTATAATTATGATTTAAGCTAGGCTTATATTTAAATCATATATAAATACAGAAATAGCTAGAAACTAAATAAAGTCTGATGTACCTTTCTTAACCTTATTTCAACAAATTATAACTTCAGTTAAAATAAACTGTAGCATACATTATAGGCGTAATATATTATATTATAGTATTGATTTGACTAATAATTGATTAAAAAACATTGCAATTATACATGATTTAACTGAACATCAATGTTCAATGACCTATAATTAATACAGCAGTTCCCATGAATTTTATATAGTTCATTATACTTTAGTATTTATGTTTATATAACAATTTATAAAAATAATTAATAACACATCAAAAATAAGACAAGAAAAGACAATATTTTTTTTAATACAAAAAATGTTGTTATATTTTACCTAAAAAAATATATATATATATATTTACGTAATTAAAAAAATAAATGTTATTTAAAACATGTTACACTATTGTTACTTCAATAAAACTTCTTTTGGAACTAGGCAACATTTTTTTCTTGATTTGTAAATATTTATAATTGATAAATTACATTCACATTTTAAGAGAGAACTAAGAGGTAATTCTAGTATTTTTTTTTTAATTTGGTACGATAGAACTACAGTCCAAATCACTTTATCTCTCCAATTTACGTCAGTTAAATTTGTTTGATTACAAGCATAGCCTAATACACTCCACACGGCTTGTATCATAATGAAATTATTCACTCTACAAATACACGCAATAGAGACTACGTTTTATTTTGCTTACTTCAACACAACATAATATTAAGTTACGTAAATGTTGGCATACTTTAGTTGCAGTTTAAATAAATACATACATAATTCTGTAGTTAAAATGTACTTTGTAAACAGAGTAAGTGGTATGGCTTTTTCGAAAATGGAAGCTAACTAAGTAATAATTAGGCATTCAGTAGATAAACTCTAGACTATATGATGGCCTGTGAACCTGATACATAATAACGTGGCAGGTCACAGAACTATTACTTATTTTCCTCTGTTAAAAGTTGATTCAACAATAAAATATGCAAAATGTTTCTTTTGAAAAGAGGTACTGTTAGATTAACTATCTACTGTTACTCACTATCATCTATTTACATCTTGTATTTTAACTTACAACAACTTTATATTTAGATGATAGAGGTTTGATCAGTGTGAAAGTAAAATGGTGTACAATTGTTATGCATGGTTAGGTCCAGGGTTGGAATATTTAAAAAAAAGATAGTAACCTCATCAATAAATTAATTTCTGTTGTTTTTTTATTATCTAATGTTTTCAGCGCCTAGTGCTTTTTTAAAATTAATTGGGCATACTACTTGCTGTTTTTCTAATAACTAGGACAGATACGACATTCAGTTTGTATATATCTGTTGTTGCAAATTAGTCTTTCGGAACATTTTGATTTCGTCCAAAAAATTTAGAAAGTAACAAAAATATGATTAAGTTGGGAGAACCTCCCATATGTTCACGTATAATTACTTGAAATGCTATTGAGTATGGTTTGCAAAAAATTATCCGTAAATGTGTCTTTTTATCTAATTTAAATAGGTTTAATGGTGATGATTATATAAATGTGTTAGTTCTTAGTAATCTGAATAGCGTAACTAACAAAACACTAGTTAGGCTTCTGCAACTATGACTAATTCCATCCATTTTGACCACAGCCTCAAATTAAATTGAAGACTAGACTAATAATAAGTACTTAGGCTACTTATTATATTCTGTGTTTAGGAAAATACTTGTTGAAAAATTATGTAACTTTATCAGTAAATAAATAACGTCTTTATTTGGCACACTTTTCAACATACAGTTGTTTAAAAAAAAAACTCAAGTCATACTAAAATTACATGTATATGGCCAAGGACTAGGCTAAAATCACAAAACAAAATATATTTTACACAACTTACATTTTAAAATAATCATATTCCAATTGTAGCTTAAGTTTATTTTTAAATGATACATAGCTGAGTGCTTTTAAATTCTGTTGAATTCTGTAGTAAATCTGGGGAGCAAAGTAAGAAAAAGCATTCCTTCCCACCTCGAGTCTGACTTTGGGTACCTCTAGCATGCTGTCCTGGCACGTGCGACGTTCTCTAACCTCTGAACGAGCCCTCAGCATGTTCCTCAAATAATTCTATAATAATCTTATATTTTACCTTAGAAATAATAAATTTTTTAAAATTTAGTCAGTAAATAGTATATACGGTTGGAACTGGTGTGAGTATAACATCACATATCTGTAACAAATTAAATTGTATTAATTCATATATTATAGTAAACAGTTACATTTTTATACGCAGGAAAAACTTAAATTGTAATTTAATTAGAGGAATATTTGTTGAGGTTTATGCTCAACCCAAACTCATTATTCCTTAAATTAATATGCTGTGTGCAAAAACATAATATATTAAAAGTATTTGTATATATTTATTTTATAAAATATTATTGATAAAACAGTTTTTGACTTTTTTTTAAATTTGTTCAATATAAATGTATCCCTTTACGTTTTCATTGAAATTGAATGCAAGATATTTATAGAATCTTGCATTATTTATTTATTTTTGTTTTAAATATTACCAAATAAATTGTACATCCAAATAAGCAGTATTTTGTAAAAACTAAAATAATATAAAAGTAAAGGTACATATGAATAATATCTGCTTTTTTAATATAACTAAACGACAAAGAAGTTTTTATTCCAATTGATTATTATCAGGGAAAGTTTTACTACAATGGTTAACATATGGTAGAGAAATACATAAGTATTACAACATATGGCCATAGCAATAGGAAAGATGTAGGATGCCTTCATAACAGCTGATAATGAGCTTAAATATTAATTATGCTGAAGGAATTCGTAACTCGAGCGTCAATATAGTTAGGTAGATCCTCAGATTATATTGACTATTTTGATGCCAATAGTTTGACTGTAGACCCGCCCGCCCATACATTTAGGCCCACATTGGTATTGACCCATACGGCCGCCCTTACATGTAGGCCCAAAGTAATATTGACCCACTCGATATTACTTTATTGCCTGAGACAAGTAATACTATTGCCTGAGACAAGTAATACTTGTCTCAGGCAATAGAAGAGAAACTGTTTTTAAAAAATTAATGAGAATAATATTTGAATTTTAGTAGTACTTAGTTACCTGAGTGACTGGGGAGGCCGAGAGTGCTTGCACGACAGCAGCAGACACGTCATTGACTGACAGGGCGACGGTACTCTGACCCACCATGTCTGTGTGGGTCCGGCCAGGACTGATACACTGGAGAATGACAGCCAGTATCAATAATTATATAATAACGTTTACAAAGTTACCTGAATTGGGGAGGGCGAGAGTGCATGCACGACAGCAGCAGACACGTCATTGACTGACAGGGCGACGGTACTCTGACCCACCATGTCTGTGTGGGTCCGGCCAGGACTGATACACTGAAGAATGACAGCCAGTATCAACAATTATATAATAACGTTTACAAAGTTACCTGTGTGTCTGGGGAGGCCGAGAGTGCTTGCACGACAGCAGCAGACACGTCATTGACTGACAGGGCGACGGTACTCTGACCCACCATGTCTGTGTGGGTCCGGCCAGGACTGATACACTGGAGAATGACAGCCAGTATCAATAATTATATAATAACGTTTACAAAGTTACCTGAATTGGGGAGGGCGAGAGTGCATGCACGACAGCAGCAGACACGTCATTGACTGACAGGGCGACGGTACTCTGACCCACCATGTCTGTGTGGGTCCGGCCAGGACTGATACACTGGAGAATGACAGCCAGTATAAACAATTATATAATAATGTTTACAAAGTTACCTGAGTGACTGGGGAGGCCGAGAGTGCTTGCACGACAGCAGCAGACACGTCATTGACTGACAGGGCGACGGTACTCTGACCCACAATGTCTGTGTGGGTCCGGCCAGGACTGATACACTGGAGAATGACAGCCAGTATAAACAATTATATAATAACGTTTACAAAGTTACCTGAGTGCTTGCACGACAGCAGCAGACACGTCATTGACTGACAGGGCGACGGTACTCTGACCCACCATGTCTGTGTGGGTCCGGCCAGGACTGATACACTGGAGAATGACAGCCAGTATCAATAATTATATAATAACGTTTACAAAGTTACCTGAATTGGGGAGGGCGAGAGTGCATGCACGACAGCAGCAGACACGTCATTGACTGACAGGGCGACGGTACTCTGACCCACCATGTCTGTGTGGGTCCGGCCAGGACTGATACACTGGAGAATGACAGCCAGTATAAACAATTATATAATAACGTTTACAAAGTTACCTGAATGCTTGCACGACAGCAGCAGACACGTCATTGACTGACAGGGTACGGTACTCTGACCCACCATGTCTGTGTGGGTCCGGCCAGGACTGATACACTGGAGAATGACAGCCAGTATAAACAATTATATAATAACGTTTACAAAGTTACCTGAATGCGTGCACGACAGCAGCAGACACGTCATTGGACGACAGTTTGGTTTATGTAATCATACATATAGTATGATAAAAGTTAAATGGTATCCCTTTTCAAAACTCAGACATCTCTCTCCAACTCTCCCACCAACACCATCAGGCTTTATTTACTCCAGCCTACTTTCGTAGGTGATAAAAATGAGTTATCTATAAACATTTTTAACGCCCTAGTTATAAATGAATTGTGGTTATCAAGAATAAAATTGTGTAGTTTAAGTATAAAATGGGTTTTGAAAGAATAAATGTCCAAGCTATATAACAGAAAGTCATTTTGTGATGTTGTTGGCTTTAGACTCACTTGTATGTTACTCTCCAGGTTATACACTTCACCTGCTCTAACTCTAATTCACTTGCTTTATTTGAAAGGATAACGCGTAAATCATAAGATGGTTTTATCCATAAAACCAACATAAGAAAACCACAATTAATTCAAACATAAACATCTATATCTTATTTATTAAATAGGTGTCCGTTTAAACATATATTTCATATACTATCACTATTACATTACGTCATTTCACACATGGAATGTAATGTACTAAATTTACATAGTGTATATGTGATTTTTAGTCTAACATTCCTGAAGCTGTCTTGTTGATGACGGATTATTTCCTTAAGCAGCCGTATACCTCCGATTTGTTTAATGGGTTTCTTTTTCAACTATCGGTTCAATAAAAATCATATCGTAACACTTGAAATGTCACATTATAGGCGATGGCATATTTAAGTGGACTGAAAGTTGGGTTTCATAAAACAATTAGTATTTATATTTTGTCACTCTTAAATATATGAAACTTTAAATACCATTATTGATGAGATCGCATCTAACAACTCATATTATCAACCTATGGCCCATTAGGTTGAGCCTTTAATAAACACATGGTTTTAAATATAACCATAGTTATCATAAGGTTGAACCGTACAGTTGAAATATAAAATCATGTTTTGTCTCACCGATGGTAAAATTACATTATTACTAAAGGGCTGTCAACTTTCCACCGTTGGCTTGGCAGTTTGAAAAACGGCCATGTTAAATTAAGTGCATGTTTCATTTGGCTAGGTTGTGATTTATTTATGACTTGTCCTTGTAATAAAGTTATCTATTACTTCTTTTTTATTCAAGAACAAAAAAACTACGTTTAAATTTTCAAGTTTACACATAATCTCACTGGAATGTAAGTACACTGTACTGTACTTAAAACTTACCGTAACCTTAATCGTGCTTCCCTTCTCGGCCAACTCTTTACGGAGACACATCGCCATTGCCTTGACCGCATGCTTGGAGGCATAGTACATAGCACCCCTGCCGTACTGCACCGTGTGAGCCGCTACACTGTTGAGGACAACTTGGCTCGTACAGAAGGTAATTTAATCAGTTTTTATATTAAACTCCACACTTTTATGTTGTACTTAAGGAATATTTCAAATGCTGATCAAAATTAAGAAAACTAATAAATTCATTGATGTTTCAGTTATAAAAAGATAAAATAGGTGTATAATTTTAGGTTTTAGTACTAGCTAATGAACTTAAAATATTGCTATATTACTATCAGTTTAAAATATTATTTGACACCTCATACACAATTGTTGGTCAATAAATAACGGAGAAATATGGATTCGCAATTAACATTATTCTTATGGGATTAAAACCAACATGGTCAACAGCCTCTGCAGACCCTTAACAACATTGAGACTATAAGATTATTTTTAATATTAACCTCTTATACTGTATTGCCCACCAATACACAGTGTTATTGACCCACCCACCCATCCATACACACAGTGGTATTGAAAATACTTAAAATTAATAATAGTACTTTTAGTCTCACAGTACTTGATGATAGTGTATTATTATATGTTAATTGATTTTAATTTTGATGCATGTAAAAAATGTATATATTTACAGTTATCGGTTACTTACAAACTGCCACTTGGTTACCAATTTGATGTAAAATCATTCCTATTGTGTAAAAAAAACCCCAGTGAATAAATTAATACAGTCAATGGTATTACTCACTCTCGAGTTAGTATTATTTGACTATCGATGACCTAAAAACAAATAAGAATAAAAATATTTGCAAAGTAATTGCCACATCATTGACCATTTTCATGACTTAAACCGTTATAATAATAAGTAAACCAGTGATTTATACGGACAAATGATTTTTCTAACTAGCCGAACCAAAACTGTATTTAAATTACTACTGTATCAATTAGTGTCAATAATACCAGCCGGTAACAGTCGGCTCTGGTGGTGCAGTGCTGTAATCCATATACTTGGAGACAATTGTTGAGGAGATTGTGGGCTCTAGGTTCTATACTTCTATACTTAATACCGAAACAGCGTCCACTCAACGGTTGCCATTCACGTGGACACTACTAGTTAAGTCTGTAGTGTCCATGTTGGATGTTAGTCAAGGTTCAGATCTTGTGTAAGGAAGATAACTGAGTGTCAGACTTTTCAGGTAGCTGAAAATTAGAACAACACCACGTGGTTCGGATTCCACGTAAAGCTGTAGGTCCCTTAACTGCCCTAGCTATTGGGCTATTAGTAAACAGCTTTTTCTGAGAAAGGGTCGACCTTAGATGGTAGCAATGACTACACTCGATAATTTACACTAATTACAATCAGTCACCACTCATATTCATCCATATCTTGACGATCGGCGTCTGAACAAAGAATAATAATAATTACCCTACCTGTTTAGTATTATTATATGACCATGGGTAGAGTTCCGTCTCTGGAGGGACTTCAGGAACTCCCTTGTACAGATTGACACTGCCAGGACGTTCACCTCCAGTACCGCCTTCCATTCTGCAGTGTCTCCATCTACAAAACATACCATCATACGGCATAAAATAATATACAAAACATTATGGTGTCACATTAACAGCAATCAAATTCATCTGTTTTCTTTTTGTCTCTATCAACAGTAATGAATGAATGGAACCAAATATTAGTAACAGCCCTAAGTCACTGGCAATACCAGTAGGCTTAGATTATAACAGTGTAAGAGTAGTGACTTCCTAAATAGATTATGGTTATGGTACCAGTTCCGTTAAAACTATGATAATGACGTATATTCGTGAATCTTGACAAGTTTTTTTTTAATTGGGATTGTACCTTGAAATCGATTTAAATAGAGAAACAATCAAATAAAAAACTTTTATTGTGAAGTAAGTATTTCCAAATACACACATCATACTTTGAAATATTGTCGTATTATCTTTCAGTATGAAATTGACTCCTTTAGTGCCAAGGTGTTAACTATAATTTTAATACTGTCAAAAAATATTTTACCCTGGTAAATATTATGAGCGTGTGTATAAAATCAACAAAATAATTCAGCTAAATTGAAGTGACACTACATTTGTAGTTATACTTTAAATTTAAAGCTAAATAATATTTAATCAAAAATGTGGTGTTACGAAATTAGACATGTAGGAGAATGAATTTTACGAAGAGTGACAAAATTATTTCTATATATTCGGTTTTGTAGCAGAAATTTTATATCCATTTAAAGTGCACGCACTCTCATCGTCATCCCGTACTCCAAGGCTAAACAATATTTTATTGACCAAAAAATTAGTTTTAAGACGTTTTTTATTCACTATAATAATTCAAATATTAATTAGATATACTAGTTGTATAAAATTGTCATTCCTAAGTTGTCGGCTTCTACTGAATATTTTATTACTAGTATTTACGAATATATGGTACTTCGATTACATAACATATATTGAAATCAAATTTTAAATCAATTCAACACACCCATTTCGAAATAAACTTACTTTAAAAGAAAGATTCGATAACATTTCAGTTTATTTAAGACCGTTGAATGATTGTCTGATGAACCTAATAAGTGCTTATTATTATAATAGTGTTATTAAAGCCGATACTAAAACATACTTCTTATTGTTCAATAATCAGTCCCAAACATATTTATTTTACGTTTATTTTGTTTACTAACTGTCAGTAACAACGGTGTATTACTGTTTCTTGTATTAAATTCTACTTTTACAACATTAAAATAATAAAGCATGTTATTATTATACTTTTTAATTAAAACTAGAATGTGTTTTTATATTATGTGTTTTAAATTATCTCTAAGAAAAATCAAAATAATTTTAGAAAATAAATTTGTTTCTTAAGTAAAATAAAGTGTTTTCCAAAAGAAACACCACTCTACGTGTATAGGTGGACGGGTGGGTCAATACTACTGTACGTGTATGGGTGGGTGGGTGGGTCAGTACCACTGTGCGTGTATGGGTTGGTGGGTGGGTCAATACCATTTCACGTGTATGGGTGGGCGGGTGGGTCAGGACCACTGTGCGTGTATGGATGGGCGGGTGGGTCAGTAACATTGTACGTGTATGGGCGGATGGGTGGGTGAATACCACTGTACGTGTGTCGGTAGGAGGGAGGGCCATTCCCACTCTAAGTGTATGGGGCAAAAGCACCAAAAATTGGATATTTTTTATTTTCTTCTTCTTGAAACAAAGTTTTAATGCGCTTTTTTATAACAAGAGAGGTCAATTTCCTTCTTAATTTAATATCATTTTTTTTTTTTTTAATATGTTTCTGTATAATTGAACGGTGGTTGGTTTAATGAATACATTATTGAACGTTTTCATCTGTATTATTGAACGGTGCTTATAATAGTCTATTTAATCATAGGTAGACATTTTTCAGGCCAAAACAAGCATACTTTGTAGACATAAGTATATAATACTCGTAAAATCAAATTATTTCTTCATTTAAGTCTTACCGATCAAGTAACTTGTTGAAGCAACCCCAGCATTGTTTACTAGTATATCAGGTCCTCCAAGATTACTGTCAATCCACTCAAAGGCATTTAAAATATCTTCTTCGTTTACGAGATCTGCTTTTAGTGGATACACTCGACCAGACTCGTGAATTTGTGAACATCTTTCCGCCAATATCTTTGAGAACAGATAGAATTGTTCGTATTAACTGATTTCACTCTTCCAGAGTATATTTGTCATAAAATATATTTTGAGTCAATGTGTATGAGTCAATGTTGTTATTTTGGTTAAATTGGTGTTTAAGTAAGCCAGGAACTTAACTTTATTGTAATACGGAAGTTCCTGTATAAAAATGTTAAGTAACTTACGCTTTTCTCTGTAAATGACTTATTTAAATTAATAGTAAAATAAATAGTTACCTAGAGGTAATTAGCTAAAATAAAATTTAATATAATAGTATTTATAGTTTCACAATTCTGCAGAATAATATTTCATCTTTCAAAATGTAATGAACTATTTAAATATTACTAGTCTGGCCTTAAAATAAAATTATATTATATAATTTTACGTATAACGTTACATATTCAGTTTATTAAATCAATGGTGTGTAAATTCATCATATATACCAATAACACATGAAACTAAAGAATGCTCATTGATGTAATTGACTTTCTAATGGCAAGTAAATAAAATACTAAGCCATTAGGTCCAACACATTTTTGTAAACTTAATTAGTTTAAGTGAATTTTAGCGTAAAAATGAGTAGGGTGTTTTACATTGTAAAATTAGTATTGTTTATGATATATTCGCATAAACAAGTTTACAGTTATATTTCGCATGGCATAACCTTTAACATTTAAAATATGCGAAATTTTTAACGCGATAAAGGGAGGAATATACAAATTGATGAACCAAATTGGAGAATGTTGTATTATGATTGATAAAAAGAATCTTATATGATTTTTTGAGGTATGAAATAATGGATAAGCATCTGCGATGATAATCTTAGAACTTACGCTTAAGCGGCCGGTGTCATAACTAGAATCTAAATTTTCCGGCGACAACCACGTCAAGGTACTATCTACAATATTTATAAGATGACCAGACGTTTCGCCCATACTGTGATGTGACATCCTCAGTGGTTTCTCTGAGCCTGAGACTTAGGAAGACTGAGTCTCAGAGAAACCACTGAGGATGCCACATCACAGTATGGGTGAAACGTCTGGTCATCTTGTAAATATGGTAGATAGTGCCTTGACGTGGTTGTCACTGGAAAATGTAGATTCTAGTTATCTGCGATGATAACATGTTTAAATTGAGGATCTGGAAATACTGTTAAACGGCTAATACTGCTAGCCTTAAAATACATTATGTTATTGTTATTTTATTTACTTAATATTATTATTAGAATAGTAATAATAATCATATTATTGGTATATCATTTTTAGAAATTGAATAAATATTAGATTTATAGCAGTGGTTAAAAACTTGGTACATTGCATTTTGAAACCAACAATAATTTATTACAGAGTACCATTTCGAAATGTCTACTATTATTAGTTTTCAAAGCTCAGCATATTAATAAGTATACATTTAAAAAATAATTACGAGATTTACAAAAAAAAAAAATTATATTGGTAGATATACAAACAATGTTAGGCTAAGAAACTTAGAGGAGTTTTATAATCAATCATTAAAACAAAAGTACACATTTAGAGTTAACAAAATATTTACCTTAACACTCTCCTCCTGTTTATCTAGTGCCACAACAACTACCCCATGTTGTACCAGCTGTTCCACAATGGCTGCTCCTATACCAGCTCCGGCACCCGTCACTAGTGCAACCTTACCTCTCCACTGATCCATGCCGCACTGTCAACCTTGCACAATAGAAACAATTATAGTTACGACCTAAGCTAGTTTTTACTTGCTAGGTTATACTGCTCCGTCTGGAATGGCCACTCATACACTGAGGCACTAAAGCGAATTCTTGTTTACAAAGAGGTGATAGCAATATCAGAGTGGTATTTTGGGAACCAATATCTTAAAGTCATGGGTGATAAAGGTGGGTTCGTTACACTGGTAAACTTTTTCCGGTTTAATTTTTAGTTAGACATTTGCTAGCAGAATCTCAATAAACGCTTATCATACGTAACTTTCAAAATACTAGTAAAATAGATATGGGTCTGCAATTTTAAATTTATATAGAGTAAATTTAATTTACCACATGACTCAATATAATGCAGCCATACTCGAGATAGGGGTTTGACTTTTAAACATATGTGAAGAAGTAATAAAATAAATAATTAATGTTCAACAAAAATCGTATCGTACATTACAAAAACAAATGTATACTGTTACACAACAGAAACTGTTTTAATATCAAATAAACAAAAGGAAACAAAAACTGATTGCTACAGGAAAAATAACAAGAATATTGGCGATAAAATTGTTTCAATAAGAATAACAATATAATTTAAAACCTAAATTGAACAATACTCTTACCAGTATTGTTTTACTTAAGAATCATAACTGCACCAAATTTAAACTAAAAAGTAACAATATAGACAAAGAGTGATAAAAAATAAATCATGCCACTGATAAATCAACAATATCAGATTCTTAATAAGGTCTACTGCATTTGGATTCACTTTTTCCAGATATTAACACATAATACGAGAAATCTTTTTGTTTTAAATCTTATGGGAGCAATTAATTAAAACGAGTGCAATTGATTAATTTATTATTTAGCTTCAATATGCTAAGAAAATAAAAGTAAAACGTAATAGTCAAATAACATCAATGACAGTTGTTATGTAACTATAGATAATCATTCACAGTAATTAAGTGGTGTTATCAGTATTGCCGAGGTCATCGTGGGTGGAATATATGTAACGAGCAGTAAATTACAAACATCTTGCGATATATAATGCATTATACATACAGTATGAACAGCAAAAGTCAAGTGCTTGATATGAAAAATCCAAAAAAAAAAAAAAAAAACCGAATTAGGCCAATATAATTACTCTATATTGAAAAGGAAATCATTAAAATACGGTTAAAAACTATGAATCTCTTTAAAAGATCAATATAAAAATGTTTTAAATTATGATTTGTAAAATTAGTGCTTACCGATTATATAAATTATTAGTATTAGTTTATAAAAATTATTTCTTAATTATCAAATTAAACATATTTATGACAGTTTAAAATAAGTGGCGTCACACAACTCAAGCTAATAGAGAGTGCTAGTAATATTTATATAGTATAACTAAAAGACTACAATAAATGTTGATAGAGTTTTTTTAATTTATGATTGTCATCTTCAGACCTGAGATACCCATAAGGCAATGTATTTATTTAAATGAAAAATATGTGGACTTTATGCCTATTTCAATTGATTGATTCTGGGTTGAACTAAATCTACAGTACAATTGATTATAAAGCGTCGTCAAAAATGTAATTACCGTAAGAAGATAAAAACTCCTTACACAATGTTATGAAATCGTATAATTTTTTAACCTTAGGTAATTTAAAGGCTGTGTAGCAATGTGTAGCAGACCGGATTGGAAAATACTATTTTCATTATAACTTTATCTACCTCCCTCTAAAAACAAAACTAAAGTCAATGTAGAAAACACAACTATATGTAACAGTTCCCATAGACATTCAAACTTGTGCGGAACGTTCCTTAGAGGAGTGACGTGCCGTACGTTATCTCTGTTGGGTCGTCAAAGGCCTTAGCCACTGATCCATCACTGATGAACGTATTGTACTTTATTGCAACAATTGTTAACAAAATATCGTATATTCAGGGTTCAAAGACTGCAATTTTAATGTAAAAAATTAATTACAGAAAAGAAAGAAAAATTTAAAACTTTATTTCATCGTATTTGAAATTTAACGCGTTGCAGAAAAATATCCACGACGAATTTCACAAAAATATTTGGTCTTTAATTTTTTTTTTCAATAAAAAAATATATATATACACAAAGCGGATAAATTTACGGAATAATATAA
This sequence comes from Stictocephala bisonia, assembly GCA_035578905.1. Lineage (NCBI taxonomy): Eukaryota > Metazoa > Arthropoda > Insecta > Hemiptera > Membracidae > Stictocephala > Stictocephala bisonia. Next base: position 776,779 of record JAQJVL010000314.1, read on the forward strand.
CAAACTTTTATTTATTTACTTTTATGTATTTATTTATGTATATGTATGTATATTAATTGAGAAAATAAATATTTATTATTATTATTATTATTATTATGTATCTTTAAATGAAAGATTGATGTACGCAATTTTTACCCAATCAGTTGGCTCGACGTGAAGATTTAAATTATTTATTAAAAACCAAACCGTTGATAACGCACATATAAGCGTTTTAGGACATAACATTACAAAACGCGTTCTCTTTATTCATTAATAGCCCGTATAACCTATTAATGATTAGAAAGTTAGTTTTATCCCTCAATAATGTGGTTATTTCGCTATACATTTACTCAATGTGCCTGTTAATGTACGTACAATTTCAAACACTATATTTATTAATTTTTTTTATTTTACCTCTCTTATGAATAAAAAAGTAATTAATCTGACTCTCTTTGCAAACTCTGGTCTAGGATGCAAATCTGGTCGGGGAGGGGTGGGACTCCGTAAGGGAGGGTATGAACGTGATAGTTTCTTGGTAAAGTCCCTAATTCATCTCGTTAGGACTCAACATTACAGTGGTTCAACAAAGGGTCGGTTTGAATAATTGGGCCAATTACTTCATTATATCATCCCCCATGTAATGGTGTCACTTGGACACCTTGTTATACGTGAACAACGTCTAGTGGTTGTTTGAAACTCCGCTTTTAGTCATTAGGTTTCATTAGTGAGAAAGTTTAATCTGAAGTTGTGAGTTCTACTTACTAAAGACATAAATAGTTTCTACACAAGTCTTTATGTAGTGTAATTCATTAATATTACTATCCATATCCAAAACATCGAAACAGAATTGTACGTTTTTAAGGCGACTGTGACTGATTATGTATCCTCTTATTGTCTTAGTAGCTGGGTTACAGCACAGTGCCACTATCAGATGCTTTGACCCTGTGGTGCTACTTAAAAAACATTTTGTATAGCATGTTTTTTTCAATACATGTACCCAGAACAATTATTATTCATAATGTAGTATAAGTATGGATTACATGTGTAGTCTTGTTACTAAGTTGAATTTTCCTAAGAAAGGCCCAGATAGAGAGAGAGAGAGAGAGAGAGAGAGGGGGAGAGAGGGGGAGAGAGAGGGAGAGAGGGGATGGAGAGAGAGGGGGAGAGAGAGGGAGAGGGAGAGAGGAGAGAGAGAGAGAGAGAGAGAGAGAGAGAGAGAGAGAGAGAGAGAGAGAGAGAGGAGAGAGAGAGAGAGAGAGAGAGAGAGAGAGAGAGAGAGAGAGAGAGAGAGAGAGAGAGAGAGAGAGAGAGAGAGAGAGAGAGAGAGAGAGAGAGAGAGAGAGAGAGAGAGAGAGAGAGAGAGAGAGAGAGAGAGAGAGAGAGAGAGAGAGAGAGAGAGAGAGAGAGAGAGAGAGAGAGAGAGAGAGAGAGAGAGAGAGAGAGAGAGAGAGAGAGAGAGAGAGAGAGAGAGAGAGAGAGAGAGAGAGAGAGAGAGAGAGAGAGAGAGAGAGAGAGAGAGAGAGAGAGAGAGAGAGAGAGAGAGAGAGAGAGAGAGAGAGAGAGAGAGAGAGAGAGAGAGAGAGAGAGAGAGAGAGAGAGAGAGAGAGAGAGAGAGAGAGAGAGAGAGAGAGAGAGAGAGAGAGAGAGAGAGAGAGAGAGAGAGAGAGAGAGAGAGAGAGAGAGAGAGAGAGAGAGAGAGAGAGAGAGAGAGAGAGAGAGAGAGAGAGAGAGAGAGAGAGAGAGAGAGAGAGAGAGAGAGAGAGAGAGAGAGAGAGAGAGAGAGAGAGAGAGAGAGAGAGAGAGAGAGAGAGAGAGAGAGAGAGAGAGAGAGAGAGAGAGAGAGAGAGAGAGAGAGAGAGAGAGAGAGAGAGAGAGAGAGAGAGAGAGAGAGAGAGAGAGAGAGAGAGAGAGAGAGAGAGAGAGAGAGAGAGAGAGAGAGAGAGAGAGAGAGAGAGAGAGAGAGAGAGAGAGAGAGAGAGAGAGAGAGAGAGAGAGAGAGAGAGAGAGAGAGAGAGAGAGAGAGAGAGAGAGAGAGAGAGAGAGAGAGAGAGAGAGAGGAACATACATATTTACATGGAATCCGAACCACGTAGTATTGGTATGATTTTCACCTAATTACAGCCCTGATATTCAGTTCTCTTCCCTAAACTACATCCGGACCTTGACTACCACACAACACGAATACCCAAAACCCAAGACTTTATAGTACAGTTCACGTCAATGACAACCGTAGGCTGATTATATAACCTATCTCCTACAATCTTTATAAAACTTTTTCCAAGTAGCTTACCAAAAAATAAATCAAATAAGATGTAAGAAAAATCAAGAGAGTTTGTCAAAATATTTTAAAATTAGTTGTGTAAACTAATTACAACTATGTGTAACAGTAAAGAATGTTTAGAAAATAAATAAATTCAATAAGTTTTTGATAATTCTTTTTTTTTGTATTACTAAAAACTAACCCTTCCGGTAACGACCGCGTCGAAGGTGTTATCTACAATATTTACATCACCAAACGTTTCGCCCTTGCTGTGATGTGGCATACTCAGTGGTCGTTATTAATTAACTGATGTGGCTTTAGTTGTTATTAATTAACATGCTAGCTCTTAGGTGTTTATTAATTAAGTTAGCTAATTTAGATAATTAACTATGAAATTCAATAACAATTAACAATTAAATTATTTTACTATGACAAATAATTAAAACAACTAATCATTTCACAATGAACATAAACTTTCACTGCACGCTACTAATTGATCAAACATATCAGTCCAGTTCACTGTGCTAATAGTATAAATTAACATTAAACATCAAAAAACAATTACGACCAGGGTAAAAATCAACTATTGAGTTTAATAAAAAGTAATGTTGATTTTTATTCAATGTTTTGAATTGCAACTTATCCAGAAAACATGTTAGGGTAGTTGCTTTCCTTAAATGAAAGGAAGAAAGGTGATTGCAAGAAGGAACACAATAAATTATGCTTTCCCATTCAAAACACTAACCTCCTCATCACACAACAAACGTCTCAGAGATACCACTGAGTATGCCACAACACAGCATGGGCGAAACGTTTGGTGATGTAAATATTATAGATAACACCTTGACGCGGTCATTACCTAGCTTTAGTTATTATGAGGGTTTTCAGCCCCATGTAACTAACCTGTAGGTATAATAAATTTCATGGACCTTTTAAACCGGTATTTGAAATTTTATTTTACGTAAAAAATAATTTTTTAACTGGAACAAAAAAAAAACATTGTAAGGCGATACGTAGGTCGAAAGTTTTTTTTTTTAATCAGTTATGAAACAGACGCGAATCCCTGCTGACAAAGAACACTTGACAAATGACAAATGCACCCCTTACCACCTTATAAATAACAACCAAATGTATATGACAAGTTACTGGTGAGCTCCTAAGACAGACACAAAAGCATTACTTTACATGTAATACTGCATTTTAATTATTGGTATCAAATTTAAAAAAAAAACTACTGCTTGGTTTTTGATAGTTCTTGATATAATTAATATTTACCACTAAACGTCGATATTTGGAAAAGTAAATATTTTTTAAAACAATAATTGGGTAATGGAAAATAAATAGTTCTAGTAATTAGGGGGTACTTATAAACAGGATTCATAAATGTATTATTAACTAAACTAAGTTTACCCATTTTATTTATTTTTTAGATATACCTTTTTAAATTGTATATTTACAAAACCTTCTCAAAGTAGTATTTTATAACATTATTGTTGTAAATAATGTAGTAAATGCTCACGAAAATATTTAGTATTATTTTAAACAGAGTCATGGGCAAGTTTTAGGAAATTACAATAACATTTTTAGTGTATTTAAAATACGCGTGATAAAAGATTATCCAAGCTACTGGTCTATAGTGTAAGCTAAAATTTGTTTATAATTGTTTAAGAGGTGAATATTCCACAAATCACTTTCTAATTAATTAACATAATCAGAGGTAAATTAAACTACCTCTTAACGATTATTTATATTGTCTTATCAAAATTCAGTGTTAATGTTAAAAAATTAACTTCCTACTACAGAACTGGTAATTTCAAACTACCATTGGCCAGGTAGTTATGGTTGAACGTTATGTAGCAGGAAAATTATGTATGAACTTAATTGAAGGCAGTAATACAAAGCTACCATTTATTTTTTGCAAACATTTTTTAGCTTTCTTACAGTCATCTACACTTATTTGACTTCATATTACACTTGTAAATGTAAAATGGGAGAGATGGGACGTTACTATTTCATTTAAATAAAATTTTGCGTGAACTATCACACTATGTATTTAGTAAAGTGGTGCCGTACAAGCTTCAGTTTTCAGTTCAGAACGAATTTAGTATTTTTTTAAATTTTAATAGTTAATAGTTAGGATATTGAAACTTAATTTCGAAATTTATTTACGAACTCCACTAATCCTAAAAGAAATAATACACCTGAAATTTAAGATTGTCTTCCTGAAACTTCTGAAAGTTTATTTATTAAAGTTTTCCTGAGTTAAAAATATATGTTTTATAACTTAAAGATTCAGTAGTTCTTTAAAGTTACCAAACAAGCTAGACAAAGATAAGTAAATTTAAATAATGATTCATCTAAATATCTATCTTTCTGACACGTTTTGGGGAATAATTCGAAATTAATAATAATTACTTATATTGTATCATCATCCGATTACATTTTAGTTTTCCTAAAGTTTGTTTTAAACGATACTTTGAATGTAACCTCACCCATTGTTAAGGCTATAGTAATTGACCTGCATTACAAGTAATGTCGCAGATTGTTGACTGTGATTAGGGGTTGAGTGATGGTTCAAACGGGTATAGCGATTAGTAATGTCTGTTTGGGCTTTAGATGTTCACTACAGACAAACATGGCTGAGTAGGAACGTGGATAGTGCTTGAAACTCACGTGCATTTTGTAACATAGAATGTTTCGCATCAGTACTAAACAACTCAAAGTAAAATTCAAAACTACAATGCATAACTCTCCTGCAATATACTAAACTAGTTATTACACTTTCAACATCCAATTTAACCATTAAGTAGTAAAAGAACACTATAAAAAAAACCAACATGAAACATTTTAAAATCTTTTCCTATTGTCAAATTATGTTATGCCTGTAGTACGATCACGTAATAAAAATTACACTAAATTTATAACAACATAACAAATAATATCACTTAAAGTGCTAAAACAACATTTAAAGAAGTTATTTCAATAATTTTTATAGTTATATCACTACATATACTTATCACTCTTAAAGCCACAACTTTAGCTTTTAAATCCCCTAGACACACCCCCAATATTTTAACCATCTGTTTTAGTATAACAATCTAGCCCGATATTAAAAAGTTTATAAAAATTAGACAGTAAAAAAAATATAACTGTTATTATTTTTGTTTGTTATTATATTTAATAATTAAATACATGACAAATCGTATTTACTAGTTATATGGTTTTTCCAGTGCATATACTCAAATACAATATTTTATAGCAATATAAAGATTATTAAACAATTAATATCTTTATCAACAGAAAAACTTAAGATGTTTGAGTCTATTAGAAATCATAATTTAAATGTATATGATATGTTTGATAAGGAAGTTAAATATCTTTGCGTCAACTAAAAAGATGTTCTTCTCAAATTATTTTTCATATGTGTATATATATATATATATATATATATATATATAAAATATATAAATTTAGGTTTGTTATGCAATTGTTCTACCTGATTTTTATAATTAAAAATAAAAACCAAATAAATGTTTTCAAACTCTTATAGAAGTTATATTAAAACATGAAAACTATGTAACTACTTTACATAAAGTTTTTTTTATATATATTATAAGTATATATTTTTAGTTTACTAAAATAACTTGAATGGCACTATTTTTTTAACTGGCTTGTAACATTTTACTTTGTTTATAAAACGTGAAATTTTAGGAAACAGTACAATAGTTTAATTCTTAATAATTCTTTTAATTTTAATACATCCTTAAAAAATCATTCCTTTAGACATTTTTGTTTCTTCTAAAGCCGTATACGTGTATAAGTATCATACCCAATTCCAGAATCATTAACAATGCTTAAAAGATCTCATTTAGTAAAAGAAACATTTTATACAATAGCACAAGGGAAGAAGTACAGAAGGGAAGTTGTTATCGAAACTTGGAGCTTACAACTTTAATACCATAGAAGACGGGCTTTTCTAAAGTCTGGTTCTTACAAATCAATAAGATAATATCGTATTTTAAACTTTTGTTCCAAGAAATATTCTAAATAGCTTAGTTTTGTTCAATTTGTATTGTGTTCATATTCTACAAAATATAATAGATTATTATACAGTAGTTATATTTAGAAATTGCAGTTGTTTTATTTTTAAAATTCCATGTATATGTAATAATTTATGTTGCTCATAGTTTTTAGTAAATACATATTTTAGTTTAATAAATTGAGAAGCGTTATGTTTTTACTAATGTAAAAATAATTTGTAAATTTAAACAGCTAATTTTATCGTTTGATAAGTTAAAATTACTGTAATAATTATATTTATAAAAATGATTATCAAACATATCATAGTACATCCTGAAAAATGTTTACAGTACCACCTAAACCAATAGAAAAATCTCATTTTCATACTCTATTTCTAATTCAATTAAAGCTTTAATATTTATTGTTTTACGTTAATAGTTAAAATATAAATTAGCATAAAAACGTATGTGTTAAAGGAAGCACTTATCAATAAATTATTCGTATTACAAATATTACACAATATTTATCTCCAACATTACGTTTGTAGACATTCAAAGTGTCTAATATGACATCATGATACAATTTGTATATGAGTTCCTGTGATTGCAAGGGACCTTGCTTATTTATTCAGGATAGAAAAAACTGTACATTATAATGTTAGTTAGTTAATCTACGCCAGTCTCTTTTTTAGACCAAATAATTATTTTGCATCTCCTGTGTCTAATTTTCTCCAAAAATCGTGTTTACTTGACGCGAAATGATAATATTAAACTAATTTAAATAAGTATATTTTAACATTCGATTGACCCAAAAGTTATTATGTTCTACTATGGTTATAATTTATTATAAATGTTCTTATACTTTCAATGATAGTATATACTAAAATTACTTAGAGAGTTTTTTACTTCAGGTAATTTATAATTCCAGAATTTACACCTACTTAACAAAAAAATTAATGTGTTAGAATTTTCATTTTCCACACAAGTTAATTTCTGTATTTTTTTTATTTTGTAAAAAAACAGTTTAAGAAAAATTTAGTTTAATTACTTTTAATGCTGTAATAAAGTAACATGTTCATGATATAAAATCACGCCAGAACTGTAATAATCCCCAAACGTATCGTAAATAACTAAACGAGACACTTGGTCATCAACTGACGCCAAGTTGAGGTAATTTTATTGTTTGTCATCTAATGGTCCTAACAACCTGAGAAAATTACACGTGTCACTTCCAACAATGGCGGCTGTTTCCGGTGACATTTGTCTTGTTATTGTAATAATACCTGTACCTTAGCCAATCTAGTATCACTAAAGCTGGTGATATGTCTCCTTAAAAACCACCTTGATGAACACAGTAACTGAAGGGAAGTAATCACCTAATTTTATTAACTTAAAAAGAAGATTCATTTATTTATTAATTTATATTTTTAAACTATTGTAAAAATATTTTCATACAAAATTATTATTTGTGTATTTTTTATATTTCTACTTGATGTAAGGAACCATTGGAAGTGGCTTCATTTATAACACATGAAAAAGATATTTACAAATATACGAAAAGTTATGAAATTGATTTGTTTAGTACAAGTAAACGTTACACAACACAAATTTATTACAATATAAGCACAAAATGCACAAATATATTACAATACAAGTACAAAATGCACAAACATTATGGTGATCGATTTCGGTGAACCACGCTCACCTTCCTCAGACCAGAGGGATTCACAAAACACGTATTATGCTAGTTAAAAAACTATTGATTTGTTATATTCTAACTTAAAATGCATGTACATTCCATGTCAAAAACACAAACGTTTTCCATGCCGATTAAACATCATTTTAACACCTCCACGATTTCAGTTTTTGAAAGTAAAAGAACTAGCTTTGTAACTGTTGTTGAATTTCTCAAATATCAATTTTGCACGTAAATATCAATCACTTAATTACCCACTAATTACAAAACATACATTATTCCATACTAATATTATATTGATCTACTTGCAAAATAAAATTTAATACTAAAAAACCTAAGTTTTCTTATTTTTGTAACCAGTTTGAAAATTAATGTAGACCATTTTAGGGATTTCCTATAAAAATGAAAACAAATAAATGTAATTTTACCAATATTTTACGACAACTGTAAGAAGTACGAAATGTTTATGTATGACAACTATAAAATGTATAGCAACAATATCCCTAACTAGTATTTATCTAATTTTAATTGCAATTCTAACTGTACTATGGGTTTACTGTAAACTGAGTATGATTTTGAATGCAAATATACTGTTATGTACAACCCCTTATTTCAATTGCTACCCACTATTTATTTTTCTCTTTTATTTTTCAGTAGTATAAGTGCTAAGCAGTTTATCTGAGAGTAACAAACGTTTCATATTATTGGGGATGTATACGCCTTCATTTACGTGTTTATATACCTTATTGGAATTATAACAAAATATATTTAATTACGATTAGCTAGTCAAACGTGATATTGTTTTCATAGGAAATAGAAAAAGCTTTCCTCATAACTAGTTTGAATTTGACCCAACACAAATATTTAGGATGTTGTCCCCAAACATAGTTGGACAAGAGGCTTAAAGATTCTAAGAGCAGTTTGACATTTATGACCTTCATTATACATTTTAGAATTGTACGGTTTTGGAAACTTTCTGCAAATTATTCACGTAATCAACTTTAAATTTGGCCGATTTTTAAGCGTTTGACATAATTTGAAGTTGCCTTTAATTGTTATACTTAAGTAAGTTAGTGAGTCAGTCTTAATTAAACAGTAGATAGCTATAACGTGCAGCTCTGCACACGAGTGTAAACTTATAGGGGTGTAGAACAAATAACTAATTTAAATTTGAAGCGTCCTAATGTTTCCTCAACCGAGGGTCCGAACCACCCCACCAGAGATATCCCCACACACTGCATGTGACAGCAACCCCCTCCCTTCACCACAATGGCTCTCCTCTAATTGTCCCTTCGAAATGAATTGAATATGCTAGTACAGCTGATACGCAATGACGTCATAACGGGAATAGAGGTTATATAACTATAACAAAGATTTTTTTTTAAATTTATAAGGTTATAGTTTATAGAATACTCCAAACACTTTATTCTTAGTCTTATTAAAAAATAACTAATATTTGTGGTAAATACTTTTGCAGTGCCTTTACAGTTGTTATTACAAAGTTAAATATATCATCATGCCGATTTATTAATAACAAGGAATATATAGATCTCTATTAAAATAGTCCCTTTTTACGTTAATGAATTTTTAATCATAACACACTATATTGTAAAGGCTACATGAGTCCACAGTTAAAAATCCTTATTGTAAAACAGGTAGAATTATGTAAAAGAATTTTTCTTTTATACTAAATGCATGCATGATTACATTATTACTATAATTAATTGTAAGTAATTTTCAAAAGGAATTATGGGAACACGTTTTAGATTTAACATATTCTAAGAAGAGAGAATTATTGAATATATATCACTAAATGTCTCGTATTTAGTAAAAAGAAGTAGTTTCTGAGCCTAATTTCTAGAAATTAGAAAAAATCATCAATTTTTTCACTACACACAAAAATGAAATGAAAATACGAAAAAATGAAATACGTTTTTAAAAAAATGTTAAAAGCACGTTACATTCATGAGAAAATTATTTTAAAATTTAACTACAACGGTAGGGGTACATTTAGACCCCAAAAACGTACGTTTGTTATTTTACATGTTGTGAAATGGAAGTCAATTTAACTTGACATTGAAAGGCATATTTGTTATTTTCTTGATATGTAATGTTGTGTAATTTGCGGAATACTGACATCATAATAGTGGTTAGTTAATTATAAATTATTTATTATAATTGTTATAAATCTTTTTCGTAGTGTGATTTTTATAAATCATTATTTATACAATGTGTCTTGCTCGAAGTATCACTGAAATTGAAACAAACTTGACATTGTCTGACTTTAGACATAAGTGTATAAGTTTTAGTAAGGCTAAATGGGTGGCAACAAACATTAAAACTTCTCTTTTAAAATTAAATATTGTGTGTTTTTTCAACTTCTTACTTAGAACTGAAGTATAACTGTATATACAATTTATAATTAAGTCCAGTTCACTTTGAAAATGTATAGAAATCTAACACTTCGTAAACTATGTTACATTCGTATTTTAGAGGAAATTTTGGGGAAAAGTTTTTTCCATTAAAAAATAAACAACTTAATTGGGTCTATTTACAATTAGAAAACCCCTGAAAACTAATGAATACATAATCGTGATCTACAAATTGAAAATAAACATTTTATAAATTTTAATACATTTTTTTAACTTTGGGGTTAGCTTTGACAATGCGAAGGTACTTGTAAAGGCCAGAATATAAATTGTATTTTAAGTTAAAGTAAGTGTTAAAATTTACATTTAATCGCCTTAATAATTCAGTATATTGTATATATTCAGTATGTTCATTCAAATACGGCTTTTACTAAAATGTTTATTTATATTTTTTAAATAATAAATAGACTAAATTGCTAAATTTTAGGTCGAAAAATGCCATGCAGCACTATTCACTTTAATATTGCAGCCAATGAAAATGTATTCGTTCAGACTATATTTTGTTTGAAAAATGTATAAATGCATTCAATGTACAGATAAAAGAGTATAAACCATACAATCCCACTCTTTTATTATATTTTCGTATTGAAATACAAGGTTTGCTCATGTACTTATTTAGTTTTTTTTAAATATAATATGTGTAATTGATGAATTTTATTTTACTAGGTGTATTTATGAATGGTAGAATGATAAAATGTTACTTTTGTTGTTTACGACTCATTAATAAGAGTAGTAAAATTAATTATTTTTTTAAAATTTGGTTTCACAATGTTTAAATTATATTCATACATTTGAGAAATGTGAAGCCATCAATTATTTACATTCATTTAGCTGACAGTAGTTCTTTCTAAAAAATATCTCAAATTAAACCAAATAACTGTTGTTAAGTTATTAAGATCGCCCTCGTTTATTTTGAACATAATTTAGATGATATTGTTAGCTAAATTATTCTACAAGAGATTTACCTGATATACTGTTTTTCTATGTCTGTAAGCTCCTGTAGTAACATCTGGCATTGAAAAGAAATTTACTACACATATTACGATATTGATATTAAATATAGTATTAATTATAAACCATCAAAACTACTTCACACTTGAGACTTAAACAGTTCACAATCTCAGATTCTGGTCACGAATAATCAGCATGATTGTGATTAGTTTATTTCTACCCTACCAAGCCCCTGGGTGAACATTTTTCGGGACATTTACAGAAATGTAAAGTTTCTGATATTCCTCTTAGAAAGTATTTTACAATCAAATAAGAATTTTAAGACTATGATAAGGCTCCACTGAAAAGTATATTGATCACTATGATAGCTTTTAATTATATTTAACTTCATAAAGAAAATGTGTAATACATATGTCGATCAATTACCATTAACGACAATGGAATATTCAATCATCGATGCCACATCTCTGTGGCCGCATAAAGTCAGCTGAACAGGCTGTGACAATACTGAAGGAACGATTCGATACATATCGACTACTAATTCAATTAATAAACGATTTCTAAGACAACAAGTGACTGTAAAGCTAGCAAAATTACGACCTATCGCATATTGCTATCCAAAACGCCTCTTCTTTGTTATAAAAGTGCCTACTCTTTGAAGAGGCTACATGCAACACATTACTGTGTATGAATTCATATCCCTACTTTTCAGGCATTTGAAAAACTGATTTCCTCAATTTCTCCATCACATTTTTCTTAGATATTTCGTTGCCTAAACTGAGTTTACTAGTAATACATTAACTAATAGTTTTTAGTTTGTTGCGTATAGCTTACCGTTTTTGCATTTATTTTTAAATATTATTTGTATTTTGTCTGCACCTTTGATATTATGGCCAGTTTTAATTATGGTTATTATGTAAACGATAATTCTACGTATATTTATGAACTAAATTTAATAGATTTAAAACACGTCTTTTTGGAAATTTGTTCACACAATTTTTTACCTTCGGAATCAATTCAAGTATAGTATTTTTATATTACAACTCTTCATAAAAACTTTGAAAAATATAATACAAAACAAACTTTGTTTATTTTGTCATATATTTAGACTGTTTAAAATTTTTGGCATCAATTTCTTGAAATATTTTATTCATAAAGTGATAAACACTTAGCAATCTTTAAGTATATATTGATACAGTTTATTTCAATCTTGTAACATTGGTGCTGGTAAATATTAAAGATTTAATTTCATAAATCCTTTTTTAAGATTGCTAACAATTATCACTTCATGTATAACATATTTTCATGTATTATTTGGTACGGATTTTTATTGCACAAGAGATTTCAACTTTTGCTGCTGATAAAGAAATATGATTAATTTACACGTATATATATATAGTTAATGTAAATTAACATTAACTATATATAGAACAACCTTAAAGGTTAACAACCTTTAAAAATTATAACTTTTAATTACGCACATAAAATATTCATGGTAGAGGAAGTGATAATCTCCTCGCATCAGGAATGAAAAGATTCTGCTTATTCCCGCCTCAGTGGCTGCTTTGTTGTTCAACTGGCTTTTAAGCCCTAAAGTGAGCAATTTCCTGCAGATTTCTTCAGCCTAGAATTCTTCACCCAATAAATACGCTTTAGTATAGACTATTGAAAATATAACTTCAATTTATACAAAAGTATTCCTTTAACATATATTGTTCAAAACATAATAACTTTTTGAAATAATAATAGTATTGTTATTGTTATTTAAATAGGGATGGTAAGCCTCCAACTAAAAAGTATATTTAGGTTTATTTTTGTAAGAAGAAAAATTATAATGTTTAGCGGAAAGGAAAATTTACTTTTATAAAATAAGAACCAATGCATATAAAATTACCTTTTGTAAAATAAAATGTCAAATATTGGATACAATACATCCAATATTATTCATATTTAATGCAGCTTCAGAGAAAGTTTTAAAATATTTACTATTCTTGAAAGATGCGCACTCTTTTTGGCAAATCATTACAAGTTTCTTTAACAAATTAGTATTAAAAATGAAGTTCCATTGTTAAAAAACGCAAAACAACACTTTTACAATAAATAAACCAGTATGAAATAGTATATACAAGCATATAAAACGAGACGAAAATATTAGAAGTTAAATGTGTCAACTGGCAGAACACATGCGAAGTATGTCTACAAAACGAAATAAAGATGGACTAATATCTTCCCCGTCCAATCTGGATTAGACAAGATACAATAATAATACCCTCTTATTCTTAGATTTTCTTACTCTCAGAACAGAAATGTTGTGTACCCGAGTTTGAAGGCCCCTTCATAAGAAAATATGAGGCCTTTGAACATTCCAATCACACCATTGTTTTTTTTGTTCGTTTAATTTTTTACCTATGTTTTTATTATAAAATCCTGTTTTGATTCTTCAATGTATTTATGTTTCTTAATAGATGTTAATACAATTTGTTTTTATCACCAGCTTAACCCGTCTTTCTCATCTAAATCAATCACCCAAATTGAATCCTGTAAAAAATTTAAAATTATTATTGTAATATGACAAGGTAAAATGTTAGCCTAAATTTTAAAATGTGTCATAACCATAAGACATTGTGTTATAAGTGGTGGCTAAATTATTATGTTTATATAATGGAGAATATTTTAAACATTTTATACTGTGCATCCGGATAGCAGAAATCTTACAATAACTTTATTTTTGTTGTGGAACAGCTTTACACGGTTACTTTTATCTTTACAGTCAACTTTAGTATTGAAGAAAATTAATCTTTACTCATCTTGAAAGGTAATTTCCTAAGTGCGTAGTGATTGATGGATCTTCAATACTGATGGATACCTGTTAAATAAATATTTTTTCTTAAATATTACCTTATCCTACCACTTTTTACCACCTCGTCTTGTAAATTATTTACGTTTACAAGTGTACTCTAATTATTAGTAATTTACCAAATATGTGTAAAGTGATACAAGAAATCATATAATTGCTTTGTCAGGGAGAGAACGGGGACAAAAAAAGTATTGGAAGCAATGCTATTAAAAAGAGACTATCATAACAACTACCAATGCTATACTTGGGAATATCATAACGTCATAGTGACATTAGTAGCTCGTAGAAGGAACTACATTTGAATAAATAAATATGCTCCTACGACATCCTAATTCCTAATATATTTTATTGTAAATTTTATAATAATAATACTTTTATATCCTTAAACTACTAAATATAAATAAAAAAACATAATTCTTATCAGACGTTCTTCAGTGTAATATCGATTATTAATAATAAATACCAATATAAGGAATTATAGATCCCCTTTGGGTACTTTGTAAGACAGATTTAGTTCATGGGTTTAATTTGGCTCAAATTTCATGTTTAGGATCATTTTTTAGACAAACATCGGGAACAAATTTTCATATTACGTAAGGGCCAAATACTAAAAATGTGTTATACATTCTCTTCATATAATCTCTATATGGTTAAATATAAGAGAAGGCTCTATGGCCCTACCGTCACCATTTGTGTCATTTACCTCATTTTTGGACTAATGAAGACGTGTTTAATTTATTATTAAAATCAGTTTAATAACGATTCATGATAAAAACTATAAACTTGTTCCATATTGATGATTTTTTTGTACTTATGTACACATTTTGACTTTATCTTGACATATTAACCGTACACAGTTTTCTGAGCTACTCCTGCGTAAATAGGTTATTTATTATTGGCGATACCTGCTTTTTGGTTAATAACAAATTTAAAATAACATACAAGAAATTTCTTGTTATAAAAAAAAAAAAAAAATGGTTAAAACATGTTTTGAAATTTACACAACATACTAGTTGGCTTAAAAGTAAAATCAGTACTTTTATTAGATTATTTTTAGATTATGTTTGTAAACGAACCTACCCTGTCTGTGGTCCAGGGAGAAACTAAAATACCATTTTGATACAACGTTTATTTATTTAAAACCTGTTTGGGATGATCTGTTTGGATAATTAAAATTTTAGTTACAGCTCCACCTCATTGGCATGCAATTAAACATAATTAAATCTAAAGGTATAATGTGTTTTTATATCTTCAATAATTTAATTTATTTTAACTTCTCACAAATCATATAAAATGGTTCTTTTATATTTTTGACAAGGAAATTTTAATCATATAAAATGCTTACAGTCAATTACCCAGTCAAATTACAATATACATTTTTAAATTGTATACAGTATTATATTTGGATGATATGATATGATAGGTTACACTTACATCTGGTAGGAGACACAATTACACGTTAGCAAAAATGTTATTCAGAATTGGTTTGATAGGTTTTATTTGTCTATTTCAATAACCACATGATATAAACAATGACTGACAAGCCTGGCCAAACTCAATTAAATAATTTGATAATAACTTTTTAAATAATCTAAAATATATATTTTTTTCTGGCAAAACTTGCTCTCCTGAGATTAGATTTTATACAGTGAAATATGTTTAGTTAGTAGGCCTACTATTCAACTATGAGCTGAAAGTATTAATTTATAAGTATTCAATCAAAAAATACTTATGAGATGACAATTTAGGAAGAGAGGTGTCGGTAAGTACAGTTTTAAGTATGAAGTGTCTTGACAACAATACTCGAAAGGTAGATGTGAAGTGATTGTTGTGATGTCTGTAGGAGGGGGGGGGGCAGGGAGATATGTGTCCGACATCAATTGTGACTGTGATACTCTTATCTCACTAACTTACTTGTGTGGATGTACTGGACTTAAGCCCAAGTGTATATAAAGTCGATTAAGTGGGGACCTGTAAATGCACAACAACCTCAATACTTAATTCGTTGTAACTGACAGTTTTATACTAGTACTAGTTGGAAGTCCTTGCTTCACTACGGGTGGGTTTCTACGCTTGATTACCCTTTTCTCTGTGGTTCTCTCTCAAAATACAGAAAGCTCAGGCTGCTGCTATTCTCCTAGATAACTAAAATTTCTAATCTAGAAATTTAAGTCTTCCATAGGGTGATGCAAAGTAGTGCAATCATGTCAGAGTTAGTAGTAATAAAACTAAGTTAGCCAAGCTTTTGTGTTATGTTTATTATTATTATTTTTTTTAAGTGGTTTGTAATAAATAAATGCAACTAATGCCAATTTTATTCTTATCGAAAAAAAGGAAACCTTGAAGGACTGTTTATATCCCTTAAGATATAATTATGAAAAATCCTTATTTAGTCGAAAATGGTGTCCTCAGGATACGAAATCTTACTTATTTCCCAATTCCACCAATATCTATTCAGTGGATATGTACATAGTTTTTGGATTTAATATAATAAGATGAGTAAAATGTGTACTAAACGAACGTTTTGAAATACCAGTAAAATGAATTATCGCTATTACAAAATCAATGCTGGTATCAGTTAACATTGTAAAACACATTTAAACCAAGTTAACCCGTAACGAGCTAAAGGACCACAGAGAGGGTGATTCGCTCCCTTGTAAAACAGAGGGCTGTTAGAGCCCTTAACTCGACCAGTTAGAATGACCAACCTCTTGTCATTATGGCAGTTCAAACAAAAGGGAGACTCTGAATAATTAGTTTGAGATTTAAGCTAATTATTCTATAAATTTATAGCAGTTATAGAGAAGTCTGAAAAAACTCAAAATTTTTTTTACCATGAAAATTACCCACATTGTCGATTAGTAAATCGGCTTACTATATTGGTTAATTATTTTTGAAATATGTTCTGTTCCAGATAAGCTTGTTTATAAATTTGTCGTTTTTTCGTTTTGGTTTCTATTAGAAGTTGTTCATTTTTAATTTTCTTTATAATTGTATACTTAACTCATCCTTGATCCTGATTTCAAAATATAATATAGCTATAAATATAAGTAATTGATATGATGGTGCTGCATTTACTGTTAAAATTTGGGAACAGACATATTGTTTTTGAATAAATATTTATTGCTTTTGAAACACTGAATCCTCTCAAGAAAAATCAAGATCCGTTCAAGATTGTACAGGAAGCCATCATGAATTACATTTGGAGTTCTCGTTCAACAGTTGGAATATCAATGTACAGTGTTATTTAAAGTATGACATGCTTTAACATACTTTTTAATAAAGTGTAATAAATCACACAAAATGATTGGACATTTGAAAACAAGTAATAAGACGCTTATTGGCTGAATAATATTGATAAGAATAAATATCACTGCGTTTGTTTATCAATTGTTGGTATTTGTTATTACTTCATTCCAAAACTTTGGACCAATATAAAACGTTCAGAACGATATCGCACCAGACGGACTTTTGAACGTGACGTAATGGTATCTAAAGACCAGAGCACCCAAAAGATGATGGTTGTATTAGCTATAACTGCATTTTGATTCTTTTTTTACTATTAAGACTCAGATCAAAGTAACATTGTCGAATAAGAAAATTAAATGAATGTGATGGGTATAATTCAACGAGTGTAGCTTTTTTTACTAAGTTCGACTGTCCCTAAATAGCCATTTATTAATGGCCTAATTGGCAGGGAAACTACAGCTTTGTGTGGAACCCGAACCACGTAGTATTGGTCTAGTTTTAGCCGTTTGACAAGCCTCATATTAGCCTGAACAATACCGTCTACCATGGACACCCCAGTTTTCTCTATACAACTAGCCCAAGTCGATGGCAACAATTTAGCAGACGCTGTGTTAGTAAAACAAGGGCCGAGCATGCAACCTACCACCTACAATAGACATAACACTTTGACCCCAAGTACATCGGTTACACCATGTCCTAACTAGTAGTTATAGTACATATATAGTAGTTAAATATTATTATGTAGTAGTTATGCTATTAGCAAAGCTATCTAGTGATTTAAATAAAACATTTTCTTACCTTAAACCATACCTGGATCCTCTAATACTAATCAAAGTGAGTTAATACCTGTATATAGTTACTAATGAAAACAAGAATTTTTAAAGTGCAGTAAATGTTGGATTTATGTTTTTGCACCACTGTTTTATAATGGGATGTAAACTAAAACAAATGTTCACTATTAGTATATTTAATAAAGTAAATTAAAGCATAACTTTTACAAAATTATAAAGGTGTTTTATGTTCAATTCGTTCAACCACTTTCAGAAAAGCATCCATTACCGTTGAAATATGTCAGTTAAGTGCCCTTTCCTTTTACTGTTAATGTTTATCATTAAATACATCCATTACATTGAGTGCTCTGTTTAATTGCAACGAATTTCATTCAATTTGCTCCATTAGTACTTTATTATTACCTCTGATCATTGCAAAGTGAACATTGCTAGTTCGGAAATTTGCATGTTTTGGTTGTAGTACTATAATTGGTTTGACAGTTTTTTAATATTTATTATAACATTATAATTTTTATAATAATGTATAATAATTATTAAGGACCAAAGTCGTCATTTAATTTACAAAGAAACCATTGTCAAATTAAATGCCAGTGATTTATCAAATTATTATGAGATAAACTGTACTTTAAGTGGAATCAATATGTTTTTATATTACTATTACCTTTAAAGAAGTTGAATAGAACATTGAAAATAACTAAATAATATTATTAATAATTTGATTAATTATAATAGGTTATTGTAATATAGTATTATTGTATTTATAATATTAATTAATTAATATCTAAAATAACATTGATAGTTTCATTATTTGCATTGTTTAAAAATAATGAAAATACTACTGTAGTTTCTCTTAGTAACAAATATAATGACTAAAAACCTAAAACAGTTTCACTAAACGCAATGGTCAGGCTGAAGCAATGAGTTGTAGTATAATTTAGAAAGTTTTCCTAGAAAGTATTGATTTTAACGTTGACCTTGACCTCGACCTCGGATAACTGTAGCCTTGAACACGTCAACCAGTGGTGCCAATTGAGACTGTTATGAGTATAAAACATCATTGAGAGACATATTTATTTAATATCAGTTGAAATAGAAATATTTGCCCTTCTAATTATGGCAAAATATAAGAAGAAATACATGTTTTTTTTTAAGTAAACTTAAAAGTCCAAGTGGTTTATATTATTTTGGTTGTTGTATTGCCCACTCCTAGCACCAATTTAAATGTTAATAATTATTATACATGTAGAGATATTTTGTTCATGTAGTTTATAAGTTTTTAAATATCTAAATTTATTATTAATATTAGTAGTAGTTTAAATGGTCCCCGTAGATAAGTTTTCTTGCAACTTACGGAGTCAATATATGTAAAGAAAAATATAACTAAATAAAAAAAAGTTAATAAAATAAAATAAATAACAACATTAAGCAGAATGTAAGTTATTTTAAGTTCATTTTAGGAGATTTATTTATTTTGAAAAAATGTTTTTAGATTAAAGGTAACTGATTTTATAAACACAACTGACACCGTTAAAATTCAACTAACTTACAACTTAGTCTGAAATGTATTTATTTTATTGTTTGTAATATTTTGTAGTAATTAACACTAACATTGTGGTCAGCCACACTAATTAAATTTAGTTTAGTTTATATTGAAACTGACTATCCTTACTTTGCTATGAGAAAAAAAATTGTTTTAAGAATAATCCTGGAAACAATTATTTTTGGAACATTTCCCTAATAAAGTAAAAATCATCGTATGTAAATTGATTTATAGTAACCAACTAAACTAATACCAAAATAGTTCTTGTGAAAAAAATTTAAATTTTGAGAGGCTGTATTTTTATCTTGGAAAGTAATGATAAAAATCTAATGATCTTGGAAAGTTAATGATTCCTTTCGGTGAGTCCACATTTATTTTTATGAGTCGGTCAATGGTATTTTGAAACATCCTTTTAATGTTTTCTTCTTTCCATCTGAGTAACATTGGTAAAAATTTAACTTAATAGTTTAATAATATAAAAATATTAAAACACAGCTAATACAAAAACATATATATGATACAAACGCATGGATAATTTTGTTTTACATTGTGACATTTTTAAGAACATTTTTACTAAATTCTGACTTGATTGTACTACTTTGCGTCCCTATAAAGTAGAAAACTAGGTTTTTTAGACTATAACAATTTGTTATACAGGACAACGACAGCAGGCTGAGCTTTCATATTGATGGGATGGTTTAGAGAGAAGGATAAGAAAGCGTAGATAACCACACCGTAGTGAGGCAAGGTATGTGCATTTGTTTTGAAGCAGCCTTCATAGTTCCTCCTCAAATATTAAATTTTATTGCTTAGATTATTAATATAAGGACATTATTTCATTAAACAAGTATAAATACAATCTGTTTGAAGTAATACCATTCATTACAAACAGTTTATAAATTTTATTAAAATATATACTCAGTTTCTTTTGGATTTAGATTATTTTTACTATAAGATGTCCTGTATTCATGTAGAAACATTTTTACTTGATTACTTTTAAGAAGAATTTCATAAATAAACGTCGATATTTGTGTTCAGAACAAGCCTAATATCATATTAACACTCAGTTCCTCAGTGAGATAACCTTTACTTCAGCAACAAATGTCTGTGGTTGATATTCCTTTCAAGTCAGCTGGTAAGTTAATTACGCGTGGCTGCAAATGATCAAACACATTGGCCTGTTAACAGACCTTCTGACTGGTCAATTATCAGAGACCTTGCTTACTTAGCTGGTGGTGTTAGTTTCATGTCTGGAAGCATTTTTTACTGAAATTCATTTAAAATGTTAATTTCCTTTTTAACTGTGTAAATTATAACGTTTACTGCAACTCATGATCACCAATGTCCTCGTGAATTTGTTGAATAAGTATACTTAATTGACAGTTAGTTATCGTGTGGGCTATTTAAAAAACCTCACCCTTTTCTTGAACGCAAATGAAGTAGTTACTAATATTCTATACACATTAATGGATTCATTTTCATCTCAGGTCAACGCTGAAATTTCTAGTAGCTACTCAATCCACACAAATGTGATTCCTCTGGGCATTACATTTACTATGCTCTTAATGCTGACCCTATAAATCTTTCGCAACACATTTATTGAAAATGAATACTTCAGATCCAGTCAACAGACTTTTCCTTTTCGAATAATTCTCAGCGCTAACTATTAAAGCCTTTTAATCTAGTTACTTAATACTGGTCTTGAGTGAGTTATACAATTTTCGAATTAGTATGGATTTAAAAATGTAGACAGCGTTCTACTTTTATAATTTATGAATAATATTTAATTTAGTTTTTTTCTAATTATAAAAATAACTATTTTAAAATATCATTTTCAAACTACCTTTTAGGTTTGATATACTATTTTAGTGTATATGATTAGGTTCATTGTTAACTTATACACAATACTTAGTAAAGAACTTATATTCATGCCACTTATATTACTACTGTTAGACGTGTCATTACTACCTCCTTTTTTCCTTTAAATGTTTACAAAAGCTCTTTCATTTAATTAAATATCACTTAGACCATAACATTCCTTGGTCTTTGGTTCATGGAGAAATTATATTTCCTTTAACAATGGTAAATTAAAGTAAAAAAATATGAAAAAAGTATAAAATGTTAACTTATTGTACAAAATATGTCTGCAATAGATATAAAAATAACATCAAGTGTTTTTTGGCGCGTAGTAGTGAAATTATATACTATTTACATCATTCTGAACATTATTGAGGGGCGTCAATATTTTATATAAATTGGTGTATGCTTAAAAGTTAATAATTCACTGGATATCAATTCATATGTTAAGATACCAAGCAAATAATAATATTTGGTTTCCTTCTTGATATTATTTTAAGTTCTACAAAATTTGTCAAAAATGGTATAATTTATACTCGATATGTGAGAAAAATTAGACTAATAAATCTTGAAGGAACTATACTAAGATGGAGGCAGCTCTTGTTAGAAGGAGGCAGCTCTTGTTAGAAGGAGGCAGCTCTTGTTAGAAGGAGGCAGCTCTTGTTAGAAGGAGGCAGCTCTTGTTAGAAGGAGGCAGCTCTTGTTAGAAGGAGGCAGCTCTTGTTAGAAGGAGGCAGCTCTTGTTAGAAGGAGGCAGCTCTTGTTAGAAGGAGGCAGCTCTTGTTAGTGGAGGCAGCTCTTGTTAGATGGAGGCAGCTCTTGTTAGAAGGAGGCAGCTCTTGTTAGAAGGAGGCAGCTCTTGTTAGAAGGAGGCAGCTCTGAACATTTATTTCTCTTAGTGATGCGCTAGTGGCTGAGTCTGTATTTTAGTACCAACCAAAGTGTGATAGATCACCACTGTTTACATTGTGATTCATTCAAATAAGTTAGAACTGAAATAAATATAATTTATTTGTATTTATCAAAATCTATTTTATAATAGTGAACTTGTACATTCTTTAACTATAACTAACTACATTGCTTATATTTTTATAAATTAAATCCTTTTTTTAATTAAAGTTTTTCTGACTCTATCTAATTAATATAAAAACCAAATCTAATATATAATCCCAACTTCGTACTTACTTTTAAGAAAGTATACAACAGTAAATAAGTTTTCCTTTGTTACATATGGTGTAAGTAGAAACATGCATGTTACTGATGTATGTAAACTTGGAGGTTCGGTACGTCTTATGATAACTTTCACTTATTTTCACTAAACATCTTTTTAGTTTAAGGTAAAAGTCAAAGTTAAAAAAGGTTATATTTTATCTTGCAAACTTAGTGCTATGAGGTCCTCTCTAATACTTAACATGGAGACTTAGCAGGTGGACTGCATGGTAGAATAGGACACCTCACAGGTCTTCCATGCAAGGTACAGCCACACATTTATCTGGAGAATAGTCTGGATTTTTCTTCACAAAATTTGTTACAGACACATCTGAGACCACACACAACTCCAA
Source organism: Stictocephala bisonia (assembly GCA_035578905.1). Taxonomy (NCBI): domain Eukaryota; kingdom Metazoa; phylum Arthropoda; class Insecta; order Hemiptera; family Membracidae; genus Stictocephala; species Stictocephala bisonia. The sequence goes on from JAQJVL010000314.1 coordinate 799,969, forward strand.
CAGTAAAAGGACACTGGTAAAACAACGGATTTCTATTGTGAATATTCTAGTCTACTCTTTACCAATTTTGCTGATGACACACGATAGACCCCACACAACTCCATTAGTAAATGGACACTGTTAATACAATATATTTAACTGTTGAATACCCTGGATTTCTCTTCATCAATATTGCTGATGGCACACGATAGACTCAATTAGTAAATGGACACTGTTAATACAGTACAATATATTTAACTGGTGAGTACCCTGGATATCTCTTCATAAATATTGCTGATGACACACGATAGATCGTACACAACTCCATTAGTAAATGGACACTCTTAATGTAATACATTTAACTGGTGAATACACAACTCCATTAGTAAATGGACACTCTTAATGTAATAAATACATTTAACTGGTGAATACCCTGGATTTCTCGTCATCAATATTGCTGATGACACATGATAGACCGCACACAACTCCATTAGTAAATGGACACTCTTAATATAATACATTTAACTGGTGAATACCCTGGATTTCTCGTCATCAATATTGCTGATGACACACGATAGATCGTACACAACTCCATTAGTAAATGGACACTCTTAATATAATACATTTAACTGGTGAATACTCTAGATTTCTCTCCATCAATATTGCTGATGACACACGATAGACCGCACACAACTCCATTAGTAAATGGACACTGATAATACAATACATGTAACTGGTATTTCTCTTACAATACAATACAAAAAGCCTAGATTTCTCTTCATCAATATTGCTGATGACACACTTTAGACCACACACAACTTCATTGCCAAATTTACACTGGTAACACAACACATATCCCCCTGGATTACTGATCGCCAATATTATTGATAAATTCCCTATAGACCACACACAGCTCCATTAGTTGATGTGTACTGGTAATAAAATAAATTTTTTGTTGAATGCCTTGGGGTACTGTCCGCCAATATTGCTGACGACACACCGTACACCACACACAACTCCATTAGTAAATGGACACTGATGGATACCCTGGGGTTTACTTTACTAATATTTCTGATGACATACCCTAAGACCACATACAACTTCTTAACACAATTAATAAAGAAGGTGGTGAATACCCTGGAGTTATGTTAGCTAATATAACTGATAATAGATCATATACTACACACAGATTTGTTGAAATGCTCATTATAAATAAAATTTGTTTTAACAATAAACATTAATGCAATGTTGCCTTATTAACACTCTTAATTTGCATTACAATATTCATTTTTAATGTTATAATAACTATTTAGTTGTGTTTCTAACTATACAAATTATAAATTGTTTAAGAAAAGAGAAACTAAATTAAATATGGCTAACAAAGTAAAACTTACTTTCAAAAGTAGTAAAATCAAATAGTTTTCTTATTCTGTTGTTGTTGTATTTTATGTATTGACAAACTAGAAGATGTGAACAGAAAACAAACTTATAAACAGAAGACAACTTATAAAGCAATCATTAAAAGAAAATAAAAATAAGTTATTGGAGATGTATTGTATCACGTTGAACAGTAATATAAGCATACATTTGAGTTTTTAAGAAGTTTTCAAATGGTTATTGTGACTGTTACATTTTTATGTTCACAGCATTTTTATTGAGGTAATTTATTACTTAACCGCCATTTGTGTTAGTTGAAGTGCCCTCAACGTAACACATTACAGTCTAAAAGCATCGTAACTCTTAAAAAATGTATTTTCAAGATGAGAGATATATAAAATATTACACTCATATGTGCAATTAACTTTAATTTAAAAGTAGATATATACATATATTTCAAGTATTAATATATAATTATGCATATTGTAGTGGATAACATATTCAGTGGGGTTTTAACTATAATATAAGAATGTATTCAAGATTTTTATCGTAAATATATTACCTGTTACTTCACATTGATACATCTGTGTAAAGCAGACTTAAGAGAAAGTTATTTATATGTTACTAACAAACTTACCATAACATAATTGAACTGTTAAATTATATTAGGCTGTATGCGTATTAAGCGTAAACTTAGATATAAATGTGCCTAGTAGAAGTAAGATTAAAAAAATTTATAAATACAAGTTATAAACAGGCGTTTTCTCTACAACACATTATATTACTTGGGATAAGATATTTAAGTTTCAAACTAAATGATTTATAGTGACTAAGAAATGTAAGTGCAAGTATACCGTTGTTATAAAACATGGTGTTTCGTAGTTTATAACAAAGAGCTGTTTAGTAATATTTCAAATATATGGTTGTAGTTTTTCTATTTACAAATGTTTATTACTTTCTAACGTCATTTGATATTAACAAATACAATATATGAACGATAAATTACAAAAAATATTACATTTATATGAATAAATATGTAATTTTAGCTGTAATATTATTAATTTATAACATTAGTGTATCTTATATGATCTTCACTTGAACAGAGTAACTATATTGTAATCTATAAAAAGATTATTTACATTGAATCATAAAGGCACATTTTAAATTAGTAAATGAAACCTCTACTAATAAATAAACTAAATTCAACATAAAATGTAATATTAAATAGTATGAAAAATATTAATCTTAGGTGTAGAGATTTATCTCGATGTATTATAATGTTCATAAAAAACACCTTTATTTTTACCTCAATTTTAATCAAGCTGGACATTTCCATATGTTTTCTAAGTACCAATTTTCAGTTTTACTTTAATATATATTTTTTACCACAACATGATTAAAACTATAGATGAAATTTAAATTGTGCTTTGATAGACCTTTGCACAAAAGGATCTGTGCAGAATGTTTTATTTTTATTGCTATTATATCAAAGATTTTATAATCTCATTACGTATAGAGTGCCAATATTTACAATAAATGTTACATCTCATTAAATGAGAAACTTACCAAAAACTCTTTATGAAGTGTTTAATATTAACATTTAAGTAAAATAAATTCTTTTAAATTAAATGTTGCAGTTTACAGCGAAAAGTGTAAAGAATGTTTTAAATACTTTGCAGATTTATTACTATAAATACGTTATGAAACTTGATACATTCGTTTATATTGTCTTGGAACGATATTTTCTTTTTTTTTTATAACCAATAAATACTCATCCACTTTTTAAATTACTCGTCCTTTGTCACGTATTGTTCACTTCCCTAATTGGAAGCACCAATTACATAATGGACCCGTCAAAAGCTTTACTTTCACTTTGTGTTTACAGTGGCTCGAGTATTTATTGTGTATAGTATGTGTTATGAGCTAAAATTAAAACAAAAATTACTTGTTAAAATCATATTATAAACTTATCACCCATCCTAATGTTGGAATTTAGGAGTATAAACATTATATATATCATTTCATGGAAATTTAATGGGTTGCGAACCAGTCAGTCCTACGTGCTTATTTAGGAGTTGGAATGAATGGGTTGTATTATAAATTGTAACTAACTAGAGATTATCTTACTTTTAATCGACATAAAATACTAATATCAATTAAGACTAACTAATAATGTAAAATCAATTTAGTATCCAAAATAAAGACACGGAAAATAATACAAAGACCGGTAATTTTTTACGTCATATATAATCTGTGAAAACTTCTAAGTAATATAAACAGTTATTTAAATATCCAAAATTTTCCTTGTAAATTATTCTAAACAAAAGTGGGCGACAAGGCCTTCTGAATATAATACCTCATAGAATGTTAGACCCACCCGCCCACCCATACACGTACAGTGGTATTGACCCACCCACCCAACCCATACACGTACAGTGGTATTGAACCACCCGCCCACCCATACACGTATATTGATATTGACCCACCCACCCATCCATACACGTATAGTGGTATTGACCCACCCGCCCACCCATACACGTATAGTGGTATTGACCCACCCACCCACTCATACACGTATAGTGGTATTGACCCACCCACCCACCCATACACGTATAGTGGTATTGACCCACCCACCCACCCATACACGTATAGTGGTACACTAAATTTTCATTTAGGGTGGATATAGTGAAAAACTATCAATACTGGAGCTAGCTGTAGTAATCACATTAAACAAAAATAACTAACAATAAATGTGTCGTAAATTAACGCTATTTCTTAACAATTTAATGTAACTCAGATTTTTAGTTTCCCATTATATTCAGGTTTTTACTTTCATCTTTATAAATATAATTCTTTATTGTCATCAATGTATATAGGCATAGGCACAAGTCTAGAACTAAAAATAAAATTAATGTTAGTCACGCAACTTTGTAAACTTTACAGAAAGTTATTTCATGTAAAAGAACTTGGTGTAATTTATAAAATCATTTACACTATAGAAGGCATTGTCTAGCAAGACTTTTTTAGTCGAAAAGTGTTAACATTTTTTTTCGAGAATACATATTGTGAGATCATTGAAATGACGCACTCCTCACTGCAGGACACGATTTCGGAAAAAGACGTGCGATGTTTATCAACTGGAAGATTAGTTCTATTTTGAAGGTTAAAATCGTAATATTTATGGTTAGTATGGGAAATAATTATGGATTTTTCTTAACGATGGACAAGGATTCCAAAATATAAATAAAAGGTAATGTCAATATTTTATATGATGATATCTTTGCGGCAAACTATTGTAGATACTATTAAAATAGAAAATATAACTACAATTTGTTGTATTAAATCACATAACTACCCAATACTAAATATAACAGTGTACCGATATTCTAGAAAAGTTTCATTTATTTTACAAATTTATTAAATTCGGCCACGTCTGATCAGGCTTAAAGCTCAGATAATATGTAAAAGTATTGAAAGAGATCTCTGTCAAATATTAATACCTATCGTTAATATACGTTAAATCTAAATCAATTCATTTGTATCACTTTTAAAAAATTTCTAACTATTCGTTAAAAATGTATGCTTCAACAAAAATATTTTAATGTTTGGTAGATTTTCCTTTCTGATGCTCTTAGTCACCACTAAGTGTTTTTTATTTCTCGTATGTCATAGGACGATATTTTTTTGTACTCAAAATAATAATTTATTTCCATCAATATACAATATGGTTACAAAACTCGTACATGCTTGGAAATTGACTAACCACTGTAGCAAGTTATTATGGTTAGTATATTAATTACAAAAAATAAGTCAGTAAAATATAAATATAAAATTTAACCTTCTATTAATAGATCAGTATATTTTAACTAAATGTAACTATTAACCTGTAACTTAACTTATCCCACCTTAATAATGTTCAAATGAGGTGGGTTTCAGGGCACAGCAGCCTCACAGGTAATGAAGAGCCTGAACTCCTGGCTAAGATGGGAGTGAGGACTCCATTTGTAGGGCCGAACCAGTATGTTTGGACTTATCACTGCTAGGACTGAAATACAAAACTTGGCGAGAAATCTTTAACTTTATTGAATATTTTTATTTGGTTTGGTAACAACTTGGCAAGAACATTCAGTGAGAAAAAGTAGAAAGTGTACAGAGAAAATAAAAACTTTTAATTACTCCAAACCTACTGATTGTTTTTTGCAGAAATTGTAAAATTATTCATTCATTTCATCACTATATGAAGCAACAAAATATCAGATATATATATATATATATATATATATAGTTAGCAATATTTGTAAATAATAACATTCTTTTAGATGGTTTATAATAAGATGGAGGGAGGAAACACACAATTTTGGACAACTAAAGTTTTCTCATTTCCCAACTTTTGTCACCGAATTGTGCAAGTAAAAGCCAGTCAGTATGAAAACGCTGCCATTTAAGGAAATTCTTAGTATTTAAAAATATTATAATAAAGGTTTATTTTTTATTTTAATTAACAGTAGTTAAATGTTTAATTCAAATGTTCAACATTTCTTAGGCCTTAATAAATCTGTTTTACAATAAATAAGTCAACATTATGAATACTGTAAGTTATTATTTTCTTTCTTGTGGTCAAACGTAATGTGTGTTTTTTTTGCGTAAAAAACGTAAACATTAAATTTGCCTGGTATTTAATGTTTAACAACGAAAATGCACGATATTCTAGAAAAATAAGTTAGTCAATAATGTTGTAGTTTTTCTATTTACAAATGTTTATTACTTTCTAACGTCATTTGATATTAACAAATACAATATATGAACGATAAATTACAAAAAATATTACATTTATATGAATAAATATGTAATTTTAGCTGTAATATTATTAATTTATAACATTAGTGTATCTTATATGATCTTCACTTGAACAGAGTAACTGTATTGTAATCTATAAAAAGATTATTTACATTGAATCATAAAGGCACATTTTAAATTAGTAAATGAAACCTCTACTAATAAATAAACTAAATTCAACATAAAATGTAATATTAAATAGTATGAAAAATATTAATCTTAGGTGTAGAGATTTATATCGAAATATTATAATGTTCATAAAAAACACCTTTATTTTTACCTCTATTTTAATCAAGCTGGACATTTCCGTATGTTTTCTAAGTACCAATTTTCAGTTTTACTTTAATATATATTTTTTACCACAACATGATTAAAACTATAGATGGAATTTAAATTGTGCTTTGATAGACCTTTGCACAAAAGGATCTGTGCAGAATGTTTAATTTTTATTGCTATTATATCAAAGATTTTATAATCTCATTACGTATAGAGTGCCAATATTTACAATAAATGTTACATCTCATTAAATTAGAAACTTACCAAAAACTCTTTATAAGGTGTTTAATATTAACATTTAAGTAAAATAAATTCTTTTAAATTAAATGTTGCAGTTTACAGCGAAAAGTGTAAAGAATGTTTTAAATACTTTGCAGATTTATTACTATAAATACGTTATGAAACTTGATACATTCAATTATACTGTGATGGATTGAGATTTTCTTTTTTTATAACCAATAAATACTCCTCCACTTTTCAAATTACTCGTCCTTTGTCACGTATTGTTCACTTCCCTAATTGGAAGCACCAATTACATAATGGACCCGTCCAAAGCTTTACTTTCACTTGGTGTTTACGGTGGCTCGAGTATTTATTGTGTATAGTATGTGTTATGAGCTAAAATTAGAACAAAACTTACTTGTTAAAATCATATTATAAACTTATCACCCATCCTAATGTTGGGATTTAGGAGTATAAACATTATATATATCATTTCATGGAAATTTAATGGGTTGCGAACCAGTCAGTCCTACGTGCTTATTTAGGGGTTGGAATGAATGGGTTGTATTATAAATTGTAACTAACTAGAGATTATCTTACTTTTAATCGATATAAAATACTAATATCTATTAAGACTAACTAATAATGTAAAATCAATTTAGTATCCAAAATAAAGACACGGAAAATAATACAAAGACCGGTAATTTTTTACGTCATATATAATCTGTGAAAACTTCTAAATAATATAAACAGTTATTTAAATATTCAAAATTTTCCTTGTAAATTATTCTAAACAAAAATGGGTGACAAGGCCTTCTGAATATAATACCACATAGAATTATAGACCCACTCACCCACCCATACACGTACAGTGGTATTGACCCACCACCCAACCCATACACTTACAGTGGTATTGAACCACCCACCCAACCCATAGACGTACAGTTGTATTGAACCTTCGCCCACCCACACACGTATATTGATATTGACCCACCCACCCATCCATACACGTATGTGGTATTGACCCACCCATACACGTATAGTGGTATTGACCCACCCACCCACCCATATACGTATAGTGGTATTGACCCACCCGCCCACCCATACACGTATAGAGTGGTATTGGCCAACCCACCCACCCATACACGTATAGTGGTAAACAACATTTTCATTTAGGGTGGATATAGTGAAAAACTATCAATACTGGAGCCTGCTGTAGTAATCACATTAAACAAAAATAACTATCAATAAATGTGTCGTAAATTAACGCTATTTCTTAACAATTTAATGTAACTTAGATTTTTAGTTTCCCATTATATTCAGGTTTTTACTGTCATCTTTATAAATATAATTCTTTATTGCCATCAATGAACATGGGCATAGGCGCAAGTCTATAACTAAAAATAAAATTAATGTTAGTCACGCAAGTTTGTAAACTTTACAGTAAGTTATTTCATGTAAAATTACCTGGTGTAATTTATAAAATCATTTACACCATAGAAGGCATTGTCTACCGAGACGTTTTTTAGTCTTTTAAAAGCGTTAACAATTTTTTCGAGTTTACATAATGGGAGATCATTTAAATGACGCACTCCACACTGCAGGAAACGATTTCGGAAAAAGACGTGCGATGTTTATCAACTAGAAGATTAGTTCTATTTCGAAGGTTAAAATCATAATATTAGTGGTTAGTATGGGAAAGAATTGGGGATTTTTCTTAACGATGGACAAGGATTCCAAAATATAAGTAAAAGGTAATGTCAATATTTTTTTGATGCGAGAAAACTCACTACAATGATCTCTGCTGACTAGTTTAAATATTAACCTAATCAATATATTTCGGGAAATGACAAAATATTCTCTCCTTGATAAAATGAATGTTATTAAAGGTTAAAAATTAATATTATATCTAATTAATGATTTACAAACTTAATATAAGATTATATTTGATCAAATGGATACGTTTTATTTAAGAGTTTTAATAATGACGCATTTGAAGATGATGCTAACTGTTTAATGAATGATGAAAGGACCTTTAAGCTAATACGTTACAGAAATAATAAACATTTACATTTGTAAAGGTCAAGATTACTCAACCTAATAAACAAAATAGGAGACATAACATTTATTTCGTAGACTATTGTGCTATATGATCTTTGCGGCAAACTATTGTAGATACTATTAAAATAGAAAATAGAACTACAATTTGTTGTAATAAATAACATAACTACCAAAGAGTAAAAATAACAGTGTACTGATATTCTAGAGGTATTTATTATTTAACGAAACAGTAATTTCAGTATGTAATAATTGTATTAATCCGGATAAAAATTACATAAACAAGTTTGATTTATTTTACTAATTTAATAAATTTGGCCACGTCTGATGAGGCTTAAAGCTCAGCTAACTTGTAAAAGTATTGAAAGAGATTCCTGTCCAATATTAATACATGTCGATAATATACGTTAAATCTAAATCAATTTATTTATATCACTTTAAAAAAATTCTAACTATTCGTTAAAAATGTATGCTTCAACAAAAATATTTTAATGTTTGGTAAGTTTTCCATTCTGATGCTCTTACTCACCATTTAGTGTATTTTATTTCTCGTATATCATAGGATGATATTTTGTTGTACTCAAAATAATAATTTATTTCCATGAATGTACAACAACATGGTTACAAACTTCGTACATGCTTGGAAATTGACTAACCACTGTAGCAAGTTCTTATGGTTAGTATATTAATTACAAAAAAAAGTAAGTAAAATATAAATATAAAATTTAACCTTCTATCAATAGATCAGTATATTTTAACTAAATGTAACTATTAACCTGTTACTTAACTTATCCCACCTTAATAATGTTCAAATGAGGTGGGTTTCAGGGCACAGCAGCCTCACAGGTAATGAAGAGGCTGACCTCCTGGCTAAGATGGGAGTGAGGACTCCATTCGTAGGGCCTGAACCAGTATGTAGAATTGGACTTATCATTGCCAGGACTGAAATAAAAAACTTGGCGAGAAATCTTTAACTTTATTGAATATTTTTGTTTGGTTTGGTAACAACTTGGCAAGAACATTCAGTGAGAAAAAGTAGAAAGTGTACAGAGAAAATAAAAACTTGTAATTACTCCAAACCTACTGATTGTTTTTTGCAGAAATTGTAAAATTATTCATTCAATTCATCACTATATGAAGCAACAAAATATCAGATATATATATATATATATATATATATATATATATATATACGAGTTAGCAATATTTGTAAATAATAACATTCTTTCAGATGGTTTATAATATGAGGGAGGGAGGAAACACACAATTTTGGACAACTAAAGTTTTCTCATTTCCCAACTTTTGTCACCGTATTGTGCAAGTAAAAGCTAGTCAGTATGAAAACGCAGCCATTTAAGGAAATTCTTAGTATTTAAAAATATTATAATAAAGGTTTATTTTTTATTTTAATTAACAGTAGTTAAATGTTTAATTCAAATGTTCAACATTTCTTAGGCCTTAATAAATATGTTTTACAATAAATAAGTCAACATCATGAATACTGTAAGTTATTATTTTCTTTCTTGTGGTCAAACGTAATGTGTGTTTTTTTTGCGTAAAAAACGTAAACATTAAATTTGCCTGGTATTTAATGTTTAACAACGAAAACGCACGATATTCTAGAAAAATAAGTTAGTCAATAATGTTGCAAAAATACTTACGAGTTTTCTGCCATTATTCTTCATACGATCGTATACTTTCTCCCACATAAGGCAATTGCTTTACATCTCATATTAGTTAACCATAGTAAAGAATGTCTAGTATATAGGAAATAACAAATATTGTGTGTTCCAAAGCTAAGTGGAATGGCATAAGTAAAATTGTAGGCATTACATTAAAATAATATGAGGGAGGTTTGTTTTTGATAATGAATGCAAAGAAAGCTAGTCAGATTGCTAATTGTAATAATGTGTATTGTAGGATAGATAGGAGGGATACTATCTACTATTTACACAAACAAACACTATATGCCCCCTTGAGGGCGTATACATTATGTAAATATTGTATTTAACTAAATTGTATTTATGTAAATATTTAGCAATATTTAACTAGATTAAATTTAATAATTTAAGATACAACACAGAAAGTTATATGTAAACATCATCTTTAATGTTACTTCAAACTAAGAAAATTTTCTATACAAAGCCTTTAAATTGGTAAAATCGTTAATTTTATGTATTTTTCCTCAAGTGTGAATGGAATTATACAGATATATCTTGAAAGGAACTTCCCTTAGCCATTTTCTCTTGTCAGACTAAGACAGTGCTAACATTTATTTCACTTAGTAACGCGCTAGTGGCTGAGCCAGTGTTTTCCTCCCGTACAAAGAGTAATAAATTACCATCCTAAATTACCATCCTTGACAAAATTATGGGGAAATACCACTTTGTAACATTGGAAAAAACAAGATCAATGAGATTGTATAGTAATATAAGAAAACTATTAAATAAAGCTACGCTTTTTAAAGTTTTAATAAAGTGCTATTTATGGATGAATCTGTACAATATATCAGAAGAGTAATATACAACTTATATCAGAAGAGGTTTTTGAGTTTTCCAGCTCTTAGAATGTTTTTAAAACAAATTCAATGTTTTGACAGATATAAAACTCCTGTCGTCTTCACGTGCTACCGTATCCTACATACAAAATTTCTTTTTTCTAATCAACCCATATCGAAGTAGAAAACCCTTTACTTACATGCTTACCAATTATAATAAGATTCTCTTGAAATAATATCTTACAATTTATTACAGATACTGTATATACAATTATGAAAAAAAAAAAAAATACAATACAGATAAAGTGTTAAATTAGTAACAAATTCAACTTATCCAACAGCGTATTAATTAGGAAATAAAAATTAGTTTTACGTGTAATGGTGACTAGTTTTTAGTTTTATGGTAATGAGTGACACTTATCAAGTCAACAGGAGTCTCGCAACTGTAAAAACGCTGTGTTTAGTTTTAAAAACACTGGAAGCGTCCGATATATAAAAAATTACAAAAATACAATCCTACGTTGTATAATATACCTGCACCATTACTTTAAAAATTATATTTGAAATTATGTTATACGAAATTTTTATATATGAAGTATTAAGTGATTATCAGTAAACGGGAGGTATAAATCGTCTGTCCTGTATTTTGAGAAACGCTAGTTGTGAATCTACCCGTTTACATTTACTTTGTGTATTTTAAGTCCATGGTCTGCTACCAACGCTATTGCCAAACAACCTAAACAATGCACAGTTGGTGACTATTAGTATATTAGGAGTTCTTGTCTAGATATCTATCAGTTTATATTTTTAACGTTAACTTTAAGCTAATTATCGTTGGTCATAAGACTGTAATATGTAATTTGCCACGATAATAACGTTTCGTGTTATCTCAGTAAATACTTTTCCTGTTTTAATTTACAATCATAATGAAAAATCATTAACAATTTCCGTAAAATAAGCTTAATATACAGCAAAAACGGTGTTGCCAAAAACTAAATAGAGTTTTATGTGGAATAAGAACTATGTTCCCAGAATATAAAGTTATGATTTCACCCTCTGGTGAAACAATTGACAAAATATGAGAAGAGTTCAGAAATCCCCTAATCAAGAGTACTAATTATATTTTGTAGGTTACGAACAGAGCAGTCATTTATTATACAAGCAAAACACTGGTAAAGCTTTTTATCATTGAAAATTAGCTTTTTAAAACTTTAAAATTTACTTTGTAACATAGGTCTACAATTAAATAATGGTGCATATATGCTTCTTCCTGCTTAAGCAGTGGCAAGTAGGGACTGTGGACAGTAGGGCCTATATTCATTTTCATTATTATTAAACTTATCATACATTATAAATGTGGCAGTAATTATTTTAATGATGGTATATTAATCATGTAATAAATATAGTAATTATTTTAATTTGTTATTAACGAGTTTCTAAATGACATGTATATCCATTTAAACAACATTTTTATTGGGTAAGTTATAAGGTACACCGCCATTTGTGTTGGGTGAAGAGCCCTTTATATAACACATTACACTCCCAGGGAATCGCAACTCTCCGAAAGTACGTTTTAAAAATAATTTGAAGTAAATACATTACCAAGTTGATAATGCATTTTAATTTTACTTTAAATGGGGTTGATTTGTGAATAATAATAACAATAATACATAACTCGCTATGTAACTCAATATATTTGTAGTGGTTCGTTAATGTACTGCTGTTATGAATTACAATATATTTTCCATAAAATAATATTTGCTATATCCATTTATTAAATAACCTAAATAAATAAGATTAAGACTTAATTTACTCACCTGAAATGAATTACATGCTTAAAATAAAAACCACAAGATATACCACTATTAGTATTTTAAAATATTTAAAAACTAATAAATATTTAAAATAATAAATATGAGTTATAGCTGTTATACAAATGTTATATATGATAAACATGTATAATATTGTAACTGGGCTATTACTGGATTCTTATTTATTACGAAGAAATTTAAATCAATTAAAAAATAAGTTGGTTTTGTATGTTTTCTTAAATTAATGACATAAAATAGGGTCATAAATACAGTAGATAGTGAACATCGTACCTATATCTTAAAAAGCCTGGTACATATAAATATGTTTTTACACATCTTACCAACCTGGTTAATATTTTTCAATCCTTTTGATACAAAAAAGCATAAAATAAATAAATAAAAGGGCTGTTCTCGTAAAAAAATAACATATACTGTTAGTTTTGAAATCACGATCAGTATCAGAATTTGAAAATGTATTGCTTTTGTAAAATCTACAATGCTGCAGAGATAACATTAGTATTGCTAACTTTCTTTTTGTTTAGTTATATTTCTAGCAGGCTGCTTAGTTAGGTAACGTAAGAACAAACGTATGTGGGTAGGTAGATAGGTCCATAAAGAGGAACGCTGGGTAGATAAAAGAGTCCATAATTAAGTATTTTGGGTTGGTTGGTAGGTTCACATTTTTTTAACTGCTAAACTAACAATTCTAAGTTATTATTCATTATACATTAATTATATTCTTTAATTATATTATTATAAAGTGCATTCATATTAACATTTAAACATTAAATATTATTGTATTATTTTAACGTGGTATATTTATGTGGGATGCCCTATATGACGTAAGTTTTGAATATTAAAATAAAATTTAAATAGTGACTGTAACAAATAGAACTATGATTTGAAAAATCTATGGAACCTAATTTAAGCTTTAAAAAGCTAAATTTTAATTTATTTAGATAACCTGCAATTTAATAAATGCCTCTTATGTTTTTTTAACTTGATCCATAATTATAATGTTCATACATTTATGTTTAGTTTTTTAACAAGAAATGTTTTTATTTAATGGGTAGAGTTAGTAAAAGCCGTGTTTTCATTTTTAGTTGGTTCTTAATAAAATGGAAGAAGGGAAAACACACAACTGAACAATTAAAGTTTTTTCATTTTCCAGCCCCTGAAGCATACTGTTCAGGCAGACGTCTGTGGGTATAAAAACGAAGGTACCATCAGGATGACTCCTTCATAAATTATTTTATATCATCTAATTTTAAAAGGCATTTAAAATTAAAAAGTCGTCCAACAACTGTAATTGTACTGTTATTATTTCTAGGATAAAAACATTGAATATAATTATATCACATGTTAGTAGAGTTAATATTAACTAACCTAACACTCAAATATTTTAAGCAAAACCTAAATAATTTAGTGAATCTGTTCATGTTCAAGTTTCAACTTTAAGAAAAATCCTGGCCATCTGGACTATTAGATATAAATAGAAATCATATTTTTTTTGTTTCAAAATGAAAATCACGTATAAATAATTAAGTTCGTGTTTTTGAAGATTCAGTACTAAATTTGACGGGTAGACACAGATTTATGTGATGTAACCATTATCAATAAAATTTCTGTAAAATTATTAGAAACGAAGTTTACTCTTACAGTTTTTTATTACTATTTAATCTACGTTAAAAGCAAAAACAGAATTAAAAAAAGTAATTATGTATTGAATCAAACAATTAAAAATGTAATACACTTCAAACATGATGCATATTTCTTTGTGAAGAAAGTAAACCTTCATTGTACATTAGGTTAGGTTAGCATGAATCTTAATCAGTTCTGAAAAATCATGAATTAAGATTTTAGCTATGAATTTAACTACGTTTAAATATGTGTGATATATAACTTAAAATCCCATTGTAAATTTCAAACGTGCAAATAAATGCTGAGTTAAGTAGCTTTTACAAATAATCATCACACTTACGTTTTCAAAATAATATTACTTTTAGTTTTAATATACGTTTGTAATAAATGTCCCAGCTGTTTCGATATCCACATTTAAAGTGCCTTGTAAGCTAGCAGTAAATCGTATTGCAGGGTAGAGAGATGGAGGATGCATGAGACTTCTATATAATAATATCTCAGACCGACACCTCAACCTTGTTCTGTCGGAGCGAAGCCACGGAATATCTGTTCCTTTTCCTTCCACATAAATATCACAAGTGATATGACTTACTCCAGTTCTCAGACATTATTTTATTATAATTTTAGATGTGTATAACTTATGAAACCAAAATAAATAATAACTTTAGCCAAAATAATTTTTTTTAAATTATTAATTTTTTTCTTTGAAAATTTTAGAATAAAATATTTTTCCTGAGTTAAAATTTATCCAATTTTGATTAAATGTTTACATTGTATATCTATACAAGTATACATGTGGTAAAAATTTCAGCCTTCTAGCCCTTTTAGTTCCCGAGAAAAGGTACATAAGCATAAAAAAATCCAACTTTCCCGGGGAAACCCAATGAAACTAGGCAGTAGTGAATCAGGGTATGTAATCAGGTTACTTTTTGTCCCAGTAAATGACCAAAGATTGATTATTTGGATCTTCCTTTTCTTCGTAAAGTTCCTCCAGCTTCATCTTGGCGGCATTTCTTGATTCTCTGGCCTTTTTTTATATCCTGCATTGTATTATATCCTTTTTGTATATAACGCAGCACCGAAATCTCGGGGTCTGAGCGCATGACATGTACTAACAAAATAATTAACTCTCCTTTAAGACAGTAAATAGACTAGTTACATTTCTCAGATTAGATGTGCCTTTAGAACTCGTATTGATTTAAATTGTTTCAATTAATTTTACAGTAAATATACAGCAAAATAAAGTACAGGTCTTATAAAAAATAAATATTGAATAAAATGTACCGGTCAGTACAAATATTTTGCTATATTATTAATATTAATTTTCAGTTTTATTAAAAATATTATAACAGTTTATAATTGACCATACAGAATTTACAAGATGAAATATTACGTGTATTTCAAGCTAATCCATTAAGTATTGTCTCTAGTATTAAAAACTTTCACGTATATATTTTTAAGTATTGCCCTTTCAAAATATTAAATACAACAACTCAACAATACTACAGTATAGAAGTATTACAATGAAGTACTATATTACTAAACCTATTGTAAAATGTATTGCATTAAAATATATTTATAGAATTTAAAAAATTGTTTCAAATTATGTACTGTAATGATCAATAAGAAGTCAATCCATTCAAGACCAACTATTTTGTCTGTCTGTTGCTCTTAAGGAAAATATCTAACGAACACTTTTAATGACTCGATCAAACGTTCCTGACTAAAACGGTGCTGAATAATTGACTGGACAAACACAACAGCAAACAGATAATAGCCTGGATATAATTTTCTATTCTGTCAAAAACATTAAAGTTTTGTATTTATTAATGAATGTTTGCCCTTTGTATGTGTATTAATGTGCAGCCATTTGAATATTAGTTAATCTTGTTTATTAAAAAAAAAGTGGATAGATAAATATGTAACAGAATGTAACGCAGGATTTTATTTACTGAAGCGAGAGTTGGCGTAAAACACATATGGCGAAGCCTATTTTACTCCTTTAATTGATTAAATAGTTTATAAGATTTTTCATGATTGAAGCAATGGTCTACCTTAGTCTAATAATAAAACTTACTCCCTACACCGTAGTAATAGTAATATCAATCTAGAATATTAACAAAGAAAAACTTTCCTTAAAAATGTTAAAACTTTAAATTAATAATGTTATCAAACGTGTACTTCTCACTATCTGTAACATAACGGTAAATTGCTTATCCATATTATTTGAGCGTAACTGAAACACCAAATCATGATAAAAACATGAATACTTACACATCAGTAACAGTGGCATTATTCCAGTACAATAAATCTGTGAAGCAATTGACAACACAATCCTAACCCATATCGATAAATGAGTTATTTTTCAATTAACTCAGTGCAGGGACTGCCCAGGTTTCTTTCTATCAGTTATTTATTTGTTATGGTCAAAAATCTGTGTCAGAAAAAAGCTGTTATTTAACAATAGTACCGTTATATTTAATCAATTTCCATAAATGTCTTTCAAATACTATTGGCATACTATTTTATATTTCAATAAACACATTGTGAATCTTAATAAAATAATATTTCTGAGTATAATATTGCTAAGTATTTCTTATTGCAATTTATTATAAATCAAAATGAGTTTCAAGTGAAATAATTTAAAGTTAACTACCCTCAATCGTTAGTTACTATACAATTCAATACAATACAATACAATAGTGTTGTTTTTATAAAACTAAAAACATTTTTTAACATGTATCGTTATAAAATATTTTATAATAATTAGAGTTCATGCCTAAAATGACAATATTTGGGTTTATACAACAGTCTACAAGCAATAACATTAAAACAACAAAGTATTCCCTATCCATAAGAACATGGATGAAAAAAAATACAAAAGTACAAACCAAAACATTGCTGAATTATATAAAATAACATGACATAACTCATGTTATTTTATATTTTTATAATACTCAAGGTGATTTAATAATACTCAAGGTGATCCAGTAGGTGAATCCTTTTTATCAAATAAAATTACAACAAATAAAAAAATTTTAAAATAAAAGTATGAAGCATTTCCCAAGTATACTGAATATCGCATATCTTAGACGATTGTCTGTCAGGTCAATACAGCATAACATGTGTGTGTTTTTTAAAAACGTATCATTATCTCAAAAACTGTTTTACATACAATACTGAATGTTGGTGCGAAAGTTTACCTTAAAAAGGCATATTTAATTTGAAAAGGCCGTATGGCTAAGATTGTCAGTTTCTAATTGGCAGCTGTCTAAAAATCTTAAATACAATTATCAAACAGTCAACCAACTTACTGTTCTACGTGCTCTAATCTTCCAATCATTAATAACGACAGTTGCTTTTCCATATCCTTCTAATTGGATATATTTAACGGGAGATGTTTATGCAAGACAGAATAATATAACTGCGTGGAAAACATTACTTAAGATAAATGATAAATGAAAATAACCCAGAGCTCTCTGTTGCTAAATTGACATGTCATACCGTGAAGGTGTGTTTTTATTTATTATATCAAGTCTGAAGGTGATCCCAAAGCATCTAAAGTTGATCCCCAAGTACCTGAAGGTGATTCTCAAGTATCTGAAGGTGATCCCCCAGTACCTGAAGGTGTGATCCCCAAGTACCTGAAGGTGATCTCCAAGTATCTGAAGGTGATCCTCAAGTACCTGAAGGTGATCCCCAAGTATCTGAAGGTGATCCTCAAGTACCTGAAGGTGATCTCCAAGTATCTGAAGGTGATCCTCAAGTATCTGAAGGTGATCCTCAAGTACGTGAAGGTGATCCCCAAGTACATGAAGGTGATCCTCAAGTATCTGAAGGTGATCCCCAAGTACCTGAAGGTGATCCTCAAGTACCTGAAGGTGATCTCCAAGTATCTGAAGGTGATCCTCAAGTACATGAAGGTGATCCCCAAGTACCTGAAGGTGATCCTCAAGTATCTGAAGGTGATCCCCAAGTACATGAAGGTGATCCCCAAGTATCTGAAGGTGATCCTCAAGTACCTGAAGGTGATCCTCAAGTACATGAAGGTGATCCTCAAGTACAAAAAGGTGATCCTCAAGTACATGAAGGTGATCCTCAAGTACATGAAGGTGATCCCCAAGTATCTGAAGGTGATCCTCAAGTATCTAAAGGTGATCCCCAAGTATCTGAAGGTGATCCCCAAGTATCTGAAGGTGATCCCCAAGTATCTGAAGGTGATCCCCAAGTATCTGAAGGTGATCCTCAAGTATCTGAAGGTGATCCCCAAGTATCTGAAGGTGATCCCCAAGTACATGAAGGTGATCCTCAAGTACATGAAGGTGATCCCCAAGTATCTGAAGGTGATCCTCAAGTACCTGAAGGTGATCCTCAAGTACATGAAGGTGATCCCCAAGTATCTGAAGGTGATCCTCAAGTATCTGAAGGTGATCCCCAAGTACCTGAAGGTGATCCCCAAGTATCTGAAGGTGATCCTCAAGTACCTGAAGGTGATCCTCAAGTACATGAAGGTGATCCCTAAGTACCTGAAGGTGATCCCCAAGTACATGAAGGTGATCCTTAAGTATCTGAAGCTGATCCCCAAGTATCTGAAGTTGATCCTCAAGTACCTGAAGGTGATCCTCAAGTACATGAAGGTGATCCCCAAGTACCTGAAGGTGATCCTCAAGTATCTGAAGGTGATCCCCAAGTATCTGAAGGTGATCCCCAAGTACATGAAGGTGATCCTCAAGTACATGAAGGTGATCCTTAAGTATCTGAAGGTGATCCCCA
Source organism: Stictocephala bisonia (assembly GCA_035578905.1). Classification (NCBI taxonomy): domain Eukaryota; kingdom Metazoa; phylum Arthropoda; class Insecta; order Hemiptera; family Membracidae; genus Stictocephala; species Stictocephala bisonia. Next base: position 819,439 of record JAQJVL010000314.1, read on the forward strand.
AGTATCTGAAGGTGATCCTCAAGTATCTGAAGGTGATCCTCAAGTATCTGAAGGTGATCCTCAAGTATCTGAAGGTGATCCCCAAGTATCTGAAGGTGATCCCCAAGTACCTGAAGGTGATCCTTAAGTATCTGAAGGTGATCCCCAAGTATCTGAAGGTGATCCCCAAGTACATGAAGGTGATCCTCAAGTACATGAAGGTGATCCCCAAGTATCTGAAGGTGATCCCCAAGTACCTGAAGGTGATCCTTAAGTATCTGAAGGTGATCCCCAAGTATCTGAAGGTGATCCCCAAGTATCTGAAGGTGATCCCCAAGTATCTGAAGGTGATCCCCAAGTATCTGAAGGTGATCCCCAAGTATCTGAAAGTGATCCCCAAGTATCTGAAGGTGATCCCCAAGTACCTGAAGGTGATCCTCAAGTATCTGAAGGTGATCCCCAAGTATCTGAAGGTGATCCCCAAGTACATGAAGGTGATCCTCAAGTACATGAAGGTGATCCCCAAGTATCTGAAGGTGATCCCCAAGTACCTGAAGGTGATCCCCAAGTACCTGAAGGTGATCCTCAAGTATCTGAAGGTGATCCTCAAGTACATGAAGGTGATCCCCAAGTACCTGAAGGTGATCCTCAAGTATCTGAAGGTGATCCTCAAGTATCTGAAGGTGATCCTCAAGTACATGAAGGTGATCCCCAAGTACATGAAGGTGATCCTCAAGTATCTGAAGGTGATCCCCAAGTATCTAAAGTTGATCCTCAAGTACCTGAAGGTGATCCTCAAGTACATGAAGGTGATCCTCAAGTATCTGAAGGTGATCCCCAAGTATCTGAAGTTGATTCTCAAGTACCTGAAGGTGATCCTCAAGTATCTGAAGGTGATCCCCAAGTATCTGAAGGTGATCCTCAAGTATCTGAAGGTGATCCCCAAGTATCTGAAGTTGATCCTCAAGTACCTGAAGGTGATCCTCAAGTACCTGAAGTTGATCCTCAAGTACCTGAAGGTGATCCTCAAGTATCTGAAGTTGATCCTCAAGTATCTGAAGGTGATCCTCAAGTACATGAAGGTGATCCTCAAGTATCTGAAGGTGATCCCCAAGTATCTGAAGTTGATCCTCAAGTACCTGAAGGTGATCCTCAAGTATCTGAAGTTGATCCTCAAGTATCTGAAGGTGATCCTCAAGTACATGAAGGTGATCCTCAAGTACATGAAGGTGATCCCCAAGTACCTGAAGGTGATCCTCAAGTACCTGAAGGTGATCCTCAAGTACCTGAAGGTGATCCTCAAGTACATGAAGGTGATCCCCAAGTACCTGAAGGTGATCCCCAAGTATCTGAAGGTAATCCTCAAGTATCTGAAGGAGACTTATCCAAGCGTGTTAGGCTTACTCAAATAATTTAAATAAATTATTTTCAATAAATTTGTAAGACTCCTGATGAATCTACAATTTACCGATAGCTTGGTCTATTTGTGTTATTTATTTGCACAGAATAATTTATTTACCAACTGAATGATGTTAGGAAACTAATTTTATTTATTCCAATTATTTTTACAAGTGTCTTTGTTTAAGTAACTTTAGTTAATTAAACGTTTGAAAATGATGATTTGTAAACTCTAAACACAATTTTAAATACAATTAACAATTAAAAAAAAAAAAACACATTCATAAACCCAACAAAATGGATTAGACTCAACAATTAAGTCTCTGGGATTAGTTTTGATCTCTATTTGCACGTACATCCCAATAAGTCGTTAATGCACAACACTTCACGTTAGGTTTTCAAGAGTGAAACATACTAGCTATAAAATGTTTGTGATTTAGAAACAATGTATGTAATTCTATAAAAAAATTTGTATTTTTGAAATCAATGTGATTTTTTATTACTTTTATAATGATGGAGTGCTAAAAGCTGCAAGCTTAATGAATATAAACACTATTTTATTTTTTAATCAAAATACAGTTTTTATTCAATTGCTTGGTTATTTTTTCCTCTACTAAAAATATTACATAATCTTACATTAATACAGTAATATTACATAAAAATATTACATATTACATAATGTTAATTAATTTAAATATATGTTTTTATATTTCCACAAATATATTCATTATTAAAATTGAATTATACCGTAGGTTGTCATAACAATAAATTTACATTAGAAATCAAATTTGTTTACAATTATTTAAGATTTGTAATGAAAAATCTTATTTACAATGCATTTCATTTATTTACGCAATTATCTTTTCTATTCTGAAACCATTTGACAGTACATTTTTCTGAAAAAAAATAAATTAGTGTAACAACTTTCAATGTTCTCAGAGTACATTTTCACATCCATTTTTTATCCATATCAAACGCAAATACAATATATGATATCTTATTAGATAGTTGTTTCATTTTGGCACCTGCAAACAGTGTAAATTACTGTTCAATAAACTAAATATAGAAAATAAACCACTTTATATCAAGTTGTGGAAACCTATAATTACAAATTAACTTTTAATTAATTCATTAAATAGTATTATTCATGAGAACAACAGTTAATTTTAAGCAACTGACACATATTAAACATGAATTAGGAAAGACTCAGAGACACGAATCTGTCACAGACAGTGACATTTAATCAGCTCTGCTCAAACGTTGGCAGTAAATGTCATGTCACTTTTGTACGGTTGCTTTATGTAATATGAAGGTTTTTGCTACCCATTTGGATTAGTTAGTGAGGTCCGCCATTGCAGATGGGTTAAGCTGCATATCATAATATGCCCCAAACCCACTGATAATTATAGATACAATATTTATCATTCAATGAGAAATCTATCTGTATTTATGTACAGTGAATGATACTATATAGTATTCAGCAATTCGTTAGCTAATTTACTGATTTTTGTGAACTTAACTCATCATTTCTGTTAAATTTGTTACTTAAAAAACTTCCGATAAACTTATTTTAAGACGTTTAATTGACTTTTGATCCGTTAAAGTAACGAATAAATTGTATCATAAGAAACGACCGTTATATTTAAAAAAAATATTTTATTGATTATATTTACTTAATTTCTAAATATTAAATAAATCAGTTCAGGTTATTTATACAGAATGCACATAATATAAAGATTATTATAAGAAGGATGATATTTTTTTAACCAATATTTACGTTCGTTCTATTACAGGTAAGAAGTAAAAAAAAAATAAAAACATTCTTTGAATGACGACTTATACATCATATAGACTATTGCATGTTTAAGTGATAAATTTCGTTTAATTCACCAATCAAAGGAACATTTCCGTTACAATAACCACCAAATTTCAAACTCATTTGGTTTTCATTGCCTATAACGCAGTGGGGATTGCCAACTTTATGGCCCAGTAACACATAATTTACCTTTCTCTGACATTTATGTCACATAAGCGTATATTACTTGCAAGGTTATCTGCAACTGTTACTTTGTAGCTCAGTAGGAAACACTGTAACTCTTACGTACTTTATGTTTTTAGCTTGACATTTTCTCTTTCGGCCAAATACGAGTATAATGGGGCTTTTAGTAAGAAGCTGTTACTTTAATTTTAAATGTATGAACGAATTAGAAAGGAAAACAGTATTATTTTAAGAATATATAAATTTTAAAGATAAAATATTTTAATTTTTAAATTATTGATATGAAACACCTGCAATAATCTCCCAGAATTCATACCTTGGGCCTTCAATGTAATATTGTTTTAACTCCAACCTACGCCATGTGATAAAGGGGCCCCAAGGCACTCACTTAACGGAAGTGATATATATAACAACAACAAACGGAAGAGAGATATAACAACGCTTGTTTCAGTACATCGACATCCCACATGCCTGAAGCCTTAAACGATTAATTGTGAGTTAGGTTTATATCGTTCTACCATTTTTACTTGCTAAAGTTTGACATTATTTTTAACTTAAATTGTACGATGTAATAGTTACATCTAGGTTTTCCTTGACTAGAAATTTAATCTTCACGTATTATCTTACCTTCACATGCGTTGATATTGAGGTACACCATGTTAAGTACACAATTTTCCTCGATCTTACCAAGTGAATAATTTGGCTGTAATTTGATTATATTTTCATAATTTTGACCTGCAATACACTCATCATCAAAAAGATTAAAATAGTTTGTAATTATTTTGTAGCTCATCAAGTTTTGGTTGGGTACTTACGTAAATAACATCACTTTCCACAATATTCTCACGGCTCTTAAATATGTTAATGAAAATTTGTATTAGTCATAATATACCATGTACAATATGTCTTTAAAAATCATCTTTATATTGTTTTGTGTCAATAAAAAATAAAGAAGTATTAATTTACCTTATACCTTGTTTTGCTAACAAAAGAATCGTTCTAAAAATAATAAGGTTAACGTATCTTTGTCGTCTTCAGCTATATAAAATCCTATTTATTGGATTACCGGTTTTGGAGCAGGAAACCCTGTTTTGAAAAAGTACAGTGGATGTGACCATGAAGTTCTCGCTCCGAAAATGGTAGTCCAATAAATAGGATTTTGTAGCTGAAGACGACAAAGGTGTTAGCCTTATTATTTTTCATATATATCAGCTCAGGAGGCGTTAACCATGAATAAATTATTATAAAATTAATAAAACCTAAAAAGTGTTAAAAAATAACGACATTTTGGTTTCTTAAGATTTTTTCTGTAAAAATTTTTATTTTTATTAAAGCACTTAAGATACACAGGGCCTTAAAACATTGAACATGTGCAATATCCACAATAAAAAAACCTTGAGAGCCGAAATACATTACTTATACTTAAGTGATATTATTAAAATCATTAATATTACTTATGAACCAAACAAATATATTTTAATAAGTGTTGTACAAATGACAGTTATATAAATTATAAAAATGGAGAGAGTAAACATCGAGAGTCTTTCGACTGTATAAAGAATGATATCGAGGCTATTGTCTCGCTGCTATTGTACTTGTCCAGTCAGGATTTAGGACAGGGACGTTTGATCAAGTCGTTATAATAATTATTCCTCTTTCGACCCCTCCCAGTCGAGTAACTGATGCATAACATCGTTAGAGTTGCGAGCATATTGTTATCAATTACGTAATACAATTTATTAAAAATATCGATGCTAAGTTAAACACTTACATCCTATGTAATACATAGAGTTTATTAACTAGCTCATATTGTTATTACCACTTAAATATATTTGAAACTATCCTATGGCTAAATTGGAATTACGTACTAATGTTTCATTTTATAAGTTTATTTACGTATCTTCATTCACGCCTCATTTAAGTTTTAAAAGCTACTAAAAAAAATTTGTGGTAGTTCGTAATTAATTCTAATACTAAGTTCAAAGAAACTTTTAAACATATTAGTTTATATTTAGTGTATTTTTTTTTTAAATTGTGCTGAATATAAAGCTGTTAAAAATTCTAAGATCATATTTTTACAGGATTTTTTATTACTCTGTCTTTGTATAGTAAACCTATACAACTTATTTTGTAGCTATATTCAATGTTTGTATTGTTTAAGAGTATGACTAATTTAGTCATACTCAACAATAGTAAAGCCAGATTGCATGAAAAATTGATTTTCACATAAATGAAAAGTATTTTTCACACGTATGTGATAGTATTTAGTTACAAATTCATATTTGTCCTCAGGCACGTTTTCGAAAATTTTTCATGAAGTCTGTACCTACCGCAAGTCTGTGGGGTTAAAACTCAAGACTTTGCACATCAACCACTGTCTAAAACCTTAACCACCTTGCCATACGGGGTAAATTTTCTCTCTTATGCATAATTGTATACAAATAATCACATATATAATAAATAAAAAGAAGTGCTCGTATTTCATATTTTTACGATGACAACACATTTTTATGTTACCAAACCAGAGTATATTAGGTAGCAATATGTTTAAGTAATTGGAGTTGATGATGTTAGAAAGACAACTTACTTTACAGTACCAACTATACCAACCTGGTTTTATAAATAATGTTCACCTCACCTACAACCAGAATTAAGTAAAAGAAATATAGTATAAGCTCACAACACTATGTTACACGGTTTCTTGCTGAGGAGCATACAAACAAACAAGTATGACGTACTAAGTTTGGTATTATTAGTGTTCGAGACACAATAGCTACCCGGATTAGCCACCCTTATCAAAAGCCTGCACGCCTCTAGTTAGAGAACTACGTATTGACTGGCTGTGCACGGCTGTTCTGGGCTTCTGATATCTCCCTCAGCACACTGTTTTAGTATGACTCGGGTTCAACCATGATTTATCGTGTTGCAGCTGTTTCAAAGTCACACTGTATGGTGTAACATAACGTATATTCTCAATGGAAGTGTTTACCTAAACAATCGTATTTATACTTGTTAATAAGTTCGTTAAAAAAAAGTAATTTAAGTGTTTTCTTCATTTGTCAATCAATATAAACCATGCCAAATAAGTAGTGTCGAAAATTTAAATAGTTTTGTTCTACCCCCACCCTCGCCCCGTCAATATACAATATAGTATGGTTTCAATAAAGATCTTAAATTTAAATGTTATAATACTTTTAAAATGTTATAACTAGCATTTCCATAAATTAAAGTTTTTTAATAAGTTAGTTACATTTTATTCGGGGGAAAATAAAATACAGTGTGAGTGATTCTAATATTGTATGTGAGTGACTTTAATACAGTGTGAGTGACTTTAAAATACAGTGTGAGTGATTTTAATATTGTAAAATACTGTGAACCTTAAAGGCATTTTAAGTTTTTAACACCCTAATATTACAAATTCGAAGATAAATAACATTTTTCAGGGTTTACTCATCTTAAAATAAAAATGTACATTGTTTGAATTCATTAGTTACTTTGAGCTAAGATACATCCAGGTACAAAGTTCCATCCTGTACCTAGTAGATGTTTTATATAAAACTTGAATGAGTGAGTGAGTTAGTCGTAACTCCATCAAGCCTCGTGATAGATCAAGTTACGCATTACGCAAGTTAGTCGTAAGTTGATCAAAAATTGTGAACTGAGAACTAAATACAATGAAGAATAAAAAAGTACATTGCTACTGCTCTCAACGGAAATAACAAGGTTGTCTTATGGTGAACAGATTATTAACAGTTGATTTGGTGGGTTTTGGATTTGGAATTCGAAAAATTAATCTAATAATTTACTTTCATCCTGTTTGTCAACATGTTTTAAAATTGTCCATAAATAAATTGTGTATTTGTCTTCACGATCTGCTGAACTACTGTACACAAATAATTCAGGTAGTGACGTACTGAGCCACCAAAACAATCCATTAGCGAATTAACACCGTAATGATGGTATTAAGTACGTCCCAGGTCAAGTTAATTAGTTAATGTTTTGAATAAGGTCAACGAATTACGTATTACCATTTATATATAAGAGAATAAACACATTTATTTGTATACAGTAACTGTACAGAATAAAATATAAGACCAAATTACTATTCAAACAACAATTCTATTCAAACTTCAAAATAAGTCTATTTTTTCCTAAAAGGTCAGTTAAACAGAGAATTAGCCAGTTTGTGTAATGGAATGTTTAGGGCCACTAATCCAACTAAATACTAATAAATTCGAATAGTTTTTTAATTAGCATAATACGTGTTGGTACATATACATTACAAATAAACGTCACACAACACAAACTTATTACAATATAAGCACAAAATGAACAAATATAATACAATACAAGTACAAAATGCACAAATATTATGGTGATCGATTTCGGTGAACCACGCTCACCTTCCTCAGACCAGAGGATTGACAAAAGATAATTCACAAAAGAGAGGGATTCACAAAAGAGGAAGGTGAGCGTGGTTCACCGAAATCGATCACCATAATATTTGTGCATTCTGTACTTGTATTGCATTATATTTGTGCATTTTGTGCTTATATTGTAATAAATTTGTGTTGTATGACGTTTATTTGTACTATAATAAATTCGGAATAAACGTACTGATTTTAAAATTTTATACTACAAGTATTGGTAAACTATGTTAAAATATATTAACAAAATTATTGAATACAAGCACAACATGCCAAATTAAAGGATTTGCATGGTTTTTCAAAATATATTATTGGATGATATTGTTAATTGTGCCTAATACATGCAATCAATTAGAAACTTGCATGACAATGTTTGTTAAATCACATTACAAGAAAACATTACAAGTCCTGTTGAGGGATATTTAGCCACTATCACTTTGACACTCGGGATTATTGAACATAAATGAATATTCCCACACTACTGAGGGTAGAGACCTTAGTTTTAATTACTTAAATTATAAAAACATATTATAATACGCAATCAACGATTATTATTTATAAACAGTTAAATAACTGTTATAGACGCTTTAAAATAATATAACATGTTAAATGTGTTGATATGTAAGGTATAGTTTGTATTATTTCTAAACAATTTTAAAATATAAATTATTCGTGCCATTAGATTAGTTATATAGTAATCAATGTAATTACAAAAGGTGTGCTTATTTTTAAATTTGTGATAGTTGGAAAGATAAATTATTGAAATAAAACATACGTTTGGTATCATTAAATTGTTTAAAGATTAATGCGATCCATGAGAATGGTAATGCTCGTATAGTTTTTAATTTAAAAATATAAATAAAAATACATCCGTCTTCCCTTTAAGGTTTTCTCAACCAACTACGTTACTCCTTATTAATAAATAAGGGACTTTTTATTTTATTAATGTGTCCTGATTTCAATTTATCCAAAGAAACACAAAAAACTGTATTATTCTTTAACAATACGATATCTTTTTTTCTCTCTCTCTTTATCTTTATTAGTATCGTGAGAAATTTTCTCTCCAGTTCATGACTTCAGGGGCGCAATTTCCTCGGAACCCACTCTGACTTTGAAATCGGTCATTGATTTGATATTCCATTAGTCTGAGTGGTGTCCCTTGAAATTGGTAAAAGGGATGATTATATCATTTACATTTTAGCATAGAATAATGTGTACCTACATATGTTTGATTGTGTTTATTTTACATGTAATGAACATCATAGTGTGCCAATGAGTTCATGGACCAAAGAAGTGATTATTTGTAGCCTAACATTCTTTTTTACATTTTAGACCCACTTAAAATTATTCATTCTGCAAGATGTACTAATT